>CACRXP010000001.1:4329808-4523649 GCA_902702965.1 Spirometra erinaceieuropaei
AACGAAGTCAGCTGGGCCGAAACAGCGATCATTCTCTGCTCTCAGCGCAAAAAAGCAGTCTCGTGATCTCAACAATTTTCAAGGTCAATCCTAGTGAATTGAAGGACGTGCAGATTACGCAGGCTTCCGGGCAGTCGAGTGCGTAAGAACTCAGCAAACTGCGGAGCGAAGCGTGACGAGTGACGCGGACTCAAATCCGAATCTACGTCAGTCAAAACCAAAGTTCTGCATTTATATTATGATAAGTATGCCTGGCTGTCCCAGTGGGTAGTGAGAAGGACAGCGTTGTAGGGTATTTGATCTTGTGTTCAAAGAATTACTACACTGACTAACCACAGCAGGTTTTTTGGGTAATAAATAGGGCTCCATTGTCAGGTTCTGACCATTCCACTTTATTGTGTCTTCCAAAAATCTATTCCACTTCTAAACGTGCACTGCTTGCCAAGCCTGAGAGAAAGGTTAATGTTCGCATCACGTCCGCCCAAAACATTCTCCTGCTTTAGACTTGCATTCCTCTTACTATCCCCACTCTCCTTGAACAGTCGAATGTTGAATCTTGTTCTTCCAACCTGACAGCGTTTTTAAATGAAATTTTCGATATTTGCTGCCCTCTTGATACTGTTATGGTACGACCGGATAGAATTTCTTACCCCTATCCGAAATCCTTAAGACGTAAAAGAGAACTCCTTTACAGGCTAGGCTTACGTGATAGCCTTAAGGATGTTACCGTTTTAATAAAAACAGAGATTGACAGACTAAATAGTCTGTTTGTCAGCCAACTTTTTTCCTCTTCTTCCTCCCCCCCCCCTTTCCCCCCTTCCTCAGCTGAAATTTGGGAAAATTTTAAGCGTCTCACTGGCCATCGCAACACACTGGTGCATGTGGATGGAGATTTAGACTCCCTAAATAAAAATTTTATATTTAGTCACAATGACGCCCATCTTCCTTTAGATGAAATTTCCCTATCACCGAGTACGTTCCAACCCGTGTCTTTGGCAACAGTAGAGAAACACCTTAAAAAGGTCAGTGGATCAACAGCTGCCGGACCGGATGGTGTCTCGCCTTTTCTTCTTAAATCTTGCAGTTCTCAGATAGCCCCTATTTTAACGCATCTATTCAATATGTCTTTCATGGAGTCCAAGATTCCCGACGCCCGGCGTACAGTGAGAATCACTTTCATCCCTTAAAAAACCGCTAATTTTGGTCCTTCATCTTTTCGTCCAATTGCCTGCTCCTCTGCAATACTAAAGCTTGCTAAAAGAGTTGTCCTACATATCATAAAGCCATTTTCTTCCAGTTTTTCCGACCCCTTACAATTTGCATACAAAGCTAAACGGAGTACTTTATATGCTGTCGCTCTTGTGGTCCACTCTGCTTTAAAAGCATTAGACAAGGGTCGCCGCGAGTATGCGTGCGCTTTTCTTGATTACTCCTCCGCCTTCAATACGTCTCGCGCCCTCTTCTCCTTACCAAACCTCCGCATGCGGCTCTCCAGGCTGGGTCGTCTCATGCTTAGCGATTATTTTACTTTCCGTACTCAGTTTGTCCAATCTGGCAAGCGGAAATCTTCGACCCTTCCCAATGACTGCGGTGTTCTTCAAGGTTCCATTCAATCCCCTCACCTTTTCTCCCTGCACACTGACGATCTAAGGTCCCCTAATGACTGTCTTTTGGTCAAGTATGCTGATGATGTGGTTGTCGTACACCCTCTCAAAAGTCAGACACACCTCCGGTCTCTAAAGGATGGCCTAAACCATGTCCTAGCGTGGTCGGAGGAAAATGATCTCCTAATTAACAACCAAAAATCCGTTCAGTGTATTTTTCGACTGCGGCCCTCTCCTAATCCTGATTCCTCTGACATTCTTCCTAACGAAGTATCCTCTTTCAGGTATCTCGGCGTTACTTTGTCCTCAAATCTTTCATTTTCCCTCCATATTGAGTCCCTATTTATTAAAGTTCGTAAACTTCTTTACTACATTCGTCGTTTACGTTCCTACCACACACCTCAACCCTTAGTCTGGGGATTCATTGATGCCTTCATTCTTCCTCTTATCCTATACTGCTCTCCTGTCATTTTTCCTGCTTTGCTAAAAAGGATCTTTTAATTTTGAAACGAGTCTTCCGCATGCTCTCTTCTGCTGCTGGTGTTTCTTATCTTTTTTTAGTTGACACTATCTTACAACGACACTTCAATGCGGTCAAGCAATTTGCTGGTCGAATTCTAGATGACGTTGCCAATGCCTTACATTCTGATCTTATGTCTGCGAAGTCTTCCCGCCCGATGCGCCGCAGCTTCCGACTTATATCCTGTCGCACATCGGCTTATTGAGCATCTGTATTGTCATTCCTAGCGCGCTATCTTACGTGCGAAGAGACGGAAATACAGAAGATAAGACTTGAACTATCCCCATAATAATCGTTTCCTTGTGTTAAACTTTAACTCTTGAATAATCTATTAACTTATTTACTGCCCATAGTGAATGCAGTCAATTTTTTGCTGAAAATTTTGAACTTACGATTTTAAAAGAAAGCGACTTCCTCTCTCTCTACAACGAAACGAAGCGGCACAATTATAAATATAAACAGTAAGTGACGTTCGAACACTAAACGAATTTAAGTTGACCACCTATCAATAGTTTACATCAGGACAAGTAACCAGGGCGGGTACAACCAATGAGAATGAATAGAAGACTATTTTTTCCCCACAGTTGTAGTTCATAGAATCCAACAGACCAAAGAAATGGACAAATCAGGCCCATCTTCGAACTAAAACTGAAGAAATAATGGAGGAGATAAATCCTGAGAAAGTCTATTAAGAACCAACTTGTCTACCAAATACAGGCGCTGGATCTTCAGTGACTTCACATTATCTCTGTCATATCTTTATATTTACAGGGTTTATTGACTACGATCATACACAACAACCAAATGGGTTTGTTTATTCCGTACGTTTTTTGATCTCTATTATGAGAACCCATTTGGTCAGATGTTGTTGGCATGGTGCTCATTGATATTCCAATACCGTGCACTAAATTTCGGTGCGATTGACCCCCTCACATCGTTTAATTTATTCTCAGTGCTTGGACCCGCCCTGGTTACCTGTCCTCATGTAAACTATTAATTGGTGATCAAATTAATTTGGATTAGTCTTTGAACGCCATCTACTGTTTATTTTTTTTAATTGCACCGCCTCGTTTCTTCCTATATGCCAGTGTATTAAAAGTTTTAGAACGGAAAATCGAATACCCTGCATACTTATTGTTTTACAATTTACCTCCCATCGATATGCCACACCCGTAATACCCCTATTACCACCGCTACCGTATGACAGGTGTGGCTAATCGCTGATAATTGAGGGTCTTCAGCCCATCGTTGTCGCCTATTATTCGAGGTGTTTGCGTTGGCCAGGAGGGAAGTGTAGATTTGTCGAAATGACAGTCGTACAAAATTCTCGAATGTACGGGCTTTCCATTCCACTCTGACTGAGTCTAATGTCAAAATTCTCATCCGAAGTCAAAAGACATTGCGCTGAACGCTGGAACCACACCGGCGAGAATACCTAACGATAGCGGCTGGCATTTCGCTCAACGGCCATCAGTTAATGTTCTCCCGTATCCTCAGCCTTCGTAAACATGCCTTTTTTGGTAGAGAAAGAGGTGGCTCCATTAAGTCGGCTCTCGACGCCTGCGTAATGCTGGCATAGGCGACTGACCCACAACCTCCACCAGGTTGCGTCCAATAAGATTATACGAAAACTTTGCAGGGTCGATTTGAAGGAAATCCACCTACGCTGTCCTCCTCACTACCCACTGGGACAGTCAGGCATATTTATCATAATATAAATGCAGAACTTTGGTTTTGACTGACGTAGATTCGGATTTGAGTCCGCGTCACTCGTCACGCTTCGCTCCACAGTTTGCTGAGTTCTTATGCACTCGACTGCCCGGAAGCCTGCGTAATCTGCACGTCCTTCAATTCACTAGGATTGACCTTGAAAATTGTTGAGATCACGAGACTGCTTTTTTGCGCTGAGAGCAGAGAATGATCGCTGTTTCGGCCCAGCTGACTTCGTTCTATCCATTGTCAGGTGTTTACCATTGGTCATGTGCTCACTCTTGTCCCTCCTCCTCCTCCTCCTCATCATAATCATCATCATCATCATCACTATCATCAAAGTCTTCATCTTCTTCGTCTTTTTGTTTATTGCTGTTAGTTCCATCGGCTACTTTAATAAAGCGACAGGAACTACTACTTATGCTGCTGCTGCAGCTAACACTACTACTACTACTACTACTACTACTACTACTACTACTACTACTACTACTACTACTACTACTACTACTACTACAGCTTCTTCCATCATTATTGCCAGTCCTCTCATTACTAAACAAACGGCCTCTATGGGAATATTACCACTAGTATCCCCGTGGTAGTGCAACCACCAATACCGATTCTACTGGTCTCTCTACTTGCTTTTTCGTGAACCTTCAAAGTAATCCTGCCAATACCGCTACCGGCTACAGTCTGATTCAAGTGTTAATGACCTGTCATATTCTTCAATAATCCGTCTGATAACTATCCTTGACAGCAAATCCCCATATAGTTCGTGTCGTTTCGACGTAGCTACGTCTAAGTCAAGCCATACCGTCAACGCACCTTCTCTATCATCCTCTGCCTCTCTGCCTTCGGCCTTCCTGTTGGACAAACAGTGGGCTCTGTCAGCTCATCGCTCGAAACCGTGTGGGAAGGTAAATAAGACGAGTGACCCTTTACTCCCGTCGCGCTGACACTTAAATATTTCGAGGAAAACTTTGCAAGGACGTTTCTAGCAGTTGGTTGGAGAATGTTTGACCTGCAAAACCCATCGGCTCCCCGATGGTCATTCTCGTATACCAGTACCTGGGAATTAGGAGATCTAACAAGTGGATGCCAACCTGACTTACGATGTTCTTCCGAAACAACAGTGATTGGTTTGTGCCACAGTTTTCAGCAGCTCGTTTGCATTTCTGAGGAACTCGTGAAAATGTTATCTACTGACTGTTCTCTGACTTCAAGCAGGGTCTAATATTTTATCCAAATGGAGGAAAGTAAATCTTACTCGAGTCTATTATTTCCAGAGTGCAAATGAGGGTTGACAGTTATGTATAATCAAGTGCCCCAGGGACTCATCGGGACTGTCGAACTGGTTACTGGATGTAGCACGCGAATCACTGAAGTTTACACTTCTGACCACGTTGTTAATGCGAGCATATCGGCCGGAGCGATGGAATACTACGATATTCAGAAAGGACAGCTGTTTGTCCGCTTATTTGCGGTTTTTAATTATGATGTCCGATAAGGCGAAATTAAGCACGACGAATCGTGTGATTTCCCTGGAAGAGTGCTCAAACTGTTTGATGATTCCTTTTCACCTGCTTTTATGACCAAATTCTTTTGTTCTACATCATAAACTTGATCTAAATTTCCAAATATATAGGCCCATAATTTCCGAAGTGGAATAAAATATAGGATACATTGTACGGTCTCGTACCCCCTCTATGGAATATTGGTCTATGCTAGAAATACAAACTTCCTCCCACTACACCCCTCCTGTTCGGTTTGAATCAGTTGCTGAATTTTTTTTGTACTTCAAAATAAAATCATTCCATTTCGATCTTCCTGTGAGACCCACATGGTGAGCATCACCGCTTGTAAGGCAACACTGACTACTTTACGCTCGTCGATGTTTTTGGCGACTGAGGAGAATTCTGTTGTTTTTCACCCGTTGCTACGTTATCAGGACTAGATCCTCGCACTCATTCTCCGGCCTTTTTAGACTTTCCCGTCTTCTGTCATATTAAACGTTCTAGTTGTTGGTTTTGATGTCGACTGTTGTTCTGACTGTATACCCGTGCGGCGAGGCGAACTGTCAACCTCGACAGGAATAAGGACAGGGTTCCTCGTAATGTGGCTCAATGTATTGCTTAATTGCTGAATTTACCGACTTCTGTCAGGGGTTGCAACTTCCATTGACTTGGTTTGCCTTAATTCAAGCGAAGCTATTACCACCTATTCAGTTCTCGCTTCTTCTTTCGCCAAAGTATTCATCGCCTTACTCCTCCTCCTCCTCCTTCTCCTCCTCCTCTTTACCAATGGGTAGTACTGTCGTCGACTAATTTAGTAAAGACAGTACTACAGCGACCAATGCTTCCGAGACCGACACTACTACTAATACTTCTACTACTATCACTACTACTACTTCTTCCACCACTACAACGTATTCTGCGCCTGACAATTCTGATGTTCTTAGGACCATTTAATCATTTTTATAATTATTGTTATTGCCACTACTACGCCGTTACTACTAATTCCGCTTCTGTTGACCCCATTATTTCTAACATGCTTACGAGTACATTCTACCAAACTTCGACCCTAATGCTACTCTGCTTAATACTGCTACTTAAACTGCGCCTACTACACGAATACTGCAACTTCATAATCCAGATAGCTAAGGCCGCTTTTACCAATAGTTATTGTTGTACTCTCGCCGTCTCTGCTGTTGAATTCAGGCAAACACAACTACTGTTCCAGTTATTGCAGCTTCTTCTGTCTTGTCACCATTACTGTTTATGCAGTTGACCTCGCAATCGTGTTTAGGATATCACTTATTCTTCCCTATACTTCCGGACATTGAGCTACAGCTTAGGACATCTTCCACTATGGCTTCTGCACGAGTGCTGTCACTAATGTTTCTGCTGCTGTTGGTACAACTACCTGATAGCAATGGCACTACTAGTGTTTAAGCGATTGACCTATAAACCACATCAAGATATCACCTGTTCCTTCTATTTCCGGGACACCAAATTCCTGCCCACGAGATCCTTCACTAGGGCTACCAGTTATTGCCTTCCGCGCAAATACGAGAATGAATGTCTAAGGCGTAACCCACCTGCGTCCACTCCTCACTACCCACGCAGACAGCTAGTCATAGTTGCCGTAATAAAAGAAGATCAGGACTTCGATTCCGACTTACGTAGATTCACAAATGAGCTTCCGTCAAGTGTGACATCTGGTTTCGAAATTTTACGGGTTTCCTTCCTCTCGCTTGCTCAGAAGCGTGAGCATGCCATGGGATCTTCCGCCCACTGGTCTTGGCCTTAAAAATCGCAGAGATCGCGAGACTGCTTCCATGCGCACTGCTGACATACTAGATAATTACCGTAACCGACCCCACTGCCACCCCCCCCCCCCATAACCTGATCTTACAGTGCCTTTCTGCAAGACATGACTCATGCCTTGAGCCACCAGGCTTCGTTCCACCTCGTGCGGACAGGGCGTCGGCTTCTTCGCACATGTCTGGGCCAATAATTTGAGTCATGTGTTAACTGCCGGTCATGTGCTTGCCTTGCAGGATTTGCTACGTCGTCCTTTTTTTCTACCGTCGATGAGCTCAATCCATGAACAGCTGGGGCTTCTCCCTCTCCTTACAACCATCGTCAGTATTTTGATTCGGCTACGACGTCAGGTTGTCGGCCAGAGTAGGCAAAACTCTGGCATCATTAATCTTGAGGAAAGTAACAGAAAGTCAAAAAACTAAAGAGGATTGGGATTCTGGCTTACAGTATTTCCACCTAGAACGAGGTGTCGACGCCTAAAAACGGATTCTACTATGATGTAGGTCTGAGGAGGAGACGGTGTAAAGTTGTTTCTGCCTCGATTTTGCTAGTTATCCTTACGTAAACCGATGAGGGTGCATCGCGTTCGTTGATGTACTTTAGCTGTGGACATCTCAGTTTTGGAAGAGAACGATAGAGTGTTTGGGAATGCAATTTTTGTGGTGCAAATGTCCGATGGGCTAGTTATTAGTCGCCGCCGTCGAGCTGGATCTCACACAGTTGAACGTCATTATGTCTTCCCCTTCAACAATCATCCCCGTCGCCCATAAGCGATCAAGAGACTGTCTCACTTCTTATCCTGAGCTATTTACGTTGACAACGGTGATTACCGTTCGTGCACATCTGAAACAGCATACTATCGACACGGGGGACGCCAGACCTATTTGACAACCCCTCGATGTGTTCCCGTTCCTTACCGTGATGAGGCGATATACTGCTGGACGAGCTGTTACGTGCCAAGATTCTCCAACCGTGCACCTCCCCATGGCCTTCACCAACTGCTTTATTCCCCAAGAGAGATGGCCTGTGTATCGACTATCTTCACCCAAATGCTGTGATTGTTCCGCCGCCGAGGTTGGGCGATTCAATAGACGCGCTAGACCAGGCTGCATGGGTCTCAACCCTCGACCTCAAGTCTGGTTACTTGCCGGTGGAAATCCACCCGAAAGATCGTCATAAGACAGCTTTCACTATACCCCTGGCTTTATTCGAATTTCAAACTTTATTTTCGGGGTTGTGCAACGCAACAGCCACCTTCCAGCATCTAATATACCGCGTACTCCACAAATTTATCCCGCATAAATGCCTCATCTACCTAGACGACATCATTGCGTTCGGCCGCTCTACAGACGAACACAATTCTAATCTACAGAATTTTTGGGAGGCCCTCCAGAGAGCCGGACCTACTCTCAACCCCGCCAAATGCCTTTTTCTGCGTTCCGAGGTTCAGTTCCTTGGCCAATTTTTTTCTCCAGGACGTATATCACCCATACCAGACCGAATCAAACACACACGTACGTGGTCGACCACGACGAACCAAACTGAACTACGGAGCTTTCTCGGTCGTGAATCGTACTATCGGCGTTTCATTCTGAATTTCGCCCAGATCGCTGGCTCCCTTCGTATGCCGGTCTTACACATGATCCGCCGAGTGCAACATTCGTACTGCATTATGCCCAGCACCACTCTTAGCTCTTTCGACCGTTGACGACCCCCCCCCCCGTTCATGCTAGATACTGTTTCAAGCGGGTTTGTCATCGGGGCTTTCTCTCTCAAGTAGGTAAGGATGACGTAGAACACCCGATCTGTTTGGCCAGCAACACCCTCGCTAAGACACGGCGTAATTACTGCACCTTCAGGCGCGAATTATTGGCGATCGTCGTGTTCATGCGCCAGTTTAAACATCTGTTCGTCGGTCGACGATTCATTCTACGCACGGACCATCGAGCCTCACAGTGGCCGCGCCCCATTAAGGATCCTATGGATCAACTATCCCGCTGGTGGGAGTTTTTAGATGTCGAGTGCCAGTTCCGCCCTGGGCACAAACATGGTAGTGCGAACGCACTATCACGCCTACGCCGCACAGTCAGTCTAGATGATGAAACACACAACAGAGGCGTTCATTATATTATTATTTCCCAATCCACTCGCTACGCCTGGTCCTCAGCTCAGAGCTCCGATCCTGATACCGCTGTCATTTACGGACCTTTGACTCAGGGACCATCTAAGCCCGGCAAGCAAGTTGTTCTGCATCACGTCCTCTTCCTCCGCGACCCCTCGTCCCATAATTTACGCTCACTGGTGTCAGGTTGTTTGATCAATACTGTGTTAACCGACCTACACTCGGAGTTAGGTCATTGCGGCCAATGCCGAACAGAGCTAGCCGCCGCACACGATTCTGGTGGCCACAGCTACGCGCCTCCATCTCCAACTTCTGTCAATCCTGCATTACGTGTGCATCCTTCAGACCCCCATCCCTGCTCCTGAACCCCCATGCAACCAATGACCACCGGGTTTCCTGGTGAGCGAGTCGGGCTAGACATGATCGGCCTGCTTCCTATCTCCGTCCGTGGATTTGAATACATCCTTGTCATAGTGGGTCATTTCGTCAGATGGGTCGAGGCCGTCCCCCTCCTCCGACACGACGCTACATCCGTCGGTAACTCCATCACCCGCAGGCGGATAAGCCACTGGGTTAGCCCGCTATCATTTCATTCATATTGTGGCGGCAACTTCGACTCTCAGTTGTCTACGGATGTTTGCGATACCCTCCAGATCCGCAAAACACGGACTACACCATACCACCCCGAATGAAACGGTCTTGTAGAGCGAGCGAATCGTACGTTGCACAACCTCCTGCTCGATTTTTCAGAGGACAGTCACAAACACGACTGGGACGCACACTTGACCTTCTGTCTCCTAGCCTACCGAGGTTCCGCCCATCCTTCCACCAGCTTCACCCCCTAGTACGTCTGGACAGAACGTGACTTGCGCCTTCCTATCGACCTTCTCTACCCCTTACACAGGCATGACACAATCACCTCCCACGATTACGCCCCACACCTACATGAGAGCATTCGTAGAGCATACAATGCGACCCCGACAACTCTAGGAACTGCACCGCTTCATCAAAAGAAGCAGTTCGGCCGTCACTCCTCCGGCGCCAGACATCAAATAGGCGATCTAGTCATGTATTACAACCTTTCACCTCAACGTGAAACCTACGCGTAGTTCCATTAACCCGGCTAGGACCTTTCATCGTCACTGACAACCCTTCACCTACCACTCCTGCTTATTTGCGACACCATCCACCCTAACGCTCGCCCCTTCGGGGCACAGTTTGATAAGCACAAACCCTACTGCGGTCTATTACCAGTTTGTTTCCCCGACTCCTTGCCCATCCTCCCTGCGGATCAGGTTCCTCCGGGTGCCATAGAGGTTACCGTACCCTCACGCACCGTCGATCCTAATACTGAGGACAGTGCTGCACCCTAGGGGGGAGGCTATGTAGCAACCGGAGATTTGATCAGAGGCCCGACCTTGGTTGTTTTAATCGACACTCGCGCTGGATTGCATTCTTCCGCTTTTCCTTTCGGAGACTGTACAGCCGAGGTCACGTGTGGGCAAGTAATCCTCAACCTGTCTCCGAGAAGTCGTTTTTCGTTCTTTTCGTTTTACCACAACTGTCTTACAGCAGGTTTGCACTTTTGTATTCAATAATAAAATCGCATCTTTCAATTATCTGTCCTGCCTCGTATGATGTCCCGCATGCCTGTATCATCCGACCCCACCCATTTTGAAATAGAAAAACTTCTAGACAGGATTTTCGAAGTAGCTGGTCCGTCTGAGTTCAAGCAGTCGTCAACCTCATTTGTGATCCGACGTCACTCCCAAGCGTCCATCATTAACAGCTCCACCACTGTCACCATCTCCGAAAATGACACCGACACCGCTGACTTCTCCTATCCTCACCATCCCCGCACATTCACCTCACGCATCGGCCTGATCGATCACGTGGGAATCTCTCGCACAGAGACTGGTGAACCAGTGCCTGAAGCACCAACATACACCAGACACATCGGCCTCAACTGCCATCACTGCATCCGTACATCCACCCACCGTATGAGCCTATTAGGCCACATGCGCATTCACGAAAACCTGCGGTAAATAACCGCCGGCTAAAGCACGCCATCACTTCTTCCTCCACCATCTTCATCTTGCACTTGCATCCAACTGCCACCTCCCACGCAAGTGTGCGTCTCGGCTCCGTCTCCATGTAGCCCTAGTGCATGTGTGATCTGATTCTGAGGCTATCACAGAGCGTCAGGCACTGGGGATTAAAAGTCTGCTGACTGACGCCCCAGCGCAGTTGTGTGTGTACCCCAAACGGGCCATGTGTTAGATGCGCTGGACCAACACTGGGACCATATCGGATCCTGGCAGTCGTTATCGGATTTGCGCGCCAAAACAAATTCCAACATTCGGGGTGCGGTAGCAGACTCGGTTGTCGGCAGACGTCGCGCAAACTGGGACCGCTGCCACCCCCCATTGTTGTAGTTGGTCAAAAACCTGGTTATCTGCTGTGCGGACCAGGGGTTTTGAGTGGAACGCCAAGGTGCGGGCTCGACCGTGCTATCCACTTGCCCCCTCCCCCGGCCTCGGTCTTCTTGACTCTGTCTTGACACCGGGTCCAGGTGGGGGAGGGGGGAGTTCGATAGATGCTGGGCAAGTCTACAGTCACTATAAGCTAAATCACGCGCAAGTCACCGTGTCTGCTTCACCATGCTGCGGAGCACACGGTGGACAGCGTCGACAACAACGGTCGAACCGTCATGTCGGGAATCGACAATCGTCTGATCCTAATTTTGTGCAAACTGATTCCATACTATCATGATACTATATTGAATATTCCCCGCTGACGGCAAGAACTTTCATTAGATATAAAAATATCAACGCCTCTGCCTCTATTCTGAAGTCTGTCATAACTGAGCATTGGCAGCCTCCAATCCTGACTTTGTTGCTCCTTTTTCGAAAGTCAAACAAGTTTTTGTCAATGCTGCTATGTGAGATTTCTGCTCAAAGCCATTAATTTGAGCTCTTTAAGTCTATGGAAAATATTTTCACAGGTATTATACTTGATCACTAGGTATTGGCCATCAGCGCTCCTAGAAGCTTCGAAATTCGATATCTCCAGGGTGGTTAGGCCAGTATTCTGATTGTTTTCGGCCGAAGAAATCCCCGTTTAACCTAAGCTATGCGTCTGTAGAATTGACAGTGGATCGACGACTTGGAGGTTCCCAAATGGCAAGTCAATAACGACGGATTGGTTTTGACAAGCTTTACCGGAGCAAAACATTGTACACGCAGGTCAGCAATCAACTGCAGCTGGTCATCTCACCAGGTAAATGATAGCTGAAGTGAACGCGCCCAAATCTCGTCCGGCTGCGGCAGTCGGTGAAGAGGGAAGTATCGAAATATCATGGTTTCCCAAGCCAACTGTCGATTCAAACGCACGTGCATAATGCTAGTCAGGTGTGATATGAGGACCGAAGGCGATGTAAATATTCGGGATCGCTGACGACCACGGCAGTGGACTAGCACACGTCCATTTCTAATATGAGGTCCGTTTCACCGTTGCTCATTCGTTCTTCCAGTTCTGCTACCACTATTATTAATATATATATTGCGTCGATGATGGGGAAAACAGTGAGTCAGCTTTACGGCAAGGTTATTGTTAAAGTCCGAATAGACGCCTCTGCACGTACATTACACTTACCATCGTCGTCAGTGGTAAATTCTAGGTCAGACGAATGTTTACAGTTAGGTAGTTGTCCTGCACAGCTCATGATTTGCATGACTTATCGACGTTTTAAAAATAGGGTTCTCAAAGGCTCTGCCTGTTACCTTTGAGCAAATACTGAAGAAACGAACAATTCCTTAAAGTATAAACAAGGTCTAAGTCGTGTTTGGCGGCTTGCAGTCCGAGCAGTTATTGTATTGGCTATACGCCTAAACAACAGAGACAGACGACAGCGTACTAGTTTGCTTGCAGGATTGCAGGATTGCAGGATGTCGTTTGGGAGGAGTTGGAAGCATAGACTCAATCTTCAAAATTTTGCAAATATTTGCTGCAGCAAAAACACTGACAATGATGGCGACTTTCGTATGAATTTCAGAAGCGTTGGTTTGCCCACTGAATCATGGGCGACCTTGCATATAAAAACTCGTATTCAGAAATCCTACTAAAGCTATTCCAATTCCAGGGATGAGGGGTCCTATACCACTGCGCGCCACCTCAAATTGCGTTTACGAATTCATAAGCACTTATGCATGCAGGTACACTGGGCGAACGCAAAGACACCTGGCTAAACGGCTTTTTAAGCAGAAAAATAAAATCCCTCTCTCTATCACGAAACACATCCTAGGTAGGGATCACTCCGTCGACCCCAAAATATCCTTACGAATACCTGTTCGGGCACGAAAACTCGAGAATTACGCTAACTAGAAGCAGCCTACACACGGCGGATGAAATTCAACCTCTTCAAACAACTAGACCATGTGGTCGACCTCACCGTCCCCCGGTAATCCAAATTACTTCGGTTTGCACACCCCTTTTGCGTGTTATCTTTACCCCTTTTTCTTTTCTAGATTTCGTTTCTAAGTTTCCCTTTTCATTGATTAGTCTATGTGCGCTAATCGTGACCTTGCTCCTTTGTATTGATTTTTTGTGCAAATTTAAATTGCTGTATGTTTATTTTTCATTATCTCTGTTTTGTGCCGACGAGTTGCGGTTGGCAAGCTTCGCGAGATTTATTGGCACCAATAAGTTCCGTTGTGTAGGGCTGTTTTAAAGATAGTGGAGATGGCTTGTCGACCGTCATCAACCAGCCATACACAACCTCAATTTTTGAGCACCTAGAATTCGAAGCCATGACCTTCGATCGCTGAGTCTAACGCTCTACCATTGAGACATGAGTCCGCTGTCCTGTCAGTTGCGATCCGGAACTGGGGTGAACGGAATTCCTTTTCAAAAGGAATACATTTGATTTCAAATTAATATAGATGTTTGCGTGACCTGAGTTTATGCATAAACATTTGACAAGAAGTTCTTCAGTGAGTTCAGTAGAGATTTTGATCAAGCTCGTGACATATTTAGAATTAAAAAGATGCCCTCAAGTTTGAGGTAACATTAGAAAAAAACATAAAAGCAGTAATTTCCCTTACGGAGGCGTACAACACAGAAAAGTAGAAAAGCATGCATGTGCGCAATATCGCTAATTAAAAGGTAGCGGTTCTGGTTTGAAATAGATTTATTTATGAGATAGGACTAGGTTTAGTAATAGTGCAATTAGTGTTGAGGTTAGAATCCTGCCAGCAAATGACACCGTTCCATGGAACCCAAACGTGGTTGGACGGGGCCATTGCGCAATTCGAGGGGCTGTCCGTCTATTTGTTAGCATAAATGAATCACAATGGTGCAGGTATTTTCAGAACAGGCAATGCGCGTGAGTGGGAACAGTCGAAAAAGCAAACTGTGTCTATCGTAACTATCATATTATCGCTTTTGGGATTCTTGCAGAGTTAGTCGCACCTCCTCAGCTGCGATGCTCATCTTTTTATGCAGTCCAGCGACATAAAAACCAAGCGGTATCGGATCATTATCCAAATAAACCTGAAGATCCTCTGGTATTCGTATTTATCGGCCAAATGCCAGAGCCGAATGAGTCCGTTGTGCCCACGAGCTAATATTTGAACGATACGAAAGTGTTCACGCTAACAACGCGTCATCCCAGGTAAAGGGAGTCTGGCGCTCCACGAAGGTCTTAAACAAACTGATAAGAGTCCTTTGAAGAAAAAGATAGACTCACCGAACGGGTTAATTAAGGCGCTGACTAGAGTCCTATTCATCTGTTTCACTTGTCCGTTGTCCTGAGAGCAGTATGCTATAGTGTGAGTCTTATCAACACGTAGGTACTTACAGAGATAATGAAGAATTGCGTCTTTAACTGACGTCCCTCGATCTTAGTGAAGTTGGTCTCGGGGATCCCTATCCACACAACCAACATTTGAGAACGACATGGACGACTGTTTCAGTCGACAGGTTCGGCAAGGGTTCCGTTTTAGCCATTTTAGTAAAAAAAGTCAACCATGGCTATTGTGCATCGGTTGTCACTGGCAGATTGATGTAAGGGTCCAACAATGTCAAAACTAACCTGTTTGTTAGAATAACTTGTAACAACTGGCCAAAGAGGGACTGCTTATTTGTGGCGGCGACTTCAGATAGTTGCATAGGTTGCAAAACTGACTAAAGTTCCATACGGAGGACTTGAAATGTGGCCAACAATACCTTCTCCTGAGAGCTCAGTCAGTCTTGGGGATTTCAACGTGCAGCAGTTCAGTGTGTATTCGAATGAGAAAAAAATCCGTCGTAGATAACGGCAGAACGACGCGTCGGGACCTAACTTAGTGAGAAATACATAGACGGCTGATATATCATCTAGCAGGCCTCGCATTGCCCAATCTCTCCTTGCATAGCTAGGGGCCGTATGCCAGCAGAGGTGTTTGGAGATGGTGATCCTTAAGGATCACGAACGGAATTAACTTCCCTATACGTCATCGGTGGTAGGTGGTTTACCTTACTTATGTATAAATGCCTGAACTGAGTTCAGAACTTTATATAGGCAAGTAGTTTATGTGCGTAATTCAGTAGTGTAGAATCGGCAGAAGTGAGTGAAATCGCGAACGCAGTCGGCATCAAATGCTTTCTGTTGATGTTTCAAGAATTTTGCTTAAAGGCGCAAAATCCGTAATCCACAACGAAGCCTTCTCAGATGCTGCGACACTATCATCGAGAGTTGCCCAAGGAACTAAGGCCACTATTGCAAGCACCCCTCAGAACACCGCGGGTGATGACCATCATTGCCAACGGAAGGTCGTTGTGCGCCGGCGAGACCTACGAAGACTTTGTTCACAGGCCAAGTACGGAAGCCGGTTTGGCGCACAAAGTGATTTGTTAATGTGTATATCTATATGTCTGTTATGGCTTCTAGATAAAACAGCTGACCTAAGCAGACAGTGGTGATGCACCAGTGCTCAGTCCACCGCTGTGCCTTAGCTCCGTCTGTTGGGGATCTACAGGAAAGCGGCTGTTCATTGGCTGCCCACTTTATGCCCTCTCCACTGGCATATCAGACTTTTTTACTGACGCTTACAGACGCAACTCGACAAAATAGCACATGTAAGGATCGCGGAACAAAGAAGACGACTGGCTTGAGTATTAAATGGCGGCTCAGCACCTGTTTAGCTCTAATCCACAAAAAACAAAAGCACATGATGCGTTAGAGGCACATGGAAGAATAGTTTCAATTCAGCATTCGAGGAAGTGTTGAAATCCCGTCTGTGGCAAACTAAAAATGACACAAGGTTACTGCCGCCTGGTTAAATGGGTGAGGAATGTGACTAACTCTTTAACGCCCGGAACTGCCGACTTTTTAAAAAGCCCTCTTTTTAACTGCAGATTTCCAGCGTGCAGACTGAGCAGCGTATCCTATTATTTTTTTACATTTTTCATTTTCGCATGCATCGTTAAGCAAATAAACATGGTCTTACAGAATAATTCCACCTTCCCATTCACCTTTACACACCGATTCATTGCAACATTCTCATGGGTGTTAAGCATCAGCGATCCCTCAGTGACTACGACTGGCGACAAAATAACACAGCGTAGGTTTATTTTAATTCATAGGTGCTCACCACTTTTGAACTGCAGCTCCTTATTGGTCAGGTGGAGGGCTGCCCACTGCATGTCGTATGTCGTCTTATACGAGTCATGCTGTCGATAAGAACAGTCGCGTCCGACATGAAATACAAACGTGCTGTTCATAATTCGACGTTTATAGGTCTCGTACTGTAATCGTCATCAGGCCTTACAAAACCGTTTCTGTATTGTTCGAAGTTGTTTTGGCTCGACTTAGCTGTCTACAGACATTGCGAATTGCTAAACACATATGCCAGACCTGCTGACAATTTTCCACAACTGACACATCTGAAAAATAAGCCATTATTGCTTCTTGTATTACAAAGCATTGCTCCTGCACCCTACATCATCTACTTTCTAGTTTAAGCTCTGGATGTTGGAGGCAGTTTTAGTAGTGAAACATGTCTCGTTAAAAGACTCATTAGCCTCCTTCCATACGCGGTCAGAGAGAGTGGAATACCTTCACAATAATACGAAGACAAGACACCTGACTTTCTGTTGGATATGGTACATATGAGGCTATAAACTAGCCGAATACTTCGCCGGTCGAACGTCTAACAACCACCCTTGATAACCGAATCAGAACTTAACGACGGAGGCGGAGAGTCCAAGGCCGGATTAAGATTCGGCCAATCAGACAGTGTCCTTGAGTGGTTGGCATGTCAGTTGACTTCTGTTTTGGTAGACCTTCAATGACGTCGTCAGGATCTGGCGCGAGATCGGCACACGCACGTCGTGTGGGCGGATTGTTAGAGCGACTTCATGCCATTTGGCGCTTTGACAATGGTGAGTCCGCCAAGTTAACTAACAAGTCAGTACTATAATAAGTCTGCCCTAGTGAGTTATTACTCCACCTCAAGCTGTGAAGTGTCCTCAAAGGTTTACTAATGGCAACTGGGAGCTCACACTAAGCATAAACGTTCCAGAGTATATACATGGACAAGGGCGACTGTGAGAACACTCAGCTGCACGGCAATAACCATTAACGTTTGCAGAAAATGCTTAAGGCTACCTTTAGGCACATTAAGACAGTAAGCAGATATTGCCGCGTTTCAACGGTCCCCCAACAGCAGATAAGTGTTATGCCATATTTCAAAGCTACTGACAACTTCACAGACCACCATCACAGCTGGGATAGTCGAGGATGGAACAAAAATCTCCTTATGCAGTAGCAATATACGTTATCGCAGCGGTCCCTCCTTGTGCCATAATATATCTGTCACCTGTTAGGGAAACATTCGTGCCTCCTCAACCAATACCAAACGTAGGTGACCCCTTACCACTTATACACTTTAACCAACCAACCAACAGGTAAGAGGTACATGGTGGATTTAGCCAAGCATATTTATCATTATGTTTAGGACGGTTCATTTACGCTCTAGTACGACTTTCGTAGCAAGAAAAGGAAAGTAATCCTTTACTGACCGATTCTTCACCGATTAATAGAAAGTAAACTGTGAGTAATTTGCAACTCATCGCGAAACATAGGCGCTTGCGCTATCTCCAGTAAGCATCACAAAACTAGCCTCAATGACCTAGAGACGGCTTTTAAGAGGCGCCTGAAGAGGACGAGCGACACATTTACATGCATAAACAAACGTTTTCCCTATAAGACGTCAGCGTCTATTGTCACTATATTGCCCATTTCAAGCTCCCTCGTACCGTGTGCTTTGTTTCCGACGCGCAGTTTGAGGTCATTTAGGTGCGGCCACACAGACGTCAAAGTTGAAAGGGGAAAATCGGCTAATATGTTCGGCGGAGGCAATGACCCCTTTGATTTGAGTCTGCTCATATACGAGGGCGACATCAGACAACCTTGTACTTAGCCAAGTCCACTGTCTGACCCTCAAACAATCAATTAATTGGCTGGTTCTCATGGTGGCACCCGCACACCACCTATGTGCATGTCACACGTCAACATTCTGGCGACTCTTAGTACTAGGAGCGTGTCAGTAGACAATGATTATCAAATTCCGTTATCAATTTCATGGCCAGTTTTTCGCATCCTCCTGTACGCGTAGGTGTGAGCGCCAGTGAATTGAGACTGCAGTTACTTGTTACCGGAGATGTTGGTGTATTTTGAATGAGGACGTTTCTCGAAAAAACGGCCGCTTCGAAGCATTGCTTCTCGATATTAGTTTGAACAAGACGACGGTGGCAAAACCCACAATCTAATGTCAGCATAGGTTTCGCGACCTCTTTTACAAGTGATCGCGGTCATTCCATTCTTACGAAACAACTTCGGGTGTTGAAACGAGGTCGGCGCATAAACGGCAGGGAATGCTGATCGGACATGTTGGTGACATGGTGTGAGATGGGAGGACCTTCTATAAGTAATCGAGTTTTAACTGCGGCAAAACTTCGTAAAGCGAAATTAGGGCTAAGCAGCAAAAGTTTTTTTCTCATTGAACTGTTAGTTTCGTGAACATGCAACGAGCATGCACACCTGAATACGAGGTCACGAGAATGTCGACGTCAATATATTCAAGTTCTGCCACCTCTGTTCTACTGCTTAATCGGTTGTGGAATATTCATCTACCCTCCTCCAAATAGAATTTCCACCTTCCTCGAAGAAATAAAAGTCAGAGTTCGTGCGGAGAATTCAAACAGTCAAGACTTGGCTCTATCATCAATTCGAAATTCCTACCACTTAAAATGCCTAAGAGATCTGAACAAAGGATAATCTGAAAGTCTCACATTGTGTGAGTAAGAGGGATAAGTAAAACCTCCCAGTCACGTCTCGCCTCTTCTGCTGAGTCTGTCTTACTGAACACGAGCTAGCATAATCCTTATACTGGATAACTTCTTGTCTACTGACCAACGTGAAATATTTTCCGGCTGAAGCCTAGCTCGAGTATTTCATTTGTTGCCAGTGCTATTACCTGTTATCCCTTTTCCCTGTTCCAGCACCTAGTCATCCAACATTCGGTAGAACAGATCGCCCGCTCGACATTCTATTAAGCGGCGTTGCTTCTATGTACATCGAGTGCATTTGGCTAGATGCTGTTGGTTGTTCTCGCGATAGTTCTCACACTCACATCCCGATAAGTCAATAGAGCATACACTGACAGGTGTGACCGTCGTCATGTAGAAATAGTTGCTAGGACAGTCTGAAGAATGGTACTCATGACCCTGACAACCTGTGCATTTGCTGTTTAGCAGCGTCAGCTTCTCAGGGCACAATCTTCCACCCTTGTTGTGCATAGGATACATCTAGAGGAGTGACTACTCATCACTACGCCATCGATTGTATGGGCTGAAGATCGAAGCTCTAAGGGAAACTGGCATTGTCCGCACTCAATTACACAGTTGGGCTGGCTCCGTGAACGTTAGCCCTGTATGAAATCGCTTATATTTCTGACCGCGGCCACCAAGACACGAACCGGTGACTCAATACGTGACTGAATCGAGATCCAAACGTCGGACTAGGCGTCCTGGAATTAGGTATAACCAGCTAGTACTTGTCGAAACTCGTCGTTATGCTGGTTGTGCGATAGATATCGAGACAAAATCGCATTCTGTGCATCACAAGGGTGGGAAGGTTGCCTGGTGTCACGCCCGTGTGTGGGCAGCCTCAAATCAAAGGGGTCATTGCCTCCGCCGAAAATATTAGCTGATTTTCCCCCTTTTAACTTTGACCTCTGTGTGGCCGCACCTAACTGACTTCAAACTACGCGTTGGAAAGGTAAAACACACAGCTCAAGAGGGTACGTTACGCGCAATATTGTGACAATAGACGCTGACGTCTTATAGGGAACATGTTTGTTTATGCATGTAAATGTGTCGTTCGCTCTCTTCAGGTGCATCATAAAAGCCATCTCTAGGTCATTGAGGCTAGTTTTGTGATCCTTACTGGGGATAGCGCAAACGCCAATGTTTCGCGATGAGTTGCAAATTATGCACAGTCTACTTTCTATCAATCGGTAAAGAACCGGTCAGTAGAGGATTACTTTCCTTTTCTTGCTACGAAAGTCATACTAGAGCGTAAATGAACCGTCCTAAACATAATGATAAATACGCTTAGCGAAATCCACCATGTACCTCTTACCTGTTGGTTGGTTGGTTGAAGCATATAACTGGCTAGGTGTCACCTAAGCTTGGTATAAGTCGAGGAGGCATACAAACTGTGTGAATGGTTTCCTAGAGGACAGCGGATGCACTATTGCACAAGGAGGGACTGCTGCTATAACGCTTATGCTTAATGGATAAGGCGAGCTTTGTTCCATTTCGACTGCTCCAGCTCCCATGGTCGTCTGTGAAGTTGTCAGTGGCTTTGGGATATGACAAAACACTTATCTGCTGTCGGGGGGCCGTTGAACGAGGCAATATATGCTTACTGTCTTAATGTGCCTAAAGGTAGCCTTAAGCATTTTCTGCAAACGTTAATGGTTATTGCCGTGCAGCTGAGTGTTCTCACAGTCGCCCTTGTCCATGTATATACCCTGGAACGTTTATGCTTAACGTGAACCCCCAGTTGCCATTAGTAAACCTTTGAGGTCACTTCACAGCTTGAGATGGAGTAATAACTCACTAGGGCAGGCTTATTATAGTACTGACTTGTTAGTTAACTTGGCGGATTCACCATTGTCAAAGCGGTAAATGGTAGGACGTTGTCTTAACGATCCGCCCACACAACGTGCGTGTGCTGATCTCGCGCCAGATCCTGACGACGTCATTGGAGGTCTACCAAAACAGAAGTCAACTGACATGCCAACCACTCAAGGACACTGTCTGATTGGCCGAATCTTGATCCGGCCTTGGACTCTCCGCCTCCGTCGTTAAGTTCTGATTCGGCGATTTGATCAAGGAGGGTTGTTAGACGTTCGACCAACGAAGCATTCGGCAAGCTGATAGCATTAGATGTACCAAATCCAACGGAAATTCAGGTGTCTTGTCTTCGTATTATTGTGAAGACATTCCACCCTCTCTGACCGCGTATGAAAGGAGGCTAACGAGTCTTTTAACGAGACATGTTTCACTACTAAAACTGCCTCCAACATCCAGAGCTTAAACTAGGAAGTAGATGATGTAGGGTGCAGGAGCAATGCTTTGTAATACAAGAAGCAATAATGGCTTATTTTTCAGATGTGTCAGTTGTGGAAAATTGTCAGCAGGTCTGGCATATGTGTTTAGCAATTCGCAATGTCTGTAGACAGCTAAGTCGAGCCAAAACAACTTCGAACAATACAGAAACGGTTTTGTAAGGCCTGATGACGATTACAGTACGAGACCTATAAACGTCGAATTATGAACAGCACGTTTGTATTTCATGTCGGACGCGACTGTTCTTATCGACAGCATGACTCGTATAAGACGACATACGACATGCAGTGGGCAGCCCTCCACCTGACCAATAAGGAGCTGCAGTTCAAAAGTGGTGAGCACCTATGAATTAAAATAAACCTACGCTGTGTAATTTTGTCGCCAGTCGTAGTCACTGAGGGATCGCTGATGCTTAACACCCATGAGAATGTTGCAATGAATCGGTGTGTAAAGGTGAATGGGAAGGTGGAATTATTCTGTAAGACCATGTTTATTTGCTTAACGATGCATGCGAAAATGAAAAATGTAAAAAAATAATAGGATACGCTGCTCAGTCTGCACGCTGGAAATCTGCAGTTAAAAAGAGGGCTTTTTAAAAAGTCGGCAGTTCCGGGCGTTAAAGAGTTAGTCACATTCCTCACCCATTTAACCAGGCGGCAGTAACCTTGTGTCATTTTTAGTTTGCCACAGACGGGATTTCAACACTTCCTCGAATGCTGAATTGAAACTATTCTTCC
The DNA here is from genome assembly GCA_902702965.1 of Spirometra erinaceieuropaei. Lineage (NCBI taxonomy): Eukaryota > Metazoa > Platyhelminthes > Cestoda > Diphyllobothriidea > Diphyllobothriidae > Spirometra > Spirometra erinaceieuropaei. The sequence continues at coordinate 4,352,500 of CACRXP010000001.1, forward strand.
ATGTGCCTCTAACGCATCATGTGCTTTTGTTTTTTGTGGATTAGAGCTAAACAGGTGCTGAGCCGCCATTTAATACTCAAGCCAGTCGTCTTCTTTGTTCCGCGACCCTTACATGTGCTATTTTGTCGAGTTGCGTCTGTAAGCGTCAGTAAAAAGTCTGATATGCCAGTAGAGAGGGCATAAAGTGGGCAGCCAATGAACAGCCGCTTTCCTGTAGATCCCCAACAGACGAAGCTAAGGCACAGTTGTGCACTGAGCCCTGATGCATCACCACTGAATACTAAATCCAGCTATTTTATCTAGACGCCATAACAGACATATAGATATACATACTTACAAATCGTTTTGTGTGTCAAACCGGCTTCCATACTTAGTCTATGAACGAAATATTCTTAGGTCTCGCGGGCTCACAACGACCTCTCTTTGGCGGTGATGTTTATCGCCTGCGGTGCTCTGAGGTGTGCTTGCAATAGTGGCCTTAGTTCCTTGGGCAACTCTTGGTGATATGGCCGCAGCACCTGAAAAAGCTTCCTTGTTGATTACGGCATTTGCGCCTTCAAGCAAAATTCTTAAAACATCAACAGAAAACATTTGCCGCTGACTGCGTTCACGATTTCACACACTTCTGCCGATTCTACACTCTAATAAATAGCGCACATAAGGTACTTACCTAGACAAACTTCTGAATCCAGTGCAGGCATTTATAAATAAGGCGACCGATCTACTACCGATGACGTAGAGGGAAACTAACTTTGTTCGTGACCCTTAAGAATCACCATCTGCAAGCACGCCTGTTGGCAAACGGTACCTTTTCTATGCAAGGAGAGATGGGGCAATGTGAGGCCTGCTAGAAGAGATATCAGCATTAGATATCAGATATCAGAAAAAGGCTGCAGGCGGAGTAGTTTTACAACCCAGTCAGCCTGCAGCCTAATTCTACAATAATTTAGGTACCTCAGGATGTGTGCTTTCCAACGAACGTCTTTTCGGTTGCATTCCGACACTGTACTTTGCAAAAAGATGATTACTTAGGCAGCATGACTTTTTCTCATTGATTTTCGATGCTCCTAAGAATGTGACCATATTTCATAGAAATCATGCATAAACGTATTCATTCGTTTGCTCATTCGGTAGAAGAGTACGTCTTCGGTTTTAAATAAGTTTCTAATTGTGAGATTTTTTAATACCGCCAAATGACCGTTCATAAAACGTCATGTTTCTGCATTTACCAAGGTGGCTTGTAAATGAGGTTTTCGTTCCACCGAGATGGCGGACATCAGACCCGGCGCATCTTTCTGCTATCTTCCATGGTAGATGGTGTTTCCACTCGAATACACACTCAACTAGCGCACCTTGTAGTCCAAATGATTGAGTGCGCTGTCAGACGAAGGAACTATTGGCCAAATTTGAAGCGCCCCGTATGGAACTTCATTCGGTGTTGTATCCTATGCAACCTATGCCGCTTTCATTTGGAGTCCCTGTCTTCGGCAATCCTAGGCAGTCAGGTAGCAAGACAAATTATTAAATAGGAAGGAGTGTAAGCCGTCGACAAATCACTTGCCGGCCATGGACTGGGAAGACCGGACACTAGCAGTGGTCTGTCTGCCATCCATACACTGAATTCAGTGCTCCACCACACATGCCCTCGGCTCATAAAATGTCGCTTGCATTTCATCACTCGTTTTGGGGTAGTACAGACTTCGGCTAATCTGGCTGGAAACAAATTCATGGCTCTCGATCTGGGATTCTTAGTTCGGGTGATTAGTGCGTTGGCTGGAAAATTCCTGGAGAAACCTGAAGGGGTGAACCCCCTTCCAGATGAGGTCATAATATCTGTCATAGTATCTATTCCCCAGGATCTGCCGATTTAGACCATCAAGATGTTTCCACAAAGGGCGCTCCACGGTTGTACTGGACAGGACAGACTACCTTCAAAAAGCCAAAGATTTACTGGAGGACCGAGAGTTCGATGCCCCCTGTGCAACGAACCCTGTAAAAGCGCTGACACGCGAAATTTAATGCTAAGTTGCTGGCCTTGAAGAACTCAGGTGCAATAATACCGACCGACAGGCGCACGACGAGACCCCATGATACGGCTTTGGCGCGATTCTATGGCTTCCCAAAGGTACGCAAAGACGGCACTCCTCTCCGAACCATCGTATCGCTCAAAGGCACTCCAACGTATGGACTAGTTAAGTGGCTGTTCTGACGTCTCCAGTTCCTGGCCGCTGAGTCAAACACCACGGTGTCTTCGTCAGCACAATTCCTGGAGAAACTCAAAGGGGTAAACCTCCATCCAAATGAGGTCATGGTATCTTTTGATGTTACATTCATTTTTACTTCTATTCCGAGGACCTGACGATGGAGACAATCGAGCTACCTCTACACGCCTAAGTCATTCAGCTCCTGAAGTTATGTCTCAAGACGTAGTTCACGTTCGACGGACAATCTACGAGAGGGTGAAAGGCATGCCAATGGGTTCGACGATTTTGGGACTCATCGCTGAGACGGTCCTACAACGGTTAGAGTCGCTGGCCTTCCAACACCACTGAATGAAGTTCTGTGCCGGTATGTGGAAGATACCATCGTCGTTATCGACCGGGATAAACTGCTGACATTCAAAGAACGTCTCAACGCGGTCTGACGATTTACGCTGGAAGAAGAAGAGAACAACTAGTTGGCCTTCCTGGATGTCCTCGTATACCGTAAAGATTGTGGTGGCCTTAAACCCAAAGTTTTCAGGAAAGTGACAAATACCACGCAAGAACTGAAATTAAACAGCAACCATCCAATCAGCCACAGGTGCAGTTGTCTAAGGACACTCTATATGCGTGTTAGAGCGTACTGCAGTGAGCCGGAAGACAAGATTGCCGAACTACAATACCTCCGACGGGTCTTCCAAGCCAATAGCTACCCGCGCAACTTCGTCAGCCGGTGCATTCACAAAAGGGACGAAAGGCCATACCGCACGGACCCCAAATTTTCGCGAGCTCTTTCATATGCCAAGGTCGTTTCAGAAGCCGTCACCCGCCTTCACGCATCATTTGTGGTTGGAGTTGTACACAGCCCGGAGGCAACCATCAGGCGTTAGATAATGAGACCAACAGATCCGCTGCCACAGCAAGGAAAGTCTGGAGTCGTTTATAGGATCTGGTGCAGATGCGGATAAGGCAAATACGTCGGAGAAACCAGAAGACAGCTCCGAGCGCGAGTAGCCGAACACGCTGCAGCGGTGCGGAGGAATAACGCCAGCTCTCAAGTTGTAGCTCATTCAACGAGATCCAGCCACAGTTTCAAATCCGGCGAGTACGAAATTCTCGCTAGAGATGACAACCGCGTGAGCCAGGAGCTGCTTGAGTCATGGTTTGCCGGCCCGCAGTCCATTAACAAGTGCAACGACCTTCCCTTCCAATACTCAGCGCTGAGACCTCGCCTGGCCGGAGTAATTAGCCACGCGGAGAGCGCACAGGTGAGCACTGGTCCCAACGCCAAGTTCGGTGGGTCAGATAGTTGAGCAATCGTCAGACCAACATCCAACACCCGTAGTGAAACTGCAGAGATTATCGACGCGAATGCCAGTCATCGAACAGTCATCACGCCAAGTGCAACAATTCTCAGTGACGGAGGCGGAACCGTAAATTTGCATAGGTATGCGGTATCTTGGCTGCTGCGTCATATGAATACTGCAGCTCCCGGTGCATGAACTGCTGTATCTGCTATTGTCTCTGGTAATGGATTCGGGCAGGGATCCGAAACGTCAAGCGAATAAAGCTCTTGTTCAATCGATCGTGTCTTCTCCTTTCCGACTGCTTCCTGGGACACGTCTCCTCGCTTCTGTCGACACTCACCTTAGACTTTTCTCAAACTTTACTCCGTCCTTGTCAGTAATTAAAATAATTTACAAGCAACATGACCGGCCGAAGACAAGCTGTCCTAACTCAATGTCACTGCCTAAATATCTGCTTTGGTCATCGGTTTGAAGAATAAACTGGGTGTCGAATTTATTCGACTATTTGAGTACGGCATCATGTCACGCTGCGAGACTTTCTCGGTCTTATACAAATTTTCATAGACATATTTTACCTATGTTTCGGACAAAACCTCTAATTTATCGATCAGCTTATGCGCATCAAAAGCGTAAGTACGAAACCAATGTTTGAAGACCTTTGGTTAATGCGAACAGCCTGAAGTAGTTGAGCTACATCCTTTCGTCATTTCAGGAGCATATGTCGCCGACTATCCTATCTGAAATTTTGCAATTCGCAGTATATATTGACCATTCTGATCAATCCCCTCCTTATTCACGTGGGGGGCAAAACGCCGACAGTGGCCATTTGAGGATTCGCAAATTCGGCCAACGATGGACGCGCAGATTATATATATCGGAGGATATTTTTAGCATGCCATCATCTCTATGTTCACATCATCCAACAAGCCGATCAAAGCTCGAGTATACCTGTCAAATAACTCCCGCCGGTTACGTTCAGACTTTAGCAACTAAAGCGGGTTATATTCAACCTCCTAAAATATACCCCACAATTACGCCGAATACAAGTATAACGAGAAGGTGGTTTTGTGAGAGGGATTTGCAGAAAACTGGGAACAGTGTTGTCAACACAGTCGCAAAGCAGGAAAATCATATGTGCGTTTTACCTTAGTTTAAATGTTTCTTACAGCCCCTGCGTGAGCGACAGCCTGGTATAAAAGTAACCAATGAGATCGCTCATGACAGTGTCTCCAAAGTATTGTTCACCAATTGGATTGGAAATGGTCGAGAAACTGAACAACCACTCCCAACTCTGTGCGGGTCTGAGAGTCACAACAGTCATAAATAACCTAAAAGACGTTAATAGCAAATTCTTAGAATTGCCGCAAAGTGACTATCCAACTTATTTGGCGGTGTCGAAGAAGGCTTGTGCAGGCGAGCGAGACCGTCACTTCAACTCAATAAGGTTGTATTGGCAGGGGTTTCAACTTACCGCAGGCAATGTTCGCTATGTAGACTGAATTATTTTCATAGTAGTAGCCAATCAAAAGGGCATTATTATGATCGCCTCGTGTTTAACTGTCCGTTAATTTAAACGTCTAGGAATTCCACATCCCATCTTGTCCAGTCCTACAACATTCAATGGGGATAACAGACTCCAACTGCAACCCCTCTATTCATCTGTTTTGTATTGGTAACATCGCAACAGAGACATGCCAGTGGTAACCTGTTAGGTATGCAATTGTACAACCGTGTCTTATGCGTAGATTGCTTGAACATAGTTCTCCGTCAGTAAGATTAGTCTGGATGGCCAAGAAATCGCATCACCAAAAACGGTCTAGACTTCGCCCAGCTTTGCGGATAAGCGTTATATAGACAGTAAGCAAATGGTTAGGGGAAGAAATAACCGCAAACTACGTCGCTCAGGTTTTCACTGTTTCCGTGAAAAGCCACTGGTGTTATAAAATTAAGATGGAGGACACCCTCTGGCGTGAGGCTCTTAAGGGCACATGCCCAAAAACCAGCAAAATGGTTTGAGGAAGAAAGAAATATACGTTGTCAGTCTTGCTTACCGCAGGCCAAGAAAAAACCATTGGTATGAGCAGAGCAAAACGGAACCTCCTGTGATGGACTTTATTTGCTTACGGCAACGAAATAAAATCATTGGTAAAGTTACAGAAATGAAGAACCGTGTGTCATGCGCCTTGGAGCGAACCGCTTCCGTCAAAAGCCATGGTTCGGGCCAGGAATTAGAGGAGACTCCTGGTATGATGCCGGGCTGCTTATGGCACCCGCAGTATGCAATTGTTATAGTTAAAGCCCAGAATAACTGTATACCATGTCATCTTCACTTAATGAGATCTATGAAAGGTCATTATTATGATTGGAGTCAAAATAAACGATATGCTGGGACGGTCGCTGGTACTTAGCTGTGAACATTGAAAATAGCTGATGTTAGGCATTAACGGAGAACCCATTCCGCCACAGGTTTAAAGAGCTCCAGGCTTCATGATAGTTAGTCCACGCTCGTGAGAGGCCTGTCGGTCGCCGAAACTAAGACTGAATGTCGTCCATTCTTAGGTGTCAGATAATATATGAATACGGTTTGGAGGCGTCTTCCAGGCGACTATAATCTTCGAGGAAACAGGCCAGTCAATCGGACGCTCATGTCTAGAATTTTGAAAATGATTGTCTTGGCAAAAGACTATCTACCAACTAAGTTTATAGAGTCAGCCATTCCAAGATATACACTGCGCTGAAGAGAACCTGACGGAAAGGTATGCTGAACAGATGGAGGTATCGGTCAAAACGTGCGTGACATAAAGTTGAATTTCGGGTTTGAAGTGGGAGACGCTGACCATCAATGCATATAAAGGTTTGTTCAAATACATCCGTCTCGACTTTGGCGTCAAAACAGCCTCACGCATCTTACAGTAGCCCATACAGACCATGGTTATTGATGTTTGTTGGACCCCTTTCTGTTTGAATGGCATCTTGGGCAAACATCACGGGCAAACAGATGCTCCACAGGTTTCACAGGGTCTGGGGAATCTCATTAATTATGGCATAAAAATCAACACGGAAAGGAGCAAGTTCGTTGGAAAGGAAATCCGGGCCTAAGATTGGTAGCAAGCAAGACCCTACGTTAACCGGAGCCGGAAAAGGCCTCAGTACTCACTAACTTGAAGCTACAAAACTGCGGGAACTACATTCTTCGGCGCAACTGGTCAGTTACTGCGCGCAATTTATCGTCGAACCATAAAGTTAAAAGCCGCCGTCAAGTCGATTCATTTGTAAAGATGCGCAATTCGACTGGCCAGCAGACTTTCGGAAAGTGCTCAACGAGATAAAAAGAAGATCAGAAAGTCAAGTGTATTTCCAGATTTTAAAGTAGCAAAGGGAGCAGTCATCCGTGCGGATGCATCTGATTATGGGCACCGATGGAAGCATTTCGACCTTGACGTACGTCACATTATCATTCTCAAGGCTGAGAGAAACATTAACCAATTTGAAAAAGAAAATTTGACAACCAGCTTTGCGGTACAAAAATATCATGAATTCATTTATGGTAAAACTTTGGTTCACCATACGGAGCACCAGTCGCTAAATTTTTTTCTGGACACAAATCATGGTACGCTACAGAACGCGGCCAGGAAGATACAGCGATGAATTACGATTCTCCTGAATTATAACTTCACAATCCACCGTGCGCCCACTCCAAATTTCGGAGCGTCGGACACCTTAGCATGGCTGGGAGTAGTAAAGAAAATCAACAAGACGTGGTGCTCGCAAGCAGTCTAATACGAGGGAACAAGATTTCGATGTGTCATCTGGCACAGCTGATCATATCAAAACAACCACTGCAGCAGACCCACTATTATTTCATGCAAAGGGGATTATTCTGAATAATACAGAGAAGGCATGCGTACCCATCTATAAGACCCTCTGCAAACCGATGGGAGCAGTTATACCTGGCTGCAGACCGTACAATGCATGTCGGTAGAGTGTTGATTTCAGACAAATATTGGCAAAACGTTCCCAATCAGCCCCATGCTGGAAACCAGCGTATGAATCACATGGTACGGCTGGCACGGAGGTGCGTATATCGGTCAGAAATTGATGGCGACGTAGAAGTTTTCGTTCGAAGCTTCGACCCATGTAGACGTGAGGCCAAGAATCCACTAAAAGTACTACCCGTGCCATGGTCGGAGGTAAATAGAACACGGAATAGAGGCCATATGGACTTCGATGACTTCTCTCAAGCAAAAGTTTATAATATTTGTCGACGAGTGCTGAAGATGACTGGAAAGTTTCGATTTCGCAGTAGTTACCGCTGATATTACAGAAGAATCCGACATCTAAAGTCACCATTCTTTTATCCTCAGTCTAACGGCCTAGCATACTGCTTGGTTGGCTCTTGCATGAGAATAAGATATGGAACGCTGACGTTGAAAGTAACTACCTCGCAACATATTCTTTCTTGTGTATAGAACAATCTTGAAAAGTGATATTAACGGCACACACCAGCCGAGCAATTTCTGAGTCGACAAACTGATGTACAGCTGCAGTACCTAAAATCGGAGGTCCGAGTTGCCTGACCGTCAAAATATACTACTTTTGGGGATGGAAGGAGGTGTAGGCCCATAAGTACAAACGCGCAAATGCGGCATGTGAAGGGAGTAGTATCAGAAAGTCTAGAGACACTGTATTTGAGGTGAAAACTACAACTGGAAAAATCAAAAGGCATAAGAACCAGCTCAGCACAGGTTCGCCACAGATGTAAAAACAGCACTCGGCCTGCTATGTGATACCTTCGATATAAACAAACAGCCGACAAAATCTACCGTCTGAAGAAGCCGTAGAAGAGTATAGCCGCCAAAGAAACTTATCTTGTACCCTAGCTGGAAGAGTCAAAAAGTCAGGTTTTCAAAGGCAGAGGGTGTTCTGCAGAACCGAAATGGAATATGGGCAGGGACTAAGGCGAAATGTAGGTGTATGGAACAGCATCCCAATCCGACAGCAAAGTGCAGGCATGAAGTCAGGTGGTCGATCACCATGTACGGAATCCTCAAACGGGCATAGTGGTTTTGCTCACGTGCAACCGCATGAATGGCCGGTGGAAAATTTTGGATTTTTTCACTAATCGATTCGATCAAGAAGCACCCAGCAAACTACCTGCTCGCCATAGGCTAGGATACTCTACAAACACTCAGGTCTGCATTAGAAAGGGACTTATGACGAGTTGTAAACCGCGTAATTCTGGTTATAAGAATAAAGTGGTCGTACCCAACAACCACCTTATATGCTTTTAACACATCCGTTACGATATAGCAGTCTGTAAGATGTAAGTAACACATAAGGAGATCACTGTACTGCGAATTGTAAAATTCGGAAGTCCGCCCACATAAGGTGGTCTGCGTGCACTGATTGACGGTGAAAAAGAGTAGATAAAAGAGGGGACAACACAGAATGTAACCGCATAAAAAAAGCTTAAATGCGGCATTGAATGACGAATAAGAATACCAAGGAATAGCATTAATGGCCGTAAGAGTCTTCAAACAATCTATGGATTTATTTCGAGTAGACGAGATAATTCCTTGAAATTTTCATTTACATGGGTCACTTCCTGCATGAAAGCAGCTAAATTGGAGATATTTAGGGGATAATTTTTATAGTATTCGAACAGCATTAGACCGACAATTAAGCAAGTGCCCAAAAGGCGGATAGGTTGCGAAATGAAAAACAAACAATAAATCCACAGCATTTGCCCGCACTGTGTTTAACAGAATTCAAAAGTTCGGGTACACAAAATAAGTTAATGAGGTCAAACGAAAGGTGCGTTGATAGCTGTAAAATTCCCATGAAGGAATTCATAAGGTTACTTGGTGAGCGTACGGACGCTTACGATAAATTCTCATAGGGTCAGTGCATTAATATGGTAACGGCGCACACGCAAAACGTGAGTGATAGAAGAAATCGATCACATTCCGCGTTTGCTTACAAGTTGGATGTGGGAGTATGCAGAAGGTAATAAGAGACAGAGAGTGCTAGGTTAAACCGTGGCAGTGGGAAGTTAGTTGAGTGCGGAGAAGTACATGCAGTTAACTACAAATTGAGATAGGGTTGTATTTAATCATGCTTGCGTTTCGTATGGTCCCCCTTATGTAAGGTGGTACTTTCCTAGGAGACTGTTAAACTACTGTTAACAGGAGTTGCGTGGGGGGTCAAATATGCAGAGAAGATAAGGCCAGCTGATTTACATAGAACAATCTGGCATGCGACCAACATACGCCTATCATAATTTTCAGTGTAAAAGTAAAGATGGGGTCCTATGTCGACTTAAAATCCACAGCGGGTCTTTTGGTAGCACAGGCATCCGAAACCAAAAATGCGGCCGATTTCTCACTGGTCATTATGTTCGATTAAGTTTAGTGTATTGGAGACAAAATGGGCGTTATCTCAAAATCCCACATGTCACACAGATCAAAAGAACTGGCTGGGAAGAAAAACGCTGTATCCACTGCAAGCAGAATTAGTAATGGACAAGCAGGTACATGCATAGTAAGCGCGATCACACAGTCCACTTGTTGCTGCAACAGGTATCTATCAAAGCGGTGTTTGGAGGTTTTCAGAAACAGTGATATCAGAATCTACTCAAGCAGGCAATTCAGTGATTCCTTCACACAGACGGAGAAAAAAGAATCATCGCGCTAAATTTTGCTTCCGAAACAGGCATCTAGTTCTTCAAAAACAGAGATTATTTAAAGGAATTCTGGAGTACAAAATAACTTAAAGTGTGTACGCATAACAGTTTTTCTGTCATGCTTATACGCGGCCCGTTTGGTCTTGGGCGTCATTGACAAGTCAGTATAAAATGGCATTAGTTATCTTTAGCCTGTCACTGGGCAATTATATAGTGGGTGCCTTTGGGTTACAGAGAGTTGCAGCCCAACAATCAATTGAAGTGTACTTTAGGGTAAGATGATACGATACTAACAGCACAGATACTAACCAATAACCCATACACGAGTGTTTCGCCGATATTCTGCCACTGCGTGGAGCAGCTGCGACGGACTCGTCTCGTCTGTGGGTCTACCAGCGTTCCCTGTCTGTTTTCTGGTAGGTACTCCAATTAAGAAATTGCCGATTTTTTAATTTCGAAGGCTTGCTGACAATCCAGCAACGTGGCTGTTTATCTAAGTAATGTAAACCATATACTGGACGCGCGAAATTCGCGGCTGGCAAACTAACCAATAAAATTGTGCGTATTTGTTTGCTTTTCGCCATTTCCATTCCTTTTGCCTTTTCATTTTACAAACGCTCCCAGAAACTATGTTTCTCGCCCTATAAGTAAGCTTTACTCCCCAGTCGAGTTTGGTTATCTGTTTAAACGGGTATCTATTTACCGTCTGCTTTATGCCACGCAGCCGAGGCCTGTCAGGCGGAGCAGTCTGCGGAGCATCTGGAACTTCCATAAAGATTGCATCTGATAAATGCACCTAGAAGAGAACAGTGTCTCCTGTTTGAGCGTGCTGTCAGGCGCACGCCTCAACAGGACCGAGTTGTTCCTGCAGGTTGCGATCCGTCAGTCAGTTAGATGTCAAACTATATACTAGCAGTGAAGCCCGGCATCTACCTCGTGTCTATCCTTTAGTTATTGCAATGCTATCGGTAATGTAGTTCACATAGTCTGTCGCTGTTGCGCACCCCAGACTAGCATGAGTCTCAGTCGACAAGCGCCAGACGTCTTGTTAAATCAACACTTTAATGCAGTTTTCGGAGCTGTGGAGACAGCCATCGGGGTTTGGCTTCGCGTCCTTAAAAGAAGGACTTATCAGCATGGCCCACTGACTGGTAAATAATTCGTGTAGTTGGACTTACGGCACGAAGTTGTGAGAAGATATCGAACAACTTTGGCCGTTTTTTGGAAGGCTTTAATTGTCTTTGCGAGTTTTCAGCGACGAGGCCTGATTTTTTTGCATGCCCGATCAAACGTCCAACAACGGTGGTCGAAATCTCCCCCTTTCGTTTTGTACCCCGATAGCCTAGCTTTAACAAGCGTAAAGGTTGACCGATCGAGCAGATTTCCCTGCTTTGTTGGGGCCTTCAAGCAGCCTCAACTCCGAGGGTGATACCATCCTTACTTTTTTCACTTCGTGAACGCACAAACTCAAAATATCTGAATTCATCCACTTTATGTTGGAACGTTTTATGGGGAAGACGTGTCTCGTTCTGATTTTGTGGGCGTTTGGAGACTAATTTAAAAATTTGAACTCAAAGCTACATTGTTTTGACACGTTCATCCGAGAGACAGCATTCTGCGCCTTTACATGAATAAGCGGTAGGAGGGCGGAGTTGACAGTCTATCCACTTCTGGTGTATTGAGATGCAGACGCTGATTCGATATTTTTGGAGATTATTGCAGATGTTTAAGAATCTTGCCGATAACACAGTTTAATGCCATGGGTTACAAGATACGTTAATGTCAGGCATTTGACTGAATTTTAAATGATTTCGAAAAGTTATTGTGGGAGATTTACACATACCTTGATACAGCTGGCATCAGCCACGTCGCAGATGCTATTTCTTTACGCGGAACGATTTACGACGGCGGTTTTGGAGGGATCGACCCACTCTGTTTTTTCAGCGATGCAGATGGAATACCGAAGGTCCAGGAACTACTTCCATGTCTTTATGGAGTATATTAAGCCTGGGTTGGAATTGATCTTCCTTCGCCATTTCCAGTTAGACGATAGCGTCGGATTTAGGTTAACAACACTTAACTCATCCGACAGGCGACAGAGAACCTGTTCAAGCCATTTAAGTTGTCCTTCTGGGTTGGTCTGAAGACTCCCTACAGTGATGCAGCGAGGGCGGTTTGTTCCATCCAACACAAAGTCAGTGGACTTCACACGAAAAATGGTTATCACAGGCGCCAATAAAACATTTTTAAGTTTTCACTCGTCTTCCGTGCACACAGTCCAGATCTTACAGCCGCAACAGGATTGACTAGGCAGATTCCTGGTGTGTGCTGGTCTTTGTAACGATGCAGGTATCGCATCGGGTCCATAAGCGCCTTCTAGAGCTTGAAAACCTGTGCGCAGCTCCCATGCAAGCAATAATGTCATCGCTTCCCGTTTCATTTGGTAGCAACTGTGTCCCAGGAATTGTGAACCGTCCACTTCTTCAAGCTGACAGCCATGAATCTCGAAGCGTGCCTTTTTCCTCAGAATTACAGCCCGATAACACATCCGTCTTGATAACGTTAATAGATAAGCCGGATGAGCAACTGATCTCCTTCGGCCGCAGCTCTACTTCCTGTGGATCGTCTTAACTTAACACCAGGAGGGCAATAACGATAGCGTGGCCGAGGTCAGTCAGCCTGCGCCCAGATGCGAATTCGTCATCTTTAAAACCGCGTAGGGTCGTTTTGTATATGCCGTCCACGACGAATTCGAACGGGGTTGGCGACAGCATGCAACCTTGATAGCTTTTGAACCGAATATAGAACGGCCGGGAGAGATTTTTGCAGACCGGAATTTGCCAAACGGGGAAGTGTCAGCAGGCTTTGATCGAAGCGATTATTTTTGGCTGAGATACTGTCCAACACCACTATTCGCCGTAGGGATAGATGGAGCCCAGCTTTGTAACGAAGCCAACAAACTAGACAGCCGTTGGCTATTGATAACCATGGTGAAATTTGAGAACAGGTCGCATTAAAAATGTTTGGTTGGTGTGCCCATGTCCAGTTCAGGACACGGCACGGTTGGATCTAGTCCTAGAATCGCCTGAAAACGAGGGAAAAACACGTCGTTGAGGCTTGCGTTGCAATAATTCTGACACTTTGTCCCATCTTCCTCCCTGAGTGCAGGCTCAAGAATGGCCGAATCTCTATCCCCAGCAGCGAGCCCACCTCACCTTTGCCAATCTTCTTATGGAGACATGGTACCATAACATCGACGCTTCAATTATAGACTTCAAGTGGGATACCGTCCTTTCCGGACGCCTTGTTGTGTTGTGAAGGAGGTAATACAGCACTGCATAGGCTGTAAATAAATACAATTTCACTACAAGCTTGAGGGAGGAGTGGCGTTGGTCATCGGATCTGGAGGGTGTGCGACTTTGACTGAGTTTTGAGCAGTAAAGTCACCACCCACATCGCAAATAGACCCACCAGGTGCTTAGGATTTACCACTGACTTGGTGGATAATTCGGTTGACTTCCATTGTCACCATCGTATGCAGCCTGCTCTACGTAGATCGCCAATCCAGCTCCGTAATTACTGCGGTTATCTATACCCGACTTTGCCGTCGTTTTGCTTATTGGTAGAGAGATCCCTCGTTGCAGAAACCAGCTCATGGTGGATATAAGGTTCTTGGGTTGATGCAAGAATCGTATCGTCGATGGGTGAATCGCAGAATTCTCAGAATTTCTATAACTGTCTCGTTAACTGAGGACGTCGGTGATTTCCATTTGCTATTGTTTTCTTTTTCGACTGGAACTACAAATCGAGTCCGAATTTTTGTGTCCATAGCCTCGGCTATGCTGGGTTGTCGTAATTTAGTGACACAAGGACGTTTTTCACGTGACGGTTTGGGCACGTTTGAGGGACAAAGTGAGACGCTTGCGAACGAAAACGTGGTCCGACCTATAGGTCTTGTCAGCTTCGGCTCCGGGCATCGATTTGATCCAATGAACCAAGTTACGGAATCCTGAGCTATCCAGAATTCAGCCAGTCTGTCTGACTGTACGACCATCTTCGGAATATCATGTCATTGGATGTTTTCAGCGAAGCTGGGAGAATCCATTTGCAACAACTAGCCAATTCTCGTCAGTAGAACTCAACATTCATCCTCATTGTCACATCTAGAACCAAACCTAAAAGGCTGCTAAAATGGTCGTTTGGTAAGTCACCTGCCCCAGTCAGTAGATCATGGCGAGGGAGTGTTCCAACCAGTTCTTGCGGCCGCCACTAGAGGGTTTCTTTATCGTGCTGATCGGCAGCCGATTTTTATTCGCAGACGGAGACCACAGAGATAATATTATGCCAGTCATACGTAAGCCAGCCATTTAGTGACTGTCTGCTGTTACATCGGCCGCTGTACTAGGTGAGGTGGAAATTGACCTCCTGGATCTTGATTTCCCGAGAGCCTGAATCACGGATTCGGACTCCTGACAGGCGGCAGACATTCAGGTTGTACTGCTGAAGGCTAAACGCCGTCAGGCGTCAGATGTCGGGGTGAAGGAGTGTTCGCAAATTCTAGAGCCCAACATTAACGGTCAATTCGTAGTATACAACCTACCCAAATCAGTATGCCAGGGTCATGGAACGCGTCATTACTGACGATCGTTGTAGCATAGATCGAAATCCTTGAATCGGGCATATTTTCGTGAAATTTCTCAATTATTTGGACTACAGGCTGGTCTCTAGAGATCGTTCGAATTGCCTGCTCGAAGTTGTTTTTACTCTATCGCCTTATCTAAATAGCAAACTAACTTTGACGTCTGTTGGTTGACGCTGTCTCTCTGTGTCACCTTTGGACCTTGAGGTGCCTTAAAAGGCTGTTAGCGTGCAAGACGTCGGCCCTCTGCACGTCGCTGCTGGTCCGTGACGACTTAGTAGTCGGACTCGAGAAACTGCTTTGCTTGCGACCAACATACGTCGAAGGCCACTCCCCTATCCGCCACCTTTGAACGCGCCGGGTAACCGGTAGCCAGGGTTACTAGTGAATCCACCTTCCCGAACTGTAGGGAATTTCTACTAGCGCAATTTTGACTGATTGCATCACAAGCACGCGCCATAATCGAACTCGGTATACAGCACAACAAACGATCGTTTTCTGCAGTAAAGGAATTCTGGAGAGTTAGAGGCCTGATTTTGCTGATTGCCAGCCCCACCTCATCTCATTTTTACTAATGACAGGAGATTATGAGGAGGGAACAAAGTGTTCCATAAAGCGTGCATGCGGTGCGTTTTATAGTCTTCGAAATTGTGCGCTCACTCTTCGCGAAATTGGACAGGGGTCGTATTTCGAGTATGGGGAGATGGCTTCCGACCCCTGTCCGAGCCCTATTACCTCACGACTGGTCCGTTGTGGTAAAGCACTAAAAGCCAACTGATTAGTTGAGACTGACCTAGGGATAAAAGTGGGCTAAACGTTAGACTGGTATTATGGCTGGAATGTCAATAAGAAGGCGATTTCCTGCGACGTGGTCATCTATCTTAGAGCACGGCCTACACAACATTGCGATGTTATGGATACTGAAAGCGGTTGATCAAGTTCTGGTAATTGCAGATAATGGTAAGTTCAACTTACAACTGAAGAGCACACAACGGTGTAAACATTTAGTCACTGCACCACAAGCACTGAGGCCGCCGAAACATGACGAAAACAGGGGCCTTGCAGCATTGTCGATGAAACTTAACATTCTGGATTTTTTTACTCATCTTATCTTTCTTCTTGAAGATAGGGATAGTATAAACGAATTCCTGCTGTGATTTGTGACCTCGTTTCCTTATGCATCATAGGTTGTCCTTCGAGGCTATTGGGCCGATTTTGACACAGAACTTTTATACTTAGTCGACTATCGTCGCGCAACCTTATTATTTTATCGGCAAATATTCCCGCGAAGGCAGTGTTACATACGTTTTCGTCGGTTAGGAAGAAGCGATTGCTACGTTTAGCGAGAAGCATAGGGGATGGCTGCTCATAGAAGGCATCAGAAGTGCCTGTGCCCTCATTCGACTTTCACAAAGTGATTAACGGCAAAGTCTCTATCCTTGTTGTGAATAACCACGTACTGCCGATTTAGCGTTTACAGGTACGTTTGTAGAGCCTCCGGGTGCCGCCTACATCTGTCGCGTGCCCCGTGAACGTCAACACTCTGGTGCAGTAGCTATTGTTTTACTATACTGTCAAATTTTCGTCAATATTTGGCATTTGCGGAAGTAGCCTTCCTTGCTGGATCTTAGTTTGGCTGTCTAGACAAACAACTACAACGTGTTTTAGCCGATAGAGTGATTAAAACGCTGGTTGTCTTAGCGGAGGGCTCGCTCAAATGCTTTTCGGGCTTAGGACAGGACCCAAATCTAATTCACTAGTTCTCTTTGCCTTTTTCCTTTCAATCCAATGGATGAAGTGCAGTTCCAGTTTTCACCACGTAGTTTATACTAGACTTTCGTTGGTTTCGTTACCCGTGCTTCGACGCAGGGCCTTAGTGTCCTCTTAAAAAGGTAGCCGTTTTGGCCCGTGCATTCAACTACATGCTCTGGGCCATGGACGCTGCCATTTTCGACAGAATTTTCAATTGCGCGCAGAGTAGCCCGTAGGGGTTGTTGTAATCCAACTATACGAACAACGCGTCAGCTGACTGCATCAGCTTTGCTTAAAGCCTGCGTTTATGACAAGCCAAACAAATTTTTGATGGTCAGAGATCAATGTTTTTGTATCACTGAACAACTGTAATCTTAGGGTCATTAATTAGACGGTGGTTTCCGGGTTTGGATGGTTTCTTACTACTATCTCCATCACTGGCAACAATGATAAGGCCACACTGAGGAAGATATCCAATGGGCACTTATATCTACAAGTAACGGTGCTTGCCTCATTGGTTACCAGTCGCTGATCATCCACCACTGATCCCTTCACTCGCCGAATTGTTGGCCTACTTATCATACGTTTGGGATTCTGGTGTTTCTACACTTTACGGCGCACTGTACGTTCCATTGTTCTGTGGACGACTGTTTTTAACTCACCCATCTCACCATGTATAAATTTAGTAGTTTAGTACGTACGGCCTCACCTCCCACTGTCTGGCTTTCTGTACATCGAAAGTGCGAGTTTGAGGAGACCTTTGAGAGGAAGAAGTACATCGTCAGCCCACAGGCTAGTCTTTCAGTGTCTTGCTTGTTTACAGAAGGGTTCATTGGTTTCAATCGTTCTTCTTTCCTTATTTAAAATAGTCAACGAATTCAATTTTCATATTGTAGAGGTTCTTTTTTCACACCTGCGCGGCCTGAATTTGGCGTGCCCAGGAGCTTCTTACTCGGGCTTATTGAGACCGTTTCGTTAAAATAACCTGCTGACCATAATTCATTTCCCTATAGCTCCACAATGCCTGATGACAAGTTCGATGTGGTCGTCGTTGGAGCTGGAATTTCTGGTTTGGCTGCAGCCAAAGTGCTTTCAAAAGAAGGTCTTAAAGTTGTTGTCTTGGAGGCAAGAACTCGCTACGGCGGCAGAATTCACACCATCTCTCACTCGCTAGATCCAAGTTCGACTGAGCAGGGTCCACAGAATCCGCTCCTTTTCGATCTCGGCGCCAGTTACCTTCACGGATGCTGTAATGATCAGGAGGTTCAACCACTGTTCACGCTTGCCAGCAGAATTAAAATGCTCACAGTCACCTGCCCGGGCGATGTTCTTGGTCCCTATCGTGGATGGGAGTGCCCGGAAGTTGCCGTCTGGCGGGATCCCAAAACAGGAGAAGAGATCAATACCGCAGAGGTGGCAGAAGTTAGTTTCCTTCTCGATCGCTGTCTACTACGTTCGCTGAACCTTACTTCTAGTGGCCGCCACAAAGGACCAGCAAAACGTTTGTCCTTGGAACCGGTAATGGAGCAGTAAGTTGTCCTCATTCTCTCTATGCCATCTTCACGTATCCTGTCTGACCTCCCGTAAGACAAACAAAGCTGCTTCTAATTTTTCATGTTATTACCATAATTTGTTAAGTAGTGCAGGGTTTTCTTCCACCGCATTAGGATTTAGCGGTGATAGTTTGTCCATCGCAAACAACGAGGACTACCACTGTCTTGGATGAGGCACAGTGGTGAATTTATTCCTAGTAAAGTAGACTTCTGCTGCATTTGTCGCATTCTTATCAATTGCACCGTATTCCGGTAACAAGCGACCGAAGGCGGCATTGTCGCAGTGGGCTAGACAGTTTGCCTATCCATGCCACACAGAAACGGACTCTTGTATGCAAATGTGACCAAGTAGGTGGGTGAATGTGTGGGTACTTGTTTCTCCTTTGCCCCCCCCCCCACTACTTGTTAGGTTTTGAAGATGGCCTTTCAAGGTTTTGCCACTGTTCGTCCCGACTGCCGGTCCTTTGCAAGCGTTCAACACTTTACTAGTTTTTAGTTACTTAGTAGATGTCTTAAATGTGTACCTAGAGCTCAGTTTTTGTCTTCCATGCCTGCGAGTGCTCTCATCGATGTCTCCATAGAAGACTTGTCTCAGCACACACTTATCGGTCATCCCCACGATGTGGTCATCATTATGAACCCTTCAGGACACCTGCATTTAATTACTTTCAGAGACCGCCGTGGTTCGCGGTTTCAAAAAACACTAGCGAGATCCACGGAGGTGACGTAGAGACTGATTCTCATTCGTCATCGTTCTCATTCGTCAACCTTCTCATGTCTGTGAGATCATATCGACGTTTCTACTTTTTTTCCGAAGTCCGCATTAACTTCCGAGAAGAATTCGCTGTCCTACGTTTAGATTCGGGCGATTGGGTTTTAATGGGCAAAGGCTGCCAGTAATATTTAGAAAGTGGATTCACCGACAACCGTCGCAGAATTTCACACCTTTACATTTCTACAGATGGGCAGTGCATGCGTCCTGGAAAGCCTTTTCGCACTTGCAGTTGTCACCTCTGAAACTGTATGTTTGTCGAAGATTTAGGGACCACCGTAGTTGTAGACATCAGCTGGAATTGTGTTCACAACTTGAGCCGTTTCACTGAGTATCTGTTGTATTGCCCCAGTCGTCTGCTACAGGAAAGGCGTGATGTCGATGTCAACCTTTATTTCCAGTTGAGGTAGTCTATTGATGGCGTCGTTGCAGATTGTAGATTGGCAGTTGAGGACGCCCCGGAAGTGCTCAATCCAACACCCCATGATCTGTGACTTCTTCATCAGTGGATGACATCGCGTAGTCCAGATTGTTGAAGATCGCCCGTTTACATACAGCTAGATTCAGCTGGATCGTGTTCAGCTTTCTTCATGCCTCCTTTCCATAAGGTTGTTTTTGTGGTTAGATTTCCAGTCTCACTTAAACATGCATCAGAGATAGTCTCTCCAGCTTTCGACATCATCCCAAGCCTTTGTTGCTCGCATGCCACAGCGGTAACGTCTCCTAAGAACTACGTAGTCCAGCACTTAGCATTGATTTCAAGGGTGCACGTATGTTGATGACGAGGTCGTTTTCTGCACAAGTTTTCAACAGAAGGAGTTCGTTACCGCTGTGGTTGCCGGCACCGTGACGACTTAGCGCTCTTTTCAAGATAGCGTAGTCTATGCCTACTTGGGCACAGAAGGTACTAAGAGCAATCAAATTGTACGCCCTTGACACCTACGCTAGGAAGGCTTGGAGGTCTTCGCAGAACTCATTCACGTCGTCATTACTTGTTATTTTAGGAGCGTAGGCACTGATAATGGTGGAAAACTCCCTTTCGCACAAAGGCCTCACTTAGATGGGGCGGTCGCTTATTCCATGGTGGAGAGGAGGAAACTTCCTGATGAGAATGGCCAAGGCAACTTCACCATGACGACGCTCTCCCTTCTGACAATCGCTGCAGGTGTAACCTGCAAGAAGTAGATCTCGATGGGTGCGACGACGGCCTAGTGACTAATCCATTTTTGAATGACTGGAGCAGTTGTCATCTTTGACCGGTTAGCTTTTGGATAACCTTAAACAGGACAGACATTAAAGATTGCAAGAGTACGGCAAATCTGACGAGGTGGATAGTATGATGGAAGTGGGACTTGTTTCATTATTGTTCCTACCGCATTTGCAGTGAGTGACCGATCTCATTTAATGTTGGCTGAAATTCTGCACTGCATTTTTCGATTAGGAAGGATTACTTAGGCGCGGTTGTAATACTGATTGTCTTGTGGCATAATCCTATAATAGTTCGGACTCGGCAAGATATCATCTTTTGGATACACTGCTTTTCAATCTCCTGTAGAAAGCTTACTCGGTAAAAATGGTTACTTAGGTAGCATGCATTTTTCCCATTGATTTTTGATGATCCTGCACATTTGAAGCACGCGTTGGCCGGAACGGTCACTCACGAACCTATCCACTGCAATCGGGAAACAGTGTACGCATCCCCGACACCCATCAATTATGCCTCCTCGCTCACACCATCTCTGTCGCATGGACCTATGCGACCATATGAGCATCCACGACACAGTTAAAGCCCCCACAATGCCCCATCCTATCTCCACACACAAACCCACCTAACCCACACATAGACCTACTTGGTCACATACCCATAAATGTCATTATCACCACACCACCCAAGCGACATGCATGTGATGCAACCTGTCGACGTCCGTATAGCGGGCGAAACGAGTGCACAGGTACGTACATCTCACGTGATAACCGCGTCCTTCGGCGAAGTCACGTGTGTGGTACGTGACGACGACTACATGTCACGTCGGCCAATGGCCAATCTTATTACCATCTCGTTACCGGTTACTCTAGCTATAGGTTAGTGCGTGGGAGAAAGAACCGGAGCATAGGCACGACACTGAGGAATTCATCCTCAGGGCAAATTAGCGGTTTCACCACTATAATAACCTTGATACGCTTGAATTTATGATCACGCGTTATCAGCCGTAGCTTCAGAGGTTGCAAACTGATGGGATAACTCGTCCCTCCTCAAGTTAGGCTGTAGTAGTTCCCTAATGTGACATTTATGTCGCCTTCATTCATGTGAGGTCCGAGCCGCCTTCGTAAAACGTGGCAGGTCGTTTGTGGCACACGCAGACCGGCTGCTTAGGTCTGTCAGTCGTTGAGTTCACACCTACTTCCGATCGATTTGTCTTGCCATCGAAGCATGATGGGATGACGTGGAAAGAGACAGCTCGTGACGGTCGAATTGTCGTGTATCTTTGAGGGAAGGATGTGGAATTTGCGTCTATGATGTCGTACATGAAGCTACGACCGACTTCTGAGCTCGTCTCCTTTACTCGATCACGCAGTCGATTGGGCCCATAAACGGAATTCAGTTTAATACGTCTTTCAGATACTATGTCTCCAGTGTCCGTAGTATCCATTTAGTCCTCCTACGGATATTTCTTCTCAAGCCGTCTACTTGGTGACGTGCAGCCAATCTTCCTGACTGCAATAATAACCATAGTATACGCAAAGAATTCACTTTACCAGTAAATATAGACCCCTAGGGGGCCAGATCGCAGTTGGTATCCAGGACCCGTATTACAGGTGGCTAAGGGGTTTGTTTACTGTGACTATTTTGTGGGGTTCCATGATCACATCTGACCCATTTGGCTTCCGTTTGACGGTTGAGGTTAGGATTAGGGTACCGGTTAATAGTTTCCGATTTTCAGGTTAGGGTTATGCCTTTAGGCATAGGTTTTCGGGTTACGCTTAGGGTTTGAGCGTGCGAATGGGTTTCAGTATTACGGTTAGGCTTCTCAGTAACGGCTATGTCTAAGGGCTACGGTTACGTTTACGATTTCGGTTAGGGTTAGGGGTGCCGTCAGGGTTAACGGTCAGCGTTTACGGTTGAGGTTAGGGTTAGTGCTAAGGTTTGGGATTAGGGTTAAGTTCACTGTCCGCATCCCATTCCTGGCTACCAACTGCGATCGAACCCCCTAGGGAAACCACGTGAGTTATGTGCGTCCGTCCACGGAGTTATGTTTGACTTGACTCACTTCAAACTTTGAGGTGCCAGCAGTTATTAACATTATCTTTTACACTGTTTCACCCCATAGTTATTTTTCTGGTAGCGGAGCGATAATCCGTGCTCTAAATAGTGAATCTCTAATCTCAGTGACCGGCCGGATCCAGTTTCAAACTTCATGTCCTGTTGCAGTGTAGCTGGACAATGACAATAAATAAGCCAGAGCTGTGACTGTCTCACTTTCTGTCTTCTTTTTTTGGATAGCACTTTCCGATCACACTTTCTTCTCTTACAGGGCCCTGAAGGAGAGCCTGCAGATGCTGTATGAGGCCGGGCAACGAAGTTCACCTCTTCTGTCAGAACGCGAACGCGGGATCTTCAACGCCCTGTTTGCTCGTTACATTGCCTATGTAAACCCCTCCTCGCGTCTCTCGCCCTACCTGCCTCTCGGCTCCTACTACGAGAAGGATGCTGAGGCCGGTGTGGCTGATGACCCACACTGCCCCTCTCTGCCCGAAAAACAGGCATGCATCGACTGGCTGCGAAGGAAACGCGCCTACTTGGCAACTCAGCCGCTCGTCGGTTCGGTGGCCAGGAGGGTCGAGCGTAACACAGAGGATCGACTGGTGTTGTCGGGCTTCGCTCAGATCACAGACTTTCTTGCTACTGGGCTGGATATCCGCTACGGCTGCGTTGTGCGTCACATTGACTGGACGCGGACACAGGCGCCTCCCACGGAGGATACGAATGACGCCCTCATTGAAGTAGAGGCAGAGTTACTGTGGGAGGGAGGAGAGATGGACGAGGGGAGGGCGGTCAAGGATGATCTGCCGGCTAGGCTCTCCATTCAGGCAAAATTTTGTATTGTGACCCTTCCGGTGGGCGTGTTGAAAGGCCTGGACAAGAGGAGTGCAGTTACTTTTACACCCCTTCTGCCTGCCAAGAAGAGACGGGCCATAAATAATCTGGGAATTCCACAGCCTGGTGCCGCCACACACAACAAGGTTAGTTTGTTATCAGCGAGCTCGTCTAGCTCAGCTTGTACTGATGATTTGTCCGCTGTCATTTTGCTATTCAGCGTGGTAACAATCTGGAGCTGACACCCAAAAAAATCCGCCTAGCTAAAGCATCCTGTCTTACGGGACAGGTGGTAATAGGGGTTTTATGGGTGGCGGCTGGTCGGGATGTACGATACTAGCCGACGGAAAGCCTTATTTGAACAGGTGAATGATCGAAGTTGGCCCGCTCTCCGTTCCGTTACTACAAAATGAGTCGCCAAAGGCAGTATAGTGGTAACGGACGAGTGGAAGGCGTATAATCTTCCCTCAGAAGGTTATCTACATTTCTCTGTTAACCACTCAAAGAACCTCAAGGACCCTACTACCGGACGGCACACCAATCCGATTGAGGCATACTAGAGTAGACTTAAAAGGAAACTCTACAGGGGAGGGCCTGCATGTGGTCGAGCTGTGTGGGCTCACATAGACGAAGTACAGTATCGTCTTTGGTTTGGCCTCAATGCCATGTCTTTGACAGATGCCTAGGAACTGTTCCTGTCCCATGTTGTGCAGACTTATCCTATTTAAAAGTGATTTTGTTTCGTAATAAACTGCCATAATGCGAATGTATGCCGTTTATTCATGTGTATGTGTGTACTGATGGGGAAGTTTGAGTAACAGCGACCATCGTCCATGCAACCTCCTGCGATGTTCGTTCGGCCAGCCCATATTAGGCCATCGGGGAAAGTTCAAGTAGTGCGTGAAAGTAGGCCTGCAACCGCTGATATAGCCTGAAGGCGTTTGATTTCACTGTTAAAGGTATTATTTCTAGGCAACGGATTTTTTTGGGTGCCATCTCCCGATTGTTATCTTCAGTGTCGCCGTCGCCGCCGCCACCACCATCACTGTCGTCATGCCAGTCTGTAGGCAGGGCGCCGTCGGTTGCGGAGGCAATTTTTATATCTTTCGCCGAGGTGCTCTGTTTTGACATCATTCAACCAAGAGGCTCATTCCCGATCCTTGACAAATGAGGCATGACCATGGGCGGGTTCTGCCTTTACGCTAACCGTTTATGACCAAGCCCACCGAGGACTGCAGGGGATCCTTAGTGAGGCCTTTGACACTAACCTACGGGAGGTCCGGGGACCACCCTGTTTCTTTGAAGCGCGTCTTGTGTGGGGTTAGAGATCAGGTCGTGTGTGACGCGCGTAAACCGACCACTTGGCTTTTTAATCCACCAAGCGCACATCCATATGCAGTCTTAATTTCGTCTTATTTCCGAAAAGTGGGTGAGGGTGGTGGTAGAGTGAGATAAGTGGTTCGAAAGTGTTCTTCACTTCAAATAAGTTTATGTGGGATTTGCCATTGCCCCATCTCTGGAGTAGCAGTAGTCTTCATTGTTCGAGGGATGTATGGGGTCTGGTGGTCCGGGAAACCCCGTTGCTTTCTTACATCCACGTCAAGCAGATTGATATGCCTGCCAAACTCCTCAACACTGGTGAATTCTTGGTCCGACTCAGCTCTTCTATGGACTTGGTGGGCACGTCTAAATCTCCCCTTGCACCCAGCTAACATTTGCCCCCTCCACGAAGCTATACTATATACAGCGACAGCATCCACGATAACCTTCCTTAACCGGTGGATTAGGCCCGATGAGGGTATCACGTGTGTTTCCACGCTTTGTGAGTCCAATCAGTGATCCAGATAGACCAATCGGACGCTGAACCTATGATACATGTGTCGCTGAGGTGTGTGTCGGTTTGCGTCCGCGGGCTTCCGTCCCTGTGCGGTTCTCTGTATTTGCACAGCTGGAGGCCTGGCTAGATTATCTACTCCGCGTCTTTGAACTTGCCAGTCTGTTAGTGATAATTCCTCCCTCCCCCTCCCCCCTCCTCCTCTCGCCGGTATCACGTTGGAATAATAAAACGAAAATAGGGCAGAAATGCGGACTTTCTCAATGCCTTTCGCGGATTTCGTTAATTGTCGCGTTAATCTGCTCTACTGATAAAACTAATACTAACAACCCGTATAGCAAGAGTCCCTGCTTTCTGTTTTATCAGTGGGTCTGCATATCCAGTGCTCGATTGTTTCATCATCCAGAAGCGGAACTCTCATTAGGACGCCGTAATGAAATGCTGATACAGACTGGTGCGAATTTTAAGCAGCTTTTTGTCAATAATAAGTCTACAGACAAGAATGTACTCTAAACCAACGGTGGTAGATGTTGCAGGACAGTTACCCGAAGGAATGTGAAACCCGACATATTCGCGCATAGAGACGGTAACTTGCTGTAACATGCACGTGCTGCTCAGGGACTTGTAGAACGAGGACAGTGATTATCGTGAGGCCGTAGTGTTGACGGTGCGGAGAGCAGCCACCTGAACAGCCAATGCCGGCCGGCTGCGACGGCGTCGCCTTGTCCTTGTTAATGAGTCAGTCTATGAGTCATCGTTGGGTTAGCGGTCGAGGAGGGCTAGTAGGCCTCAACTTCAACTGTGATTGCTACGCTCCAAGCAGTTGACTTTGGAACGCTGTACGGATTGCAATATCAACCCGTCTTGTCAGACTGTTCAGACACTCATTTAAATCACGGTCGCTCACGAGAAGCCTCGCAGGCTCACAAAGCTTACAGTAGACGGATATTTGGCGGAAATGCGGTCTCACGAGCATTGATTGCGCACATCCTGACCGGAAACGCACATCATGCCTTTAGTCGATGAGCTTGAGCCGATTGGAGATTAAATCCGTTCATCTTCATGCCTGTTTACAAAATCAGGCCATCCTGGTTGGGAACTGTCAGCAGTTGTAGGAAATGACGGGTAAATAAGACTGATGACTAGAGAAATCCACGATTTCTGGTGGGGATGCACCTCACTTGGCGAACGTCGAAGCACATGTAGGGATCATCTGGGTAGGCTGCAGATGAAGGTCCGGAGGTCTGTTTGTCAAACTGGTAAGGCAGGCAATATGCTTCGTTGCCGATCTCCCGACTGTCATCTAGGTAATTTTCTCGCAAATAAGTGATCACGAAACTTTGAATAATTGGTTTAAAGGGTAACTGTCTTCCGAGAAGATGTGAGCATGGCTCAAATTTACGATGAGAGCAACCTGCAACAGGTTCTTTGGAAACATGGCTACTTCTAGGCTTCTCTAAAGAGTTCGACAAATGTTATATTCTTCTGCACTCTATTAAATGTCTCGGTTTAGGAGATAAGCACCATGAGTACATTAAGAGCATGAGCTGTCTCCAGGTTCTGTTACAATTGGCTTCTCTCACAGTCCTCAAGATTTATTTGCCATGATCTGATTTGATGAATTTTTAAACTGACGAGTTTTGCGAAATTTTATGTTTTTTATTTGCACAAGTAGGTGACGCTGTTGAAGAAACCGGGTTTAAATGCCAGAAGAGACTCCGACGACAGACCACATATTCTTCGGAAATATACATTTCAGATTCGCACGAGGACGGTGGTAGTGGGTGTAGCTGCGCTAATTATGAAGCAGTGGCCGTGTAGCATTGGCGCCAAAGGAAGCCACTGGTTCCTGTGTGATCAGGGCCTGTGCTTGGCACGTGCCGCTGTGCCCAGTCTCAATCGCAGTCGGTCAGATTGGGAGAGGAAGACGAGTGAAGTCGATGTAGCTCGTATCAGGCGCCTGGTATCTTCCCCCTACAAACAAGTAAACACGCGTTAGAACTATTACGATGTGACTTATAAGGTTGCCAACCGACGGGATAGCTCGGCCGTACTCGGCATGGGGGGCTAGGCGACAGTGACTACTAAAGGTGACCCTAACCCCCTTATTCAAGCCTCCGACACGGGGTCAGGTCGTGTATAGCACGCGTAAGTTGAACAGTTTAGTTTCGCCAGCCGTTGTGCCTATGCTCATCTTTGTTTTTTTGGCCTTGTCATCGGAGGTGAGTGCGTGAGGGAGCGAGATGGATGTCTCAAGTTCACGCGCAAGTCAGTTCCGCGTCAGGGCTAGATCAGCAGTAGTTCTAGTTGCCTAGTATGGGTGAATTATCATGTGTGTTTGTGTGTGAGGGTGCTGCTTTTAGTTTCGACGAACATACCTTTGCAAACACTACCCAGCACCGTGAAGATAAACCACTAGAATCTACATGTTTTCTTGTTCGTTAAAAGGTTACCATGTAATATACTGCTGCTAATCTTGATGCGCTAGTCTTTCTGGTTAATGCTGTCATAGGTGAGTTGTTTTGATTCAAAGCAGGCTATCACATTCAGCCATCTTTCACTAGCTGTGTAATTGTCATTGGATCAACCCTAGTTCACCTGATAGCTAGTTGAACTGGGTTTGTCTTACGCATTACTGGCTGTACCTGCTGCAGCAATGTTTCTCACATCGGCTCGTTTGCTGCGTTTTGTGGAGTTTTTAACAGTGCCCAGTCCGTTCTCTTGCCACTGACTAACTTTATTCTGCAGTCTAAGTAGATCAAGGCCTGTACTGGCAACAGCTCTGAATTTACATATCCACTCGCCTTTCTTTTTTGAGTGTTTACAAGCCGTCCATTTAGTAGAAAGAGCGGAGCATGTGGTAGCCTGACAGCGAATATATGGTTTTTTTCCAGTAGAACAGATGGGTGCGGCAATTAGCGGAGTCTGCGGCGGGCCTTGAAAGAGCTCACATTCCTGCCATATGTTTATTTTATTACTCCAAGGGGGCACCGAAACAGACCACGCAGTTTGGATAGTGTGAACAGGCGGAAGACGGGTAATCCAAGCTTATTTGTTAACGAAGGCCGGATTGAGCAAGACGATATGCGGCAGACGAACTTTACCCCGACCCTAGCTCTTTCACTAGCCCTAATCCCGAGCCTTTAGCTTAAGTCTAATCAGTTTCTTAAGCTTGGCCGGAAACGTAACCCTAATATAACATGCAGAGATGTTATAGTAATGAAAACATCGGGCTTACGTGTTCGGTCGTCTTCTCAGGTCCGTTTGACTTCATCTTGTTGTTAGCGCGAGATAGGTGCTTAAAGATAGAATGAGGCATCTGAAACGGAAGTTTGCCTCGCAAGTCACAGTCTGGTAAAGGCGCCGGTCCAGAAACAGGCATAAGCGCACCAACCGTTGCATAAGTTTTTGCTGTAAACTTGTTTAATAGGGCTGAAACTTTCACCAAATGAAGGAATTCCAGCTTTCTGACGCGTCACTGAGCATGGAAGCTAGCAGTTCACCTACGCCCAGCACTGCAGATTGAATGGGTCCTCGCGCTCTGACCCATCTTTCCAATGCTATTACAACACTAGCGATAACAAAAAGGGACGATTGCGATATCATCTGCGCCAGAAATAACATCTGTAAACACCCCAACAACCACTACTATCGGATTCCCTTCTCTCTGCGCCCGAGCAGTGAAAAGACGACGACGACGACGACGACGACGACGACCACCACCACCACCACCACCACCACCACCACCACCACCACCACCACCACCACCACCACCACCACCACCACCAGCAAACACTGAACCAGGGAAAGGTTCTCATTCTGCTTTCCTGGCTGTCCTTTTTGCGATATGTTAATCTCTGCCGCATCTTCGACAATAAGTTCCATTCCTTCCCATCCCAGGTCTTCCTTGTCTTTCGGCCAGAGGACATCTTCTGGGACAGAGACGCTGCCCAGTTGAACAGCACCGACGCCACTTTGCACATCCTCAACCTCGACCGATTTGGCAACTCCGGTGTTCTGCTCTGCCACATCTGGGCCGGTTCACCGTTACGTCTGCATGGGAGAACAGACGAGGCGGTGGTTGAGAGTATCTTGCAAATCCTCGGGGGCATGTACCAGCTGCAGTCCGTGCCCTCCCCCGTCTTCAGTCACGTCACTCGCTGGTCCGAGGATCCTTTCAGTTTGGGCGCCTACACGGCCGGGGAACCGGATAGTGGAGACCATGATCGCCGTGCCTACGCGGAAGGCCTGCCGCTTGATGTAAGACATATTTGGCATGTACTAACGAGATCTGACGGAATCTCGAATTTTTGGCATATCAAGGAATCCTTCTATCAGGGACGCTGACTTCAAAAAATAGCCGATTTTTGGCAATTTATGCGATCAGTCCTCTATGGGAAAGTTGGTTTTCTTGTTTGGTCCTGCGATGAATCCAGCTCGGCGAACGCGACTCACACGGAAGTATAGTTCTGATATTTTTGCTGTCATACCGGTGCGCTTGCTAACTGTGTTGAACGGATATAACGGTTTATTAGAGAAGCACGTTTGTGAATATTCATGAACATTCATCCACTGTTTGTCCATCTTTCAATATTTAAACAACAGATGTTACTCGCATGCAATAAGTAGCGTGTATACGTTATTTAATATGTACTACTGGTCGTCAAGACCGCATATCTATCACACGCTCGTACGATGCACTCTATACTTTATAAACCGGGGAGTTCTAAAGGATTTTCGAAGACGGTGATAATTGGAATCAATTACAGCCATGCAAAGAGCGTCCGTTCTGCCGGGGGAATTCGAAACTAGTTTGTCCGACCCATCTCCTCTAACTCCACACTTCCCATAAACCCAATTCCCATGCTAGTTAAAAGTTTTGTTCACTATCAGTTTCGCAGTCTAATCTTCTCTGAAGCAGCCACATGTGACCTTTTGTTCTCTGATCCTTCATAGTGAGTTTGAGTCGTTCGAATCGGTTGAAATATTTTAATCAAGACCTGGGCGCCTGTCCCACCCATTTTATCGTCACGTTCTGATGCGTAGTTCACTCGCTTATTGTTTTGAGCCTGCGTAATCTTCCGTCATTGATTACATATCCACTCACAATCAGATTCTTAAAAGACGAATCGGCCTTCGTTTCTACGTTATGGACGACTAGTTGAGGTCCAGAATGCCTTGCCTTACTTGACTCATCCGATCCTTTATAAAAAAAACGGATTGGCAGGGCTTACTTTAGCAATACTGGACATTTTGAGCCTTCCTAACTTGCTTTAGCTCATAGAGTTTCCCTCTGAATGAGTCGTCTGGCACAAAAGACCGCTGAACAGTTTACATTTTTGGATTCTCATGCCTCAGAACTACTCGATAACAATAGCTTTTATTCCTTTGCCGAAAGTTAGAGGCGTGTACATATCGTTAACTTTCCCACTTCAAGATAATCTACGCGTGTCTTATTTCCTTGGCGTTAGTCCAGTAGTCCAATATATTAAAGGGTATTAAGCAATGCCTTTGGCGACTACCAAAAATAATAGTCATCCACCTTAACTGTTGGTGTGTGCAGAGCGTTCATTCACTCCTCGTACTTCTTTTTCACGGTAGGGTCCACCACGTCTTCTCTTCGCCGGTGAGGGCACCATTGACAGTACCGGAGGTCAACAGTGCACCCATGGAGCCTTCCTAACTGGCGTAGAACGTGCGTTTGACGTGCTTGATCAGCTCCAGGGTGGACGTTGCCGTCTGCGAGACACCCGCATAATCGACTACCTCACCAACTGTGATCCCCAGCGCTTTCCACCACACCCTATGGTCCGCCGCAACATGAAGTCCCCCACCGGTACACCTAACTCACCCACGCCTCCACCGAGTCGAAGGTCGCGGACGAAGGAGAACGCATCTACCACCGAATCTCTACCCGCGACACCAGTCTGCGAGAGCTCCTTTCAGGCCACCAGCTTTGACAGCAGCACCACTGTTTCAGGAGACTTATCAGACAGTTGCTACTCCTCTTCCCGCTCCTCGTCTGCCCTGGCTGATCGCGTGACCATCCCCAGTGACTGTCTTGCTACCTCTTCACCCCTGCGTCGATCAAGACGTCCTTCCACTCGAACCTCCTCCCGTGCTTCTGATCTTCTCTTGCATTCTGCCTCCTCTGCCGACTTGGCTCGATGGACCAAACGCCGGGCTGTGAATGCGATCACAAGCTCTGACCAGAAGCGGTTGCGTGTGCAACCTGCGAAGACTGACGAGTGTTCGTACTCAGTCGAATCGTGCGCTTCGTCAGCTAGCCTATGTGATCTCTCGGACAGCCTGTATAGCAGCAGTAGTCTCTTTGACGATGCCTCTGTGTCGCGCAGTGTGTAGTCAACATTTACAAGGTCCGTCTGTGTGTGTGTGTGTGTGTGTGTGTTGCTCTTGCATGCAAGGCAATAGGCTGAAAATTCTTCTCTGCACTACCAGCGGGCTTTCGAACTTGCGTCGGCATCGTTGACTGGATGTACATATATGCACAAGCAGCTGTTCCGTATTTTCGAGTGTAGTCATCGCTAACTTATTATCTGTAGTCATTTTTGCCTTTTTTTCCGGATCTGTCAGCGGACTGGTAGCCGCTTGTATGTGGCCTGCACCTTGCCATAGTTTTGTGTGCTTGCATGTCCTGGCGTTGTCTTCTTCATTCTTTCGGCTCCTGTCTGACTTTGCTTTTATTCGCCTTTTTGAATAATTTTCGCTTTTCCTGTTTTTACTGTCGACTTTCTTACACTATGTTTGGACATGCTTGACCTTTATTTCTGTTATAGAACTGTTCCTTTGTTTGTCAGTTAGCAATCTTTAGTCAATGCCCATCTTGACGCTTCTGTTAATTTTGCTTGCACGCCTTTGTGGGCGTAAGCGTTAAATGTAATATTTACCTTTTAAAGTATGGGGAAGAGGTTGTGAGCCTACGCTGTGTCACAAACCAGAAACACAACTGGTCGACAAGGTGCCTGAATGTGTTGTGTTCTTGACGACTGTTTGACCATCTTTGCCGACAATGCCTACCGTGGGCGTCGGGACGGCGGTTTGCACCGAATTTCGATGCATCTACCTCTCTCTCCTCCCTCACCCACCTGAACTCGGTGTTGAGACAGTCAAGAAGACCGGAGGCCGAATCGAGCGGATTAGCCGACAAGACCACACAGCCCGTCCACGCGTGCCAGTCATGCCTGTTCTGCGCACACAGAACCAGCATTTCGCCAGAACAATAAAGGGTCGCTTTGGATCTCAACTGAGTGGTGTGCCATAATGGTCACATTAGGAAGAGCGCATTGCAGCCTGTCGCTCCGTCCTGAGAGGACCGAGTTGTGCGGTCAGTTCGCAGTCCCCCAAGTCACGGCTGGTAGCGCTCCGTGATGGTTTAGAAGCGCGCCAGATTGCTTGTAGTGAGAAGTATGCGCTGAGGGCTGTCCACGTTACTCTATTTCTTCTCTCAGGCGCCAGTCCACTTTCCAAGCCGGTCGGTTGTCTGATTCGGGAATTGGACGCGGTAGCTGACAGAGTTAGGGAACCCGACTGCGCGTTCCCCGTGCACAACCTGGTCCTCGACGCAAGCAGCATCTCGCACAAAGGCTGCTGGTGATTCGTATCCCACATGAGTGTGATCACCGAGAGGCCACATTGAGGGGCCATTGAGCCTTGCTCTTAGTCCACCAGTCGGCCACTTCACGCACAAACATACATTGGGCCGGCTATGAGATCTGAGTTAGATCGTCAGCTGGCAACCTTCTAAGCCACGATTTTTAGCGCACCGCTCTCATGGGGCCGATGGCAAGACTGAACCAGGACGACCGCAGACGGAATCGGACGCAGTGGCTGAAAAAGCCCCTCCACGAATGCTCGGTCGGCGTACTATGCAGCAGGTTATCACTCGGATCCCAAAGGCGCGTGGGTGTGAGGCCACATTAAGAGGGTGTCATTGCAGACCGACTCTCTGTCCTGAGGGGACCAAGCTATCCGGTCAGTTGACAGTCTGCCAAACCGCGGCTTTTAGCGCACCGCATTAGTTTAAAAGCGCGTCAGGAATATACGATGGTTGTCGCGTGGATGGAGTCTCCAGAGTCGACTTCTCTCGCCCAGACTCAGTACACTGTCCGAGGCGGAGTCGTCTGATGGGGGGATTGGTCGCAGGTGTCTGGCACGGCATGGACCTGCGTCTGGGTGTCCTACCACACGTCCTGTGTATGTCATTTGTTATGGGCGCGCAGTCGTATCCTGATCTGGTCCCCTTGTTGGTCTAGCGCAACTTCCACGTGGTCCGTTGTAGGGAGCACTGTTTTTTAATATGGGTTCTGTCTTCTGGCTTTACTCATACCTTGCCTGTGCGTATGCCCAACATGCCCATGCAGTCTTCGAATCGTGACTGCTGCCCTACGGCCTTGTTTTTCTCCATACAATCCCGAACTGATTCCGTCAAATTTGCCCCCTACCCCCAAATCCGCTTCTCTACACATACTTCTGACATTTTAGGACAAGAGTTGCGGCCTTTTTGTATGTCGGCTACTTCCTGGCTTAGACCCCTTCTGGAATGTATGCGAATCGGAAGGCATCTAGATTAACTCAGCGCGTTAATTCCCCCAACAGGAGACCGTCAGATACGGGCCGGACAGTATCTAGGTAGCCTTAAATATCACCCACAGAAGTGGCGAGACAGATTACTTCGTCCGGCGACGTTTGAGAGTACGATGGCTTGAATGAATGACAGCAACTGTGTTTTAAGTGAGTAAACTACCGACAGAATTGTTGGACACCTTAGGACATGCTTACTTCGCCTATTTCATTGTCTTGGTCGCCCATTGACGATCAGCAATCTGGGTTTTTTCTTGCAGTCACTCACGGCTAACTAGCTGAAGAAGCGACAGCAAGATATGCCATTTATTGGTGAGTTCTCCTTCTACACCATTTGCTTGATATCATAAAGGAGAGTCCTACAGAGTGTTGCTGAAATCTGGGCACTCGATTGAGCAGCATAAGGCCTCATGCACCGCGCCACAGGAACAAGTAAGAGTAAGTAAGTATTTTGATGACTGAAACAAAACAGGCTGACATTGTGCTACCAGGGGAGCTGTAGTGGACTTTTAGAAGCTCAGCTCGGTCACTTTGGAGTGGCCGTCAGTGAAGAAAGTTCTTCATTGTTCCATGATTAGGACTTGGGCCCTACTGCCTTAGCATCGACCCCACTCGTGGGCTTAGGCGGTGAGCCGATAAAGAGGACCCAAACTCCTTGCTGACGCCTGATTTGGTGTTTCTTTTTACCACTTCAAACTTTTCTCTGAAGCTTCCTAATGCAGAAACCCCTGATGTTAAATGAAACGTTTGTTGCTAAAATTACGACTTACTTTTCGGGAATTCGAACGTGACGTTAGAGTAGGCAGCTGTCGAGAATTTGAGCTATTGTTCCTCATTCAATTAAATCGTCTTGGATCTCAGTTTGCTTCTGATCTACTGGAATGCAAAGAGTAGGTGAGCTAACTCGTGAAATGTCGGCCGAAATTTCGAAATGCGTTCCCGTTTCGAAAGGACTAATTAAGTAGGGTTGTAAAACTAATCATCATGGAGCATAATTCTATGATAATCCAGTAATCTCAGGATTCCGGATTTCGAACGAACTTATTTCCGACTGCATTCAAAAATTATACTCTGCAAAAAATGACTACTTAAACAGCCTGCAATTTTCTAATTGATTTTCGATGCCCTTAAAAACTATTATATTTTGTGGAAAACATGCATAAAAATATTCACTGTTTTGTTCGTTCGGTAGAAAATGGCGTCTTTTTCAAATTTTATATTCAAAGGAAGGGTTTAATTCGGTTTTAAAAAAGGTTTTTAACTGTGGGATTTTTTAACACAGTGAAATGGCCCTTTATAAAACGTCATGTCTCCGCATTTACCAATGTGCCAGGTAAATTTAACAATAGGGGTCAAATCCACTCCTTTTATGAACCCTATATGATCCCCCTTTGTTACCGTAGAGAAATGTATGGCTTTCCGTACGCGGAAAATATACGGCTTGTAGATTAGGAACCCTGAATGCAAATGCAAGGGCTGGTCAGGTTCAAAATTATTTGGGAATTAGGAAAGTTTTTGAAAACCGAATTGTACCCTTCCTTCGAATATGTGATTGACAGAAGACGTAAGTTTCTACCGATTGAGTGAAAGAATGAATATTTCTATGCATGCTTTCCAATAAATATAATTGATTTTTTAAGGGCATCGAAAATCAATGAGAAAATTGCATGCTACTTATGCAGTCATTTTTTGCAGAGTATAGTTCTTGCATGCAGTCGGGGAGAGGTTCATTTAAAATCCGGCACCCTGTAGTAACTGGATCACTATAGAATTATGCTGCAAGATAATTAGTTTTACAATCCTACTTAATTAATCTTTTCAAAGCGAAAACGAATTTGGAATTTTCGATTGACATTTCATGAGTTAGCCCACCTACTGTATATAATGAACTCCAGTTAATCGGTTCTCGTTGGGTCAAACGCTTTTGGACTGGGTTGATAGCCGGCTTCATTATTCGGATTTATGACGGAGAACCGGTGTCCAGGAGTTCCCGCAGTGTTTGCGTTCTTCCCTCCAGCAGTACTGATTCGCTTCGCGATGCCTTCTTCGTGTGTCATCAGTGATTGTACACTTTGGTCCCCCTGGCTTCCACCAGTTGGCGATGCCTGGTGTTGACTGTTGGTCGAGAAGGGCAGTTTTGCCTATTATTGCTAAGTCTCCCTCCGATATCCGGCTTGTGTGCGGGCAAGCAGTTTGGATACGAGACCATGCCAACCAATCTCAACTTCAGCCAATAAACGAGCAGCTCTCGTTGCAGTACAGGCCTGCCTTGCCTCGGCCACAGGACCCGTCACCGCAATTACCAACATCTTACTTTAGCCCCACCTACACCCATGCGCTACCACGACGGCTACAGGCTTATGCAGACCACCTAAGCAAACTTTCAGCTAGCATACCGTCCCCTTGTCTGCGCAAACTGTGGGGTATTCTCACGGTCTTTCTCAATTCTGACCTGGCACACTCACTGACCCAAGTAAGTGTACGCATATGATCTGCTTCCCCTGTTCAACATTTGACTTGGGTAGGCGGCTTGCCCAATTAACCGGTTGTTCTGTTAATCGGAATCAGTCAGCATTAAAGAAAATAGCACTGAATTATGCTTGTGCGTTGGCCTTAGTGACTGACCACTACTGGCTTTCATTGGTTCGTTTCCTGACACCCTGTTTATCTTCACACCTGTTTTTTTATTACGGCGAGCCACTTGCTCTTGTCTGCCCTTCTCCGGTCCAGCAGCAGTATTCGCTTCCATTTCTGGGAGGGATCCTTGAGCTAGAGGAGCTTATCACGAGAACGAATAGTCTTTGTAGGTTAGATAGCTATGAAAACACTGTTTCCATAATGGATTCCAAGCCTTGCAGTCTACGCATGTATCACGAAAAATTGTTATACGTTCACAGTCCTAGGGCCTCTCATTAACGAGGCCTTGGAATAAAGCCCGACGATTTCCTCTACGTCGGTTCTTTGGAACTTCAAGGCACCTAGGAGGAAAATCAGTTAGCATACGGTTCAAACCAAGACTGTTCGGTAGTGAGTAGTACTCGTACGCTGTATGCAATGGATCAGTGACATCGACTATTGACAGGACACACCAAGCAGTGCTCACTTTTGTCCGCTGATTGGTCGATCACTGATCAGTTATGTCTCAGGTACGACCTGGTAGCATGCCAGGTGCATTGGCAAGGCCCATTTAGTACGTTCTTACTCAGCGTCGACTGTTGAATAGCAAAAAACTAAAATATGGCTGCTGTTTTGGGCATCGTATGGGCATTTCGTGGGATTTACAAGATCCCCTCGGGCTACCCTAAGCTACTGGGCCAGCGCCTGTTAGCAGCAGCAGCAGCAGAAGCGGCCGCCATCAGGTAACGAAAACCAACCCTATGCGCCCAAAAGAACCTTGTTCAGGCTCCGCGCTTACCGTGGTCAAAGGTTGACTAACCACATACCACTTTCTGCGCCCTTCCGCTCTTGCCTAGCCCGTAATTTAAAACCTAACTTTTATCGATTTTTGTTTTACTCACTGTACCCCGC
Source organism: Spirometra erinaceieuropaei (assembly GCA_902702965.1). Lineage (NCBI taxonomy): Eukaryota > Metazoa > Platyhelminthes > Cestoda > Diphyllobothriidea > Diphyllobothriidae > Spirometra > Spirometra erinaceieuropaei. The sequence goes on from CACRXP010000001.1 coordinate 4,389,465, forward strand.
CCCATGTAACTGTATTGGCCTGATGAGAATTTACCTAAAGGAACGTTCGTTCGCCACTGTCTCTTCTGAGATTTCTAACACTTTACTTTGACTTTACTGTGTAAAACTCTGTGACCTCAGTGGGATTCGGACCCACGACAGAAAGTGGAAGGATTGAGAACAGCCGACGCTCTAGCGTTGGCTTTACTCAAGCTCGGTGGTCATCTGGTGGATTCTAAATCGATTACTTAGGATATCCTGTTGGTCAGTCAGCTTACTGTTTTAGATTTGGTGGATTTCATACATTCCAGCAGACGAGGAAGGTAAGTTGACCCAAATATGATAGAACTTCCAGCTCCCAGTGGGGCCTCGTAGCTCAGGTGGCTAGAACGTTCAATGTACTAAAGCCTTCCCCTTACTGTCGTGGGTTCAAATCCTACCGAGGTTGCCGAGTTTTGACGGTCGGGTCGAAATAAAACCTAACTGTCAAAGGGGTGTAACAGTCCGATATGTGTACACGGGAGAGGACGGCGCGTATACAGTAAAGCACACACGAAAGGAGCTGTTGAACGTGCATTGCGAAAGAATTCTGGCAGGCAGATTACTGCATTATGGTAGTTGGGAAGATACTGATGTATTTTTTTTAAAGATTTCCGTATGCATATATAACCACTGTGTAAACGCTGTTCCTCATATAAATAGGGGTGGAGGATTTGCACTTGTGCTAACTGTTGAAAGGCTCTCAGTTCAAAATCGGCTCGGTTGATTTAAGAACAATGTCCCTGATATCCTGAGGCATAGGTGGGCGATGTGCCCTGGGGAAGGCGTCGGAGGGCGAATTCGCAAGTTAGTTACCGATGGTGTAGGTGTAAGTCTGACAAGCACTTCCTTAGCTCTGTCTAGTTATGCCACAGATTATGGGTTCCAGCACAAATAATGACAATCAGGTTGATGAAGTTGTTTCAATTATCGGGCGTGCTTCTACTTACCACTTGTATGAAGATTCTTAAAAGTTGGTCTGTTTTTTAGCAGACCTTTGTCTGCGCGTCAGGAATATATACGGGGAACAGCAGTCAATCACTTTCATCAGAGTAGTATGACGGAAGAAAATCTTTTGAATCATAAAGAATGTCACGGGCGGCTCATGCGCGGAGGTTGTTTTCATTTCAGATAACACCAGACGTTAGACATGCCGGTGTTTGTGGACGTAACCTATGGTCGGGTGAATGACTTCCTTTGGAGGTCAAACAATTTTGGAAATTGTCTTCACTATCCGATCACGCTGAGTGTTAAAGTACTTTATGATAAGGAGCCGGAAATGTGCATGAGTCTTCCAATACACTTAACGAATCAAATGTGAATTTGCGACTGAAATCCATTTCAGTCTAACTTACGTCTTGGTTATTGTGACTGGATTACTGGTATGATTCTGAGTGTAAGGGTGCAAGAGCCGCTGGTTGGCCCTATCTGCTGTTGAGACACAGAAGTTGCTGCAATAAAGGAGAGCGTTGGGACAGAGGACTGCGCCTTTTAGAAAGCTATCTCCCCAACTGTTCAGAGTTCCCGTACACGTAACGCCAAAAAAGAACAATTAAAGGCATAAAATTGTCGTTTGCATTAGATCAGAGACAAGGTCGTTGTTTTAATAGACAAGGAAGAAGAGTGCTTTAAAACAATGGGAACATGAACCACTAAACTACTGTTGAGTGAGTGTCATCTGACTCTCCAAATCTGTCCAGAAAGAGCATTCTGTTAAAGCTAAGAAACCGGACTTTCCTTCTCTCTGTCCGGCGCTTTATCACTTCTCACGCTGGTGCGGTTTCCGTACTCCTGAAACCGTCCGGAGGAAAGACGAGTAAATCTATCATTTACTTCCGTCTCATCTTCCTCGATGTCCCTGTCCTTTGAGGTGTACCTCAGCGAGGTGATGGTCAGGTACATTGGCATGATCGTGAAAACCACACTGACTATAGATACCGCCCCAATGAAGCGTTGTTCGCTGTCACGAATGAACGTCACCGTTCCGCCGATAAGCGCACACACGGCCTCGAGCACTGCGAAGGAGAGGAGTAGGAGGTCAGAGTGGGGTAGAATTGGCCAGAAGATAAGTGCGAGCTGTAGTAGAATTCCCATGCCGCCAACCCAGTAGCCGGCAAATACACTGCGTTCTTTAGCTGCTGTCCCGCTAAGAAGGGACTGTTGGTAGATGAGCACTGAGTAGACTGTGAGCGGAAATAGGCTATGTAAGATAAGCAGTAGCTTGTCCGCGTGAGCGGAGATGCGACGGCGGACTCGAGTCCGACGCTTTTCACGTACAGACGACACAGAGTCGATTTCCATGCTGGCGAGAGTGGGCTCTGTTTAGAAGAGCCTCGGAGCGTTGTTATAGCTGCGGGTCAGTCAGACGGTTGAGGGAGAAACCACCAATCAGAGTGAGGCGTGCGATTGTGCTGTTGGCTGGTGGCTTTGGTGGTAGGGGCTTTGACATTGTTTTGATAGGCACAGAGAACTGCAATGCGGCGAGTGTAAGAAAAAATCTATCCGATTGCCTCAAAATGGCTTTCCATCAGAAGTCAGTGTCTGAGGCGCGATTTTTCGGATAAACAAGTCTTGGGGTGGATACTTTTTAGAAGGGCTAAACAGTTTAGTGTGCTAGGTGGTAGGCAATTCTGAGTCCACACCTGACGTCAAACGGCGATGTAGTTCACCCAAAAGGGAAAAAATTGTTGTAATAAGCAGATGCCTGTCTGGATTTCACCCAAATACCATTTAAATATTTTCTGCGCTGGATCAGTGGAAAGACGTACCTTCAGGAAACCAATGGCGTGCTAGAAGACCGCCAGCTCTATGTTCAGTACGAATCCACTCCCATAAAAATTTTGGCACGTGAATGAAATAAACGAAATTTTATTAGCAGTGAAGAACTCAGGTGCACTATCGCTAACCGACTGACGCATGGCGAGAGCGTGAGAATCGGTCTTGGCTTGGTCCTACGGTCGTCCAAAAGTGCGCGAAGAGGGCGCTCTTGTCCGACCGATCGTATCACTCAGCCTTCTCCTACTGCCAAAATGGCTATCCCGACGTCTTAACTTTCTGGCTGCTAATTCAGACACCACAGTCAGTCCGTAAGCACTGTTCGTGGAGAAACTTAAAGTGGTAGGTTTCCTGCCAAGCGACGTCATAGGGACTTTTGATGTTACGTCCCTTCTTACTTCTACTCCGCAGAATATGACAGTCAAGACCATCGAATTATTCCTGGAGAACAAACAGGATAAAACAGAGAATCACCTTGAGCATACCCGTATCCTCCAACTCCTGCGGTTCTATCTCCGGATGTACTTCATGTTCAACGGAATAATCTACGTGCCGGTGAGAGGCACGCCGATGGGTTGGCCGGTTTCGGGTTTCATAGTTGGCATGGTCCTACAACGGTTGGAGTCGCTGTTCTTCCGACACCACAGACCGAAATGCTGGGTCTCATACGTAGATGACACCATCGTCGTCATCGGGTGAGATCAGGTGATGGCATTAAAATCAGTCTTCCTCCACATCGAACTCCTTTTTAATAAAATTCGGAAACTCGTTTACTGCATTCTACATTTACGTTCCTCGGGCACGCATCAACCCCAAAATCTGGAGACTTACAGATGTCTGCATTCTTCCTCTTATTCTTTATTGTTTTCCTGCTATTTTCCCTGTATTGCCTAAAATGGTATGTCCATTTTCAAACGGGTCATCCGAATGCTCTCTTCTGTCGCCAATGTTTCTTATGGTATTTTAGCTGACATCTTAACACAGCCATATTTCATAGCGGTCAAGCAATTTGTTGATCGAATTTTGGATGATGTTGTCCATCCCCATATCCGTGAATTAATTGTTGCGAAGTCTTTCCGACCAATGCACCGAGGCTTCCGGTTTGTCAATTTTCCGCACTACGAGCTCGTTACGTTGCCTGTAGACAGACCGAAATAGAGAAACCGAGACTCGAGCTATCCCCGTAATTGTTTTGTAGTTTTGTGTATGACCAGTTACTCTCTTATCATCTATCGATTTATATGCTGGCCACGGGGAATAGGAAAAAGCTTTGCTGAAAAATCTGGAACGATGATTTCGAAATAATGCGTATTCCTCTCCCCGCGTTTTATCTCTTGTCAACTTCCCTTATCCATTTTTGCGATCAGGTTTCTAGATTTGGCAGGCCATTCGAAGACTTTATTGAGAAATCATCTGTTTTCCTGACGCTTATCACAAAACAAAGTCAGAATAATATCGTATGATTTTACATGATTCAGTAGGCCTGTCCCACCTGTCGACATTTGGCGATCAATTTAATTTAAAACAGTGGTTACAATTCCACTAAGGAGGCGTTTGTCGGTTTAGCTACTTTGAATGCTGCTAGAATATTACGGTTATGCACGCATATTTACTAAGATTCCGTAACCAGGAGAAAAAACTATAGCGTTGATATTCAACCGCAGTAACAACTAGCAAGGTTTTGAAAGTGAGAAATCAGTCATTTTGCCCGTATTGAGTATTTAACCTCCTACACAGACGGAGAGCAATGTCTCTCTAACTTCCAGCTTCGTAATGCAGAAAAGAAGGTTGATTCGGTCAAATTGGTTTATCAGCACAAGCAGGCACTTATACTTACTCATTTACAGCCACGGATAGACGACCAGCCACTTTTATGGTCCTGGGATTTCAATTCAATGATCTTATCGACTCATGAGTTAGACCTCAGCTCCACCTGCTTGTATGTGTTTTTCCAGGTCATAGCGCCTGGTAGGTGGGCTGGGGAGATCAAAAACAAACAAAGCAAGCCCCTCTCACTCTTGCCCTGTCTGCAGCTTCTTGCGTAGGCATTTTCACACTCATCTGAGACTCTTGACCTCTGAGGCCAACCAGGGATAGTTGCAGAATGGCGCGCCTTCTTTTGTAAAAACACTGCACTCCTCCTCACCTGTTTAGGGCACGCTGATAGACCGCATCCACGTGAGACGTATTTTACAGTAGCAGAGGTCAGGTTTTTAACTGCAGGCTAAATGGCTGCATAAAACCAAATGATGTGCGCCTGGAGCAAAGAGGCAGCCAAATAGCGAGAAAAACTTCCATGAGGATTGTTTAAATCAACCAATGGAAGGGGTTAAAGATGGAATACATTCAGTCGTAGTCAACTTGAGGCATGTGCGGAAACCTTCTGGTGCAGTCAGATCCGAAGCTTCACCCCGCACCCTCCAACTGACATACTCGCAGTGAACCTGTCTTTCCTGGGGTTTGTTCTACTCGGCTTGTGTAAACACTTGGAAATCCACTGGAAGCCGAAGACCGTATGAATGGAAAGCTAGAAGTATTCCCCTAGATAATATGAACTCGGGTAGAAATAAAAGGAAAGCAGTTGCAAAGAGCGTATTTAATAGATAATGCAAATTGTCCGCTACTGAAGCACATGAGGTAGGAGGATATATCCTCGTTTCGATAATGACGGCCATCACTCAGTTTTCAAAAAATGAACTAACGGACTCAGCTATCCACGTAACTGGAGGTCTTCGATATTTTCAATGTTGGTCAGATATGGTTATGTAGCCCCAACCGAAGTAAACAATTCCCAGCCACCTGTTATACGGGACCGGTGATAATAGGGCTTTTATAGGTGGGGCTGGGGAAAGCATAGTCGACGAGATCAAGTAGTTGTATGCAAAAGAAAAGCTATTGGAAATGCGCGGTTGTACTTTGAGTGGTTAACAAATAGTTTCCCTAGCTCCTAACCCTAACCTTTAACTCTTACCCCTACCCCTCTTCCCAACTAGAATCCCTAACCCCAAGCCCAACAGTATTGTGTCCATCAGGTGGGGCTTAGTAACTACATCTCACCTCAGTATGCGACCGACACAAAGTTACCTGAGAGAGGATTTCTCGGATCGTTGTATTGGATACCATGATGTAAGAACGTGTCTCGCTGTCTAATATAAAATGCCGGCTATAAAGACAGCTACTTACGGCCGGGTATCGGAAGCTCAAGTCGATTTTTGTCTAACAAATGGGCAGGACAGATGTTCCCAAATTTATTCAGAATTCTTAACATCTTACCAAAGGTTTCTAACAGACCCAAGCTTAAGTTAAGGACAAACAGTGGCACTTTCGAGAGAGTCAAGATGGTCGACAAAAACGGGTCTGAGCTTTTGGTCTTTATTCATGCCTGATGGTTCTGAACTGAACATATGCACGCACACGTTTCCGATGGGACAAAATGGAGACTGGGTTTTATGATAAGCGATGACGCTGACTGAGGAAACAAAGCGACCAATGGAAATGATCTTGAAACGCACTCCAACAGATAAACTCGGGAACATAATTCATGTTACTCAACACAAACCCTCTTTTTAAAATCCGGGAAGTATAGAGTGTCAAGGACAATTCCAATAAAAAGTCAATTTAGATAATCGCGTGTAAATTTTCCCAAAGCAGGATTTGTGGTTAAGAGATCAGGAAAGTGTAAGTGAGATTTTGACTGGATAGATTCATTCGCGAGAATATTGGGAACAGTACCACAAAGTCTGCCACCCAAAGTGCAGGAAAAAAGGCGTGTTTCTAAGACTGCCGTTGTTAGGGGCAGCAGTCGACGAAACACAAGGGTGACGTCTAAAGACGGTCATCACGGGAGCTTCCCCGCGACGAACTTACGCTTTTTCTTCACAAGCTCTCTCCCCTATGTTTGGGGGGTAAAGATCAACTAACGTTGTAGACCCCATCGATGTTCATCTATTCCATCACTTTTTTTCTGGGGAGACGGATATATTGGTTTTGCAATGAGGCGTCTGGGAAAAAGGGTACGCTAACACATACCTACCTGTCTAGGTAAAGGTGAGAATAGGCTCGTTTTGCAGTCTATCTCCGAAAATCTACCTGGTACGAATCGCCGTGTCGACGTCGAAGAAGCCGTTTAGGTTGCTGTCCCGCCAACGGGTTATTGGCTATTCGGCTACTAAATCCAGTGCCTTGTTGTCAGAAGTCGCTGATGCTAGCGTTCCTTCCCCCGTGTCCAACGCCTAATTCGGGTTATGATTACATGCCGCCCAAATCATTTGATGACAACCATGCAAACTCAGCTTAATTGGCCTACAGACCTTCAAACTACACTTTCCTCCCTCCTCCACACACAATTACCACAACACGTCGACCGCGCTGCGTGGTCGGCTTGAGACACGAAAAGTACGACTAACCTTTTGCGACGCCTATACATAAACCCCTAACACGACCCGCACCGACGTACTGACGGCAGGCCCAGTTGCCGTCTTACGTCGCGCAAATTTGGGTTCGTACCCCCAATTTTTGTTGTAGTATAAAATCCTGGTCGGTGTAGGTTGTGGGCTAGGGGATGTGGTGGTATGCCTAACCACTCATGGCCTCTCCCCCCTTTGGTCTTCTTCACTCTATCTTGACGCCTGGCCAAGGTCAGGGAGGATGAGAGAGTGCGGTAGATGTAGCGCAAGTCCACTATCAGCATAAACTAGTTCGCGCGCAAGTCACCAACCCTGCACTCACTCTGATCTGCAGCACACGGAGGACACCGTCGAAATCGATGGTGCATTGTCGTAGTGGCCTAGTGGCGGATTACTGAAAACACAGACGTGCTAATTTAGCCAGGGGAGGGTACCCGATGTAGTGCGCACTCCCTAGGGTGCCTGCGATTTTCAGCAGCGTAAGCGTCTTCCTTTTAATGGGAAGGTCACGAGCGTGTTTGGCGGGATAATACACAACACTCGTAGTTTTCGCTCAAGGCGACGAGACAGCTTCCAGATGAACTAGAATAAACAATCCAAAAAGACATGCGAGAAGTGATTGAATGCTGACGTTTCCAAGTAAGTACTATAAACATTCGCAAGTTAGTGAGAAAGTACTTAATAATTCACATAAAGGTCAGAAAGCGGATTGAAGGCGATGGAGTTTCTTTTGCGGCGTACTTATGACAGCGTTGAGGGTGAATGAGAAGGCAGCAGTTTCGACAGTTCGTGGTTCACAAGGTCCTTCTTCGTCGTAAATATGGTCCACTCATGAATGGGGTCATGACAGAGCAAGCATCGTCTATCACCACCTCGTATTCTTTTCCGTTTCCCTAATGTTTCAGAGAAAGACGTCCGACTACGAAAATAAACCTCCAGATTGATTCCGCAGTTTCTCCATTCCACAAAGTATTTCGTCCCGAAAAAGTGTAACCCAACCCATGAAACCAGAACCGATACACCTCCCAACCTCGTGGAAATTATGCAAACAATTGGTTGATGTCAATACTGAGCTCCAAATTCAGAATCCGGGTGTGTAGTGGCGGCCTCTAATCCTATCCCTGTTTTACACATGGGATTATGCCACATAAATTACAGTGAATTCGAATTTGGCTCCGAGATGCAAATGGATGCTTTAGGCATAAAATTATAGTGAATATTTCTAGAAAGTAATTTGTCTGAGGGACTGAGAGTGTGACAACTGGAGCAGCCAACTTGGGGAAACTGCTCATTTGACGGCTTGTATACTCACTTCTGTATAGCTCATTTATTCTTAAAGCTTAGTTATGTCTTGAAAACTAGTGGTATGTAGTAAAGCGGGGATAACTGGTATACGCGTTACAGATAGCAGCACTTGGATCCGTTTGCCATAACTACGACGCCTTAGCGATAAACTTCGGGTTTATTCCAGTAAGGGCTCCTGTTTTAAGAGATTTTTCTGGCTAACGAAAACTGGACACGCCGGTATGTGAGAACCAGTGCTGAAAAGTCAGTGGGATTCCAAATCGCCAATTGACCTGGAAACAAGAATACCTCCATCGACGTTTTATACTAAAGCATAATTTAGCAACTTTGACCTATCAATGGTGTAGCGGCTGTGCGACTATCATTTATCAAATTTTCATCCGTACTGATAGTTTAAAGGAAATTTTGCCCTGGGTGGAAAGCTCATGAGGCTTTCCCAAAAATTACCAGCCTTTTTATATCTTTTCATCTCTCTCAGCTCCTAACTGCGATATTAGGAAATGCATAGTCTATCCATTTAAAAACTACAATGTATGACTACGTTTCGAAAACGACTTTCTTCGAACTAGGAGTCCGACACAAAATAATGGACCCACCAATACTACAGATAGTCTCGAGCTAAATTCCCGGAGTTCCTATTACCGTTTCATAACTTTAATTCTAACCCTAAACCCATCTACGGTCTTCATATGCCTAAACCTAAACATAACCATAACCCTAATCCAAACTTCCCTAACCAAAACCCTAACTCCTCCTGGTATTAAGGGCAAAGCCATCTGTTATACGGATGGGGGACCATATTCCAGTACCCAACGAAAGTAGGATGACTAGTACGACGACAGTTCGACCATCGATTTCGATTATGTCCACCGTGTGCCCCACAGCAGCAGCGGTGGGAGCAGAGACGGTGACTTGCACAGGGGTTTATAGTGCCGGTAGACTTGCGCTGCATCTACCTACACTCTCTCCTCCTCCCCCGCCTGAGCCCGGTGTCAAGACCAAGTCAAGAAGACCGGAGACGGGGAGGCCGCAGGTGGATGGCTCGGACGGATCGTCGCCTTGGCGCTCCACTCCGCACCCCCTGGCCCACACACAAATGACCAGGATTTTGACCACAAAACAATGGGGTGGTGACAGTGGTTTAGTTGTGCGACGAATGCCGATAACAGGGTCCGCCAGCGCACCCCACAAATGTTGGCATTTGTTATTACGCACAGATAACGCCTGCCAGAGTCCGATGTGGCCCCCGTTTTGGTCCAGCGCATCTAACACGTGGCCCGTTTAGAGGGCACAAGGATGACTAGTACACAGCTGATATACTAACGTTTTCTAGGATAGTGTTCATGCACATCTTAACCCCTTGACTTCAGGTTTTTCAATACTCATCCCCTACAAACACTGGTTAAACACGGGATATACTCTACATAACATCCCTGCGACACCCGTCGTTCCCGTGTGTTTGGATATTAGAAAGTAGACAATTGGGTCAGCGATTTTTGCAATCGCTTTACGGAACTCTCTCCTCGCCTTGTGCCTTACGGGCTCTCTCTTGAGCCCAACCAGCATCCGCGGAGCCATGCAGGATAGAGTCAGAATGGCATTACCGACAAAGTAAACGAAGACTGGACTGGCTATTTCTAGCTTATTAGCTGTCGTCGGCCAGTCATACCCAACCGCGAAATGTGAAACACCTGTATATTCCCGATCACGACGGACAGGGCAACAAGTCCGTGTCTCTGTGGTTAGAGACGTTGGACTTCTACGAGATCGCGGGGTCGAGCCCCAGGTGTTCCACGTTTCGGGGTTGGGTATGACTGGCTGACGACGGCTAATATGCCAGAAATGGAAATTCCAGTCTCCCTTGTCTTCGACGGCAATACCATTCTGCCTTTTATTGATTTATCAATATTTGGATTGGAATCCCACCGAGGCGCCGAGTTTTTCACAGTTGAGCCAATATGAATTATTCAAAATCTGCCAAAACATCTATGAATTACGTGAGCCTGGTAGTTATCTGTGGATTCTAGGTGAATTACTTAGGAAATGCTGCTTGGGCAGTCAACTTACTGTATCAGATTTGGTGGTTTCCGGACGTTGCAGTAGGTTGGACGGATAACTTGACCCAAATGTGATTAAACTCGCGTCGTCCGGCGGGGCCTCGTAGCTCAAGTGGTTAGAGCGTTGGCTGTACTAAAGCCTTCCCCTTACTACGTGGGTTCAAATCCCACAGAGGTGGCGAGCTTTTCACAGTTAAGTCCATGTGCATTATTCAAAATCTGCCAGAACATCTATCAATATGCCTGTGGTTTTTTAAAAGCTTTCATTTATTGAGGGTATGTGGTAAAAGTCATACGGCTGGAATTCCATACAATGTACGGAACAAGTTGAAACCCACTGTTGTATATGGAATTCCAGGTTATTAGGTAACCTACAAATGCCACTTTTAACGCCTGATGTTAAGGTCGTACGTGATAATGGGAGTTTCAGGTTCAGAACGTATTCTAGACAGCAAGACTTAGATAGGGAAGACTTGCTATAAGTAGAAAGGATTTGCAAGAGTAAACTGTGGCTCCCAAGAGGTTATTTTGGTCGAATGACCAGTCGAGAGCACCATCCTGCTTGATTAAATGAAGGCATGGAAGAGTCCATCCCCAGCACAATTTTAGCCCACTTGGTTGATAGCGGCCACTGGGTTGACCTCAATCAAGCATTATGAGCTATCTATGAAGTGCCGACGAGACACTCCGAGTTCCTGCGCCATTCGATACTTACGACGACACAGGCAGTGGCTCTACGGCTAGCCAGTCCAGCTTTGTGCATGGAACAGGCGTTGGGGTTGGTTCAAGTTCCCAAGCTCCCGTGGTCTAAAATAAGTCCAGCATGACCGCTCCCGTATCCTACCACGTCGCGCTACAGCGGCGAAACATAAGCATAACTCACTGTCAAACTTCTTTCCCCTCCTCACCATTCCCATTCCCCGACCGAACGTGATATGTCCGAACGCCCTCAATGAACCTCATTGAACCTTTAAGCGTCAGTAGCTTTACCGCAAATTTTACTATTGTGCAGGGCTGACGATGAAACATCGAAAACGCACGTTCGCCGAATTTTACTTCTACAGTGCTTGTATGGGCATAATCGCAGAACTTAAGCTAGAAATGGCCATTCCGATCGTTGGTAATCTCCCTCTGCCTGTACTGACAGTTCGGGCGCTGTGACCGACGAAGCCTACCGTGTGCTACAGAGCAGGGTGAGAGCGGGCACAGTGACTTGTGCGCGATTTCCATTATAGTGATGGTAGACTTGAGCTGAATCTACCACACTCCTCATCTGCCACGTGGGCCGGGTGTGTCAAGACAGCGTCAAGATGACTGGAGACGGAAGAGGCCGCAAGTAACTGGCCAGACGTAAACCCGCATCTAGGCGTGCCGCCACACCCACTGGTCCACAACATACGCTGACCTGGATGACATACCAAGAATGGAAGGGGGCAACTCGGATCCCCCTGGGTGGGGGTGTCATAGAGGTCACGTTAAGAAGGAGCTACTGCAATCTGACTTCCAGTCCACCAGTCGACTAGTCCGCCCATGCATATTACAAAACTCTCTGGAACATCCTAAAATCATCTACAGTTACATACGTAGTGGCAACAGAAGTGGGGACCCGGTTCTGGCGCTGAGGTCCCAAAACGGAGAAATTGAGACGGGTGACCAAATGAAAGCATCAATTTCTTCAGTTTCTTCCAGTCGGTATTCATTCATGAAACAACTTCACCTCCTATCTCTCATCCAGATCAAGAACACAATCCTTCATCTTTTTGCGTTCGAAGACAGTCTTTACTTCTCGCTCATGTTGATAAGGGCCGAACTACGCCGATTGAAGCCTGCCGACTCACCTGATCCAGGTAGAATTCATCCACTTGTCTTTCGAGAATTGACTATCGTATTGTGCGGGCCAACGTCCATGATAATTCAAAAGTCCGTGGGGCGAGGGTACGGTTTGCCTTCGGGGTCAGCAACAGATAACCTTAGGACCCTGTCTAACGGAAATTGTGGTAATAGGCGTTATCCGGGTGGGGCCTTCGGCCGCACACAAAAGGAAATCGAGAAATTACTAGTGAGAAAAACAGTAAAATAACATTGAAAGTCTTCTAATAGGCTTAGATTGTAAACGGTTAGTAAACGCACGAATTCGAAAAACTAACCAAAAACGGTAGTCAGGGTAACTTAGGCAACTGAATAAACCGCCGTGAATTGAATAACGTAAGCTCGGGTTCCAAGGGAAATAGTAGCCAATCGAAATTGGCCGCGGGCGGTAATCAGACGTGCAAATAACGCAGGTTGAGAGCTAGGCCAGGGAACACAATAACTGCGAGGAATTTACTAAACATGCAAAACAAAGGACAAAAAGGAAGAATGATAAGATAAGCTGAGTGACAGTTAGAAAAATTAAGAAGGAAAGACAAGTCTATTAATTTAAAGAGGCATGGCTTACAAATAGATATGTAGGTATATGTAATGGAAATAAGTCATGGTAAATATCGAAGATTTCGGCATCAAAAGCGAATTCCCACCCTGAATATTGAAAAATGTAAACGCAGTTCGTCCATGTAGTCATAAACATCAGTATCCATATGTGAAAGGTTGTCGCAATAAATTGAAATAGTGATAAACCGTAAACTAATTTCTTTTTTAACGCAGACCACCACCTGAACAAAGTATTAGTCGCGGAGGACCCCAGAGGGACATACCAACGGAAGTTGAGGAGATAGTGGAAATACTGAACTCCGATAATGTTGTCCAATATTGCCAAGACAAAGGTCTGTTCCCCAAAAATTGGAAATGCAGATGGCGTTGGACAATGCGACAGCAAATTCTCAGGAAAAACACTTACGGTTTCGTCTTCAGATGCAACCGTTGTAGTAACACGAAGGCACTGTGAGCACGTTCAATATTTGAAAGGCAGCCACCTAACCATCAATTGAAGCGTATTGTAGCCGCCTGGAAAGAAGATCACATGAAGTCGGTCCTGTGTCAGGCCGAGCAGTCTGAGCCCGTATTGACGAGATACAATATCATATATGGTTTGGACCCAACGCCGCCGGCCTAAAACAAGCATGGGAAACCTTCCGGTACCATATGGTGGAGGTGTACCCCGTGAATCTGCAGAAAAATTGATAATCCCATGGAACTGGTACACAACAGCCAGTTCTCTCAGCGGTAAGCATTTGGTTATGTATAAAGTAACCTCAAAATACTCAGTCTTCGGTATGCTGTTGATCGCGGACAAAACCTTCTCGTGATATCTAACATGTCCGAGTTGAGGAGCACGATATTGAGTTGACAAAGACATTTCTGCAGCGTCTGGCTCTTGCGAAGGTTGCCTGCACGGTGAAGCACGCAGGTCAAGCCTAATTGGGGCATGGGAGAAAACGTAACCGAACAACGCCTACTTAAGTAAATGCAGTAGGCAGTAGTGTATACTATTAGGTCAACTCCGAGGGAAAACTTTTTGCTTACCAAAATTGTTTTAGCAATCTAACCATATGGTATCAATGAAGTGGAGCTGCAGAACTAAACCTCGCCACTATTTAAATGCATTAAAAGTTTCCTGTCATGCAGGCCCCAAAGAGCAATTTTTAGTATCACTGTACCCGAATGGGTACCACTAGAAAGTGGCGGTCCGCAGGATTCGGCACTGGCTGCCCTCCTCTTTCTCATCTATATATATGACTGTACTACAGATTTTGAATGCGATGCCATCATGTTTGCAGATGATATAAAGATCTGGAAAACAATCAGTAGTGTTGGCAATGTGCAGAAGCTACAAGAAGATATTGATACGCTGACTGCATGGTCCAGCAAGTGACTCCTAGCGTCTAATGTATCCAAATATGTAGTCTTGAGCTTGGAATCTGGTCAGAGGCGTCTGTCAAACCACCAGTACACCATAAATGAGGTTCTGCTAAAAGAGGTGGGCACACACAAAGACTTGGGTGCTTGGACAAGTTCGGACCTGCTGCCCTCCCAGCACTGCGAAAGATCCGTCCAAAAGGCAATCAGCATCATGCACTGGATTAGGCGTGCCTTCGCAAGCTTTCCTCCACGAACTCTTCTCGCAGATATTTGATATGTTCGTCAGACCGCATTTGGAATAAGGAATACCAGCATGGATGCCCTGTATGAAGAAAGACAGTGATGCCATTGAGCAGGTGCAACGACGGGCGACAAGACTCTGCCATATCCAGAAAGACTGGCCCAGCTCAATTTTTTCCCTATACCCTTTAGACAAATGAGGGTTGACCTGTTATGGGCATTCCGCATTATCCGCAGACATGACTGTTCGCTCAAATCTGAAGACTCCGTTGATTTCAGGACCATGAATCACCTGCACGATCATCCATACAAGGACAAACAGGAGTGTACACGCCTAGACCATCGGAAGTTTCCACTCTGTCAGTGTGTAATTTGTCCGTGGGACTCATTCCCAACTGAAAAGGCGACATCCGAGACAATGATTTTATTTAAAAGGGAGTTGGATCGTTTGATGTTTGGTAAACGACGACTCACTCAGGACCACCTACGGCCTGCCGTGGACGTTATTTCCTGGTTTCACTTCCTTTGCAACGCATCTTCGAACGTTTAATGCAATTTTCTTCCGCAAACTACGCAACTTACTATATTTCGTGCTGGTTATGTATAACCGCACTCATAATCTCAAATTTGCACGAAAAGAACTATCTACCGCTCGGCTCGTTACTTTCAAAAAACTGCTGGCAACAATTCCTCACTGGAATAATATTTTGTCTTTAAATTATTATTTTACTGGCAAAATTTGAGTAACATGTTGGTTAACGTGAAATATGTGTGTTGTTTTTGATAAGGCCGTCGGGGGCATGGCCTATTACCCTAAGCATACTACTACTACTACTACTACTACTACTACTACTACTACTACTACTACTACTACTACCACTACTACTGCTAATAATTCTAATAGTGCTACTGTATACTATACTACTACTGGTACTACCATACACACACTGGGCTGACTGCGAGGTCAGAGTTATCCTGTCGGTTGGCAACCTTTCAAGCCACCGCTTTTAGCGCACCGTGGTAGTCTCGAGCGCGTCGGATTGATTGCAGTGAGGAATTATGAATCGACCTCTCTCAATCTACACTATCCCAGCACCAGCCGATCAACCAGTTGGTGCTAAGATGGAGAGGGGTGGCTGACAGAGCTGAGACCAGTTCATTTGGACGTGTCACGCACACAACTCAGCTCCCATAAGCACACCAACTTTTACAGACAAGGGGGAAGGCCGCATGAATCTCATGTGTAGCAAAGGAGCCAGCTGACGGAAGAAGCCGAAAAGTGCCCTTCTGGCTTACGTGAGAGGTGACGGTGTTGAAAAGTGTGGGAAGTGTGTGCATGGTACATATTTTGATGCGGGGATTTGTGGTTATGGCGTCATGTCTGCGGTAATTTACCATGCGTCATGCATGACTATCTCTAGTCCGTGTTGGTAGTTAGACGGGCGTTGGCACAACCGTAGGTGAAGAGGTTCGTGCTCCGTCACATGTCTAATTCTGTCGTGGTGTTCAGCGCTCACTCATCCGTGAAGAGCGCATCAGCAAATCTATGAAACTTAGTAGCATTACTAACCGAATAGTATCGCTTAAACACACAAAAGCTGGTGCATACACGTAATCGGGATCTCTGCGTAGGCATCTGACCAATGACCAGATTGTTAATTTTGGTCACTTTAGGGTTCTTACTGTCAAACCACTGGGATTTTCCTACCACATTCGGTGAGCCACAAATTGTTTCTATTTACTCGCTAATGAACATTATCGAAATTCCAAAAACCGTAAATCTTTTATCTGGTGCTTCCAAATCAGCCGTCGACCAACATGCTTTTCTATACTGGGTGCTCATCACACATCTATAATCTCTATGATGGTATGGCCGACAGAATTGCTAATTTTTTCGTGACTAAGACAGAATTCAAAGTAGGACATGCCATTGCTAATTTAAAGTGTTGGTGCACGCAATGATATAAATATATTGCATCACCAATGGTATATGGCGATGTGCACCAAAAAGAAAGGCACAAATTGGTACACTCCAGTCGAATAATTTTCTGAAAGACCGATCCATTGAACCATTAACCTCCCTTAGGACCCCCGCTGCACGAATTCTGAAATCTTTAGGACTTCGCGGAGGTAATGGGAAAAGTGCATAACTGTTAGAGAACATGGAGATCCAAGAATGCGCGCAGAGTGCAGGACAGGAAATGCAGCATCACTGGCGGGATAAAAGCCGGAAGAATTTGAAGGTGCTGCCGGTTTCCCATTGCCGGCTGAAGGATCTCTACATATATAATAATACTCTGCACTAACAACAATAGACAGTTTTGTCCTCATGTTATTAACCAGTTTGATCGTTCTAAAATTGAATTAGTATTTCCGCCATTTGCTCATGGTAAGGCAGGGTCGTGTAAATTTGAGGTGGATGAGGCTGGGACCACATCTGCGCGTAGCACACATAGCTGAGGGTAGACCAGTCTCTGTGTAGTGAGGGAAACAAGTGCTGCTTGTGAAAGTTGAAACGACCTCACACTCTTCCTCGTATTCGATAACAATGCACTTCCAGGTCAAGCTGACTACGGGTGAGACCGAACTCAATGGTCAACATGGTGTAAAGCTTATCAAACACAAACAACCGCGGGTGGGATAAGGCGCCGATGTTACTTACCTCCATCGCATGAGTGAGGTTCGAGAGGTAGACAATATTGTAGTGGCTGAGGTTAGCAAATGCAAGAGGTCCGGGTCGATAATCCGAGAACTATGAAGGGCTTACCGGATCAGTGGAATTGAGTGGCTCTCCATTGTCAAAACGTTTTATGCAAAAAAATCGACCAGAATTTCGAATAAACGATCGAATTTTTCGACCTGGGGTCGATCGACTTTTCACTTTTTTTGCTGCCTTTGCCTATTGGCCGTTGTCTGTGAATGCAAACGGCCTCCTGTGTTACGTGTCGTCACCCCAATGGAGGTCGGTTGCACCTGTGCTCCCCTTCTGAGTGAATTAGTCGACCGGCCGCGACTGCCCAGTATTTTTGAGCTCCCTGTGACCGTCTTGTCCTAGTCATGGTGTATGTAGTGATGCAGGAATTTATAGGCTGCAGGAAGGTCTAGATGCTTGTTGATGGGGTTGGCTTCTGTGTACCAAGCCTCAAGTGTGATACGTTCTGTCTTTGAGGTGCCCCGGCTTAAGACGATTGCTTCTTGAAATTTAAAACTGTAGCCAGTTTCCTCGATGTGAGCCGAAAGCTGTGAGTCCGGGTCTAGTCTCCGAGTTGATAGTTTGTCCTCTTGTAGGCAATTTCCGTCCGGTTTCCCAACGTGGTTGCAGTGTCTATCGTTACAACGTATTTGTCAGACAACTGCTGAGGATTCAGTGGGTAGCAGTATGTCTTTGGGTTACATCAAACGGCGATTAATTGTTGCCTGGGGTTGATGGGCAATGCCTACTCTAGCGGGTAGCAGCAGTCGTGAAACCGCCCCGGAGACTCCTACATTCACAAACAGCGGCCAATAGGCCAAGTCAGCGAAAGGAGAGAAAAATCGATCTACTCAAGGCCAAATACTTCGGAAGTTTGTTCAAAACTCTGGTCGACTTTTTTGCCCAAACCGTTTTGATAATGGAGAGCCGACCAAGCCCTCCGAAACGTCAGCTACCCAGTTCCACTGATCCGGGTAAGCCCTTCATAATTCTCAGATTGTAATGACTCTTTTTGCATGCGCACATGGCGCAGTAGTAACACGTTATTAACGAATGTGCGACTTCCCCATCCCCTCTCCCCCTACCCGTGACACTGACAGAAACAAGACCATAATTATCCCGCTGCTCCACAAGTCTAAACACATTTACCCCAAGCTATGACTACTGTTCATATGTTGTTTTACCTCTTAACTTTCGCTGCTTTAACGAGACCTATATTACTGTAATGGCCTGACGAAGAATAATCGAAAACGTTCCCAATGTCGGCATTTGGTGAGTATCGCTACCAGTCCACCGGTCCGAGTCTTCCCAGGGTTTTGTGAAGAACAATCGGACTCCGTTTGCTGAAATATCTCGCACGTGCTCCTGAATTCAATCGGCGAAACTGGTCACCGATAGGTTAAGTGATAAATCTATGAAAGTTTTAGGATGCTTGCTCAACAGTTGGTGGAGATGTTACCTATCTAAATTAGCGTTCATTCAGTGCATTCAGTGGAGGTAACTAGACACGCAGGAGACCAGACGAAGGAATCAGGCCAAATATTTAAACTAAAGATGACATTCATGGTATGTCAATCAGCTTACTTTTAGATATTCTACAGCATTTATTTTTGGAGAGAAGGCTAATCATTGCGTTCAGCGAACGCTTTTCTGCGCATTCTGGCGCACAAGGAAAAACTGACAGAAAGCAGAAGCATTTTCGAGCGGAAGCCCATGGGCGAATAACCGAGATTCGCAAGAACCCCAGTCACGTCAAAATCGGCTCATTGACAACCCGATCAGGCTTTTGAGATATGAAGATGAAATAAAACTCTAGCTTGGAACAAGGGGAAGACATTTTATTGACAACCACGTCCAACAACAAGTGCGATTAGTGAATATGTTATAAGAAGTGCAATGGCCTGCCTCTCGTTAAAACACACCGAGTTAGACCAAAGAGTCAGTCTAAAGTATTCTTTCGGCAAAATGGCGTATACATTAAAATCAGGCACCGCCAAGGGACCCTCTATCCAAAACCACTCCTTCAAGTGTTGCCAAAAATGGTGTTGTAAGGAACACCTTAGACATATATTCTTAAAAGCCCCAGAAGGTCATACTTATATACGTACTCATTAGTCGTGAAGTCCCTCTATAGGGCCAGTTTTATTTTTACGAAGAAGTGGGTCCGTTAAGCATCTCAAAAATCGACCGAAAACTTGAGGGCCCTATCTACGAGCAGTGGATCAGTAATTTACGCATAAAACGATGAATCACAGTCTCCAGGAGCCAACTGGAAGCGATCATCCAGAAACACTAAAGACATCATACTTTAGCCAAGTGATGGTTCGCAAAATTCGGAACATAAGATCCTAGCAGGGCAGAGCGCTTCCTTAGGCATATGGTATTAAGAATTCCCATGGTCGCAACCGAACAATGTTGGATTATTCTGATGCGCATAAGAGTCAATGTAACATACAAAACCTTTCTCTATAATTGGAAAATTTCCCGCACAGTATCTGTCCACGAAAACGCTCATGGAGAGAGAGAATCAGTTATTTCTCAGAATGTCTCTGACAGGTACTCCTAGGAATGTCAACTGAAATGAACATTAAACGGCCCCCCACCAATCAAAAATGGGCAACACCTGTTTCTTAAAAGCCAGACCAACAGTAAACGAAAATACCTTCAGTGTGCCTACATGTATCACCCATAACCTGTTCCGAATAACCCTTTGGCTCAAAATATGCCAATTGGCGTACTCAATAGAGTTATTGTTAAAAGTCCTGACTCATCCTACTATTTGTGTTTAGGACATTCTAAAACCAACACAACAAGTTACCGAATTGCTTCACGAGTAAAACTTCGCGAGTACTGGAGTGAGGAACACACACGCACACCCACTACTGACAGAGGTAGCCCCAACTGTCAGTCATTCGAAAAAGCTGTTTCCAGTACCACATCTAGAGCAGTTAGGGGTCCTTATATGGTCAGATTACGTGCTCGAAAAATACGCTCTTTTTGTGACTCAGAGACTCGGTGATATACTGATTTCCTCATCATCCTACAATTCAAAGAGACCCAGCCAGGTAGGAAGTACGATTTGGCACAGTTGGACTAGAATCACAGGTGGATGGTTCATTTGTCTTCTCACTACTGGCCCCCAGCTGCCCGGATCAATTTTGCCTGTCTGACCAATAATTCGAGCTGAGGAAGGGCAGCTTGTCTTTTTTGCACGCATATGGTCAGTTGGCCGCGTGTTTGACATGCAAGATGAGGATGCAATGTTGCTAGTGACTGAAACACTGTGGCAAAGCTATTGCGGAAGGATAAGAAGTGGAACAGATGTAAGCAAGCTGGTCTTCGTAATGCGCGCTGGGTGAGACTGGGTGTCAGTGACGTCCATGCGAGCCAGTCCTTCTGTATGCACGTAATTGAGATAGCGCGGGTGCTCCTGTTTTAAATGAACACGGGGAGATGAAAAAGGCGATTTGTGGGAGCATGGGGGGGGGGGGGTAAGGGAAGGGCGATGATAGCAGACAGCGGCTGTCCTGAAGGGTTTGATAGTCAAATTCAAACAGTGCAGTGAAGAGGGGCCTCTACGACAAGAGTTTTGCCATTGAGAACCGCAGACACCGTGAACGGGTCGATAGTCTCAGGCACCTCGAAGGTGCGTGTAAATTCCTGGAATTGCGAGCTCTTATAAGCAGACTTGGAGGTGCTGGAGTCTACACTCTTGTCGGCGTTCGACTCACGCTTGCCAGAAACTATGATCTTGTTGGCCTCCATCCGCACGCTGAGGTCTTCAGCGGCGTAGCCTTCATCGATTGGCACCTCGAGATGAAGCTTGCGTCCTCCAGCACCGTCGTTTAGCACGAGCGGTCCCGATTGACCTTGAAAACGAAAGCACATCCAACGTCAGCAAAAAGGTGCATTTGGTGTGGAAAACCCAACAAAGTCTTGCATCAGAAGCAAAAAACATAGCTACCTCGGATGGAAAGGCTCGCATCCGTGCTTTTGAGAACACTGGAGTCTTTGGGTCGTATACTCAGGTTGTGTCCGGAATCGAACGTGATAGAAGAGTAGTCGGGTGCTTTGACCGGAGCGTCAAGGATAAGAACTCCATCCTGTTAAGTAAGATACGGAAATTCAGAAAATTGACACAGTGGTTTTTTCAGTCCTATATTGATCGCTTGGATGAATATCACCGTCAGCCACAACAGTGTGTGCCTCTTGTACGCACCAAAGCATAATAGAGACTCTTAACTAATGTGATATCGGTATGTGATACACAGTTATTTTAGTCGTCTAGTCAGCCACTCGATTGGAATAACAGGGAGAAGTCAATTGTTCAGAACACCAAACTTCACGACCACGTCTGGCTGGCTACGCGCTTCTAAAAATACACCTAAATCTCCCCACTTCTCGCAAATTTTTGAGAAAATTAGTGAGAATGGAGAAAAACTCCCACGTAGAAGCGGACTGAATTGCTGAGCACGCATATGGGTGCATACCACTTAAATCTACATGAGCTACGGACTTTCTGACATGACAATCCCACAGTAACTAGGAGCAAAATGTAAACCTCTGGAAGAAGTTCTCAAATCTTATCAGAAGAGGAATGAAAAATTCTAAAAAAAGATTCCTCAAAGTAAATAAAACAGGCTCGCAGCTGAGGGCTGCTATCTCCAAGGCCTTCATCAGACTCCATCATTCAAACATGATTTTTTAGAATTTGAAACGTTATTCTCATTGCAGTGGAAACAGAAAGACATTGTTTGCATCTACGCGTTCCTTTGGTAAGGTAAAGCCACCTCAGGAGGGACTGGGCTAATTTTACCATCCAGACCCAAGGCAAACCAGCCGAACTCCTCCGCGGTTTGGTCTTGCCGAGCGGGCCTAGAAAGGCAGCAGTGAAAAGTTGTGCGTGTGAGTAGTCTCTCTGAGTAGTCTCTCTGACAGAGGTGGTTTCTTTCGAAAACTCGGGCCAACTTCTAACTGCTTGCTTGGGGTAATCCTTAGTATTTTTTTACTTATAAACGATCCATCCAGAGAACACAAACCTGGAATTCCCGGCCAACTTGCAGAAAACCATCAGCCCTCGGCGCACTTAAAGCTTTCTTACAAAGCGTGAGGGCCCGAAATATGGAGGCTGAATCCTCGCACTGACCTGTGTGAGATTGCATTGGAACTTCTCGTGGTCAATGGAGCGTGGCAGATCAACAGTGCGGCTGAATTCACGACTGGTGCTGGAGCCTGCAGTGGTGATGGTCTTCTTGGCATGAACGGTCAGTCGATTGCCCACGGTGGTCACGTCAATATCTTCGGGGGCAAAGTCCTTGGCATCGAAGCGCACTTTGAAATGAACCTAGGGACAATGAACAATAAAGCGTGAAGTGGCAGACTGACAGTCGCACTGCGTCTGTGCAAATCCTCGATCATATGTAGCAATTTAAAGAGAAACATTTCAGGTTGTCTATCGAACACCAACATGCTTGCCTAAAGGCCTACGCCAACGGATACTAGCAACAGCCGAGGCAGTGGTCATACGACTAGCAAATCCGGTGCTATGCTGTCAGAAAACCCTGACGCAAGCGCTCTCTCTGCCATGGCCAACGCCAACCGCAAGTGATGATGACATTCCGCCCCAAATCTCTAATCACAGTGATGGGTTCTCCGTGTACTCAATCCAAGAACATCACTCAAAGACTCTTTTACCCCCTTCCCTAGCTTTGAGGACCAAAACCCGTCGACCTTGTCATGGGGGCGGCGTGGGAAAGATGGGTATTAATGACTTAATAGCCCTTGAGACACCTATAAACACTGTCGATTTTGTGCATTTTCATTCCTTCATGTAACTGTATTGGCCTGACGAAGAGTTACCGAAAACACATGTTTGTCAACTTGACTTTTCAAGAAGTGTAATAGCGCGTGGGAGGCAATGAAAATCTCCCTACCATTGCTTATGTCCCAACCCAAGCCCAAAAAAGTTCTCTTTCTAAGGTATCTGTCTTGTTGGTACTGTAGAAGGCTAATTCAGTATCCAGAACGCGCCCACAAACGTCGGCAAACGTTTGGTCCGGTATGGGCAGTGTGGGATATAAGACCTCTTTTCTCTAGAGGCTGCGCCAGGGTGAGTTCATGTGCAAGCATCTCTCAGAACGGGTTCCGAAAAACATCAGCAAATCTAACTCGTCTCCTTGTAATAACATCCCAGAAATTGCAAACTAAGATTACGTCACAGTTTCTACCAGCCAGCAAAGAGGAGAATTTGACGGGAAGTGCTAAAACTCACGAACCGCAAACTTCTTATAAATAGGCGTGTAAAAGCCCTTATGCGATGTTGAGAAATGGATTAACTGGGAACATAACCGTAGGATTTTTCATGAACACAACTTCACATTCCCCTGTATATCACCCTCGGAACAGAAAAACAACCTAAGTGGGGGACGTTTTCGCTGGTGATGGTAAACACCCGAGGCTCGGGCGGCATGGTTGAAAAGGAATGGGGGGGGGCGGTCAACCAGGATGCTTTTATTTTCTGACTGCATTTTCGAACGACGTACGCTACCGAGATAGACGAATCGGGCGCATCGGTGTTGTGTGTCGGTTTCCGTCAACGCGCTTCCACCTCTGTACGGTTCGCTGCCTTTTCGCGACCGAGGGGAGGGAAAGGAGGAGACGGGTGGATCAATCGTCCCCGTCCTGAACCCGCCAATCTCTGCTGAGGGTGTAAAGCAGGCCGCAGACGTCGTTCGAGGACTCAGACACAAGAGAAAAATACCGAGGATCGCCACTTGCCCCTCTTTGGAGTGCTCTTCATGGACTTGTTATGCTTACATTGATCCCACCACGTTGATATAGATACGATGCAAGATGTCTTCAAAAGTATACCCTTTTTGTAGGAAATCCCGTCCTTTCCAAGTCGCGTGTTTGAAACAAGGGACTATTTCATTCTTTAAGCTAATTTTTAAGTATGGGGATTCTAAAGACGCAGAGGGCGTCTCCATGTTGCCTAATTTCGCAGGTTTGTTAACATAAGCAGCAATTGATGTACAGTGAAGTATACAGACATACTTCAGAGGGTCCATGTCGTTTAGTTTGGAAATCTCAAGGAGAAAATGAAAGTCAGCATGTGATCCAAATTATAAAGGCGGTCTTGAAAATTTTTAAACCTGAAATGCTCCCGTCATTCGAGTAAGAAAGTTGAGGAAGATGTCATTTTCCATAAAACTTCCACAATACTTTTAGTATTCGTGCACTTTTTTTAGAAAAAAAACGATCATATTTATAAACACATGAAACTTTTCAAAAAAGTACATTACCCGAGGAGTGATTTTGTCCTCAAATGTAAGTTGCACATATTACTCATTGAAAAGACTGCATGCTGCCAGGAAGGAATTATTAGACGCTGTATTACCTGTTAGTCGGCTTAATGTAAATATTTCCAGCTGAAAGCGTATTGAAGAATTTAACTCATGATTCCTCAGTTTTAGCGCATTATAAGACTCTAAAACTGCCCCTTTGGCTTCCGTTCCAGACGAGTAACTGCGGTGGCGCGTCATGCGGGGGCGTTCGGATGAGGTAAGAGACCCCTTTTCGTTGGGTCAGACAAGTTTGTTTTTGTACAAGCTCACATGAACCCTCTGGTCTTGTAGCAAGCTAGAGTGTGGCAGCAGTTTTGATAGAGCGCGGGCTTAGGTGGCAGTATCTGGTCCCCAGCTGCAAGTAGACATAATCTCTGGGGCGATCGATTAGCAGACTTACCGTCTTTGTAAATGAAGCCGAGTGACCGCAACAACCAAATGTCTCATAAAGACTAGACAGCTTGGGTCAACGTGGTAGTTATTTTGGGAGTCATGTCGGTGTGTATTCACACATGCTTTTCATAAGAAACTGTCGACGGTAAGCGTTAACTTTATCACGTTGCTTGGACTGAGCCCGGTCTGACCTAGTGGATCAGTCATGCAATAGGCGTGTGCGGTAAATCGCGTGGAAACGCCTCAGCAATTGTCTAGCGTTTGTGGGTATATAGGGCCATTTGGCCATAGCAGTTGTGCCACCTTGGGGAACCAATAATTCTGCGTTTCCTGCATTGTTGGGTCGATTGTTTGCCTTTAGAATTAGCCGCATGGTAGATGCGTTGGACCGACAGGGGGGTTAGATAGGTTTCCGTTAGGCGTTATTGTGAATGAGCACCCATGACATATATAAAAATTAGGGGCTTGTCGGCACTCCCAGAGGCAGGCTCACGACGCGTCAATCGAGATCCGAGCCGGCTCTTTTTTTCCTGTTGTGTAAAATTCTGGTCAATGTTCGTTCTGGATCAGGGATGGGATGGCACGCGCTTAGTTGCGGGTTTTTTGCTGTGCCAGCCACCTGCATCCTCTCTCGCCTCCGGTTTTCTTGGTTCTGTCATGACACCGGGCCCAGGTGGGGAGGAGAAGGAGAGCGGCTCTCATATGTGCCCTACTGTTCCCTCACTTAATACACTACCTCTGCCTGCTAGAGACGCAAGGCCAGGAAATCATTGAGTCATTTGACTGAACCCGAGCTGGGGAACCTCTGTTCAAGCAGGTCTTGGATTGCTTGATTTTTGTTCTCCATGAGAATATCAGAAAAACCCAACCTGCAGTCATGGTCCGGTCGTCCGAAGTAAGTTGCGTGTTGGGACTTCGCGTCATCGCGTCCGACATTCTGCAGGCTGAATCATCACCACGTTCCTTCGTCATACTAGCATTACGCTTAGGCACGAAAAGTACAATAAACGAGTCTCGGTGCGTCATGCTGTTGACCGGGAAGCTATCCAATCAAATTGGAAGATGAGTGACGGTTGAAACAAGGCTCGTAACGTGTGAAGTGGTTTGTCAGGACCTGCTGATTTTTGCACCAAAACTCTCGTCCCTTTAAAAGCATCGACTGACGAATCCGTCTGCATTGTAATTTTCTTTGAACGCCTACGGACGAATAGTTATTTGGCCCAAAAATAAACTGTTAAAGACGAAATGACAAAGCCGCATCAGCGTGACTGGGGTACACACCGAGTTGACTCTTTCATTAGTACATTTTGACATCAGTCAAGGAGGGGCATTATGCGAGGTTGCCCTCAAGTACACACAGACGGCGCTAGACTCTTCTTCAGGCAAGGTAACTGGGTGTTGCGACGTGCTCTTTGCAGTTGCTACCATGACTTGGCATCTTGTAAAACTGATCTCCCGGACGCTGGTGTGGAGGCCTTGTTTCCCACGTAGAGAAACGAGGGCAGCCGTAGTGCTGATGGTGCACAGTCACGCCAAAGTGGTGTGCACGAACATTTTAATGAATTCCCATGATTATTACTGGTGAGTCAACCTATTAGTCATCGTTTGACTGGCGGTAAAGAAACAGTCCTCCGACGCCTGCGCAAATTAGGCCATCTATTCTCCTTACCACGACTGCTGCGCTCAGAGTGCTTGACTTTCTTATGCACCGTGAGTTACATTCGTAACTCGTCAAGCAAGACTGCTTAGCTAATGCTTCGGATCGAAATTGCTCACATGAGCAGTATGCGGTTTTCCTCCTTGTACGATGTCTTTCAGACCCATGAAGACTACGGTGAACCGTTGCCTAGTGGAAATGCGCCTTCACGAATGCTGGGCCTGCGTACCCTGGGTCACGCTATTCTAACGAGGAAGTCTCAGCAGAATGGTATTACTGAAAAAGACAACGCAGACTGGAATGGCCATTTCTGACTTATTAGCCGTCACCAGCCAGTCATAACTAAGTCCGAAGTGTGGAACACTGTAGGATACTGTGCGGGAAATTTTCCAATTATAGGGAAAGGTTTTGTAAGGTAGAGGACGCTCACCGATCGTTCTTACGGAACTTACTCGTTCCGCCGTGCCTTACGGGATCTCTCTCTCTCTCGAGCCCAACCAGCAGCCGCACAGCGGCGCATGATACATAGGCTGTATGTTATTACCGACAAAGACAAGGGAGACAGGAAAGGTCATTTCTGGCTTATAAGCCGTCGTCAGCCAGTCATAACCAATCCCGAAGTGTGAAACACCTGGGGCTCGATCCTGCGACCCAGTCCAGTCTCCCTTGTCTGTGTCGGTAATAACATTCTGTCTATAACATGCGCCCCTGTGCGGGTGTTGGTTGGGCTGGAGATAGAGAGCCCGTAAGACACAACGGGACGAGTGAATTCCGTCTTCACAAAGTGGCAGAGCGTGCAAATATAACAACCTGCACTCGGTTTCCCTCACTCGCCCCCTGGGTTGTGCTAAAATCTGCACGCAGATTATTTTTACTGGGTGATTGCGCGCGCACACTCTGTGTAAAAATATCTGCATAGTAAAGTCCTTTCCTTAGTCAGCCACTTTGTTCAGCCTTATAATCAACGGGCATTCATAAACAACGCGCAAGGGGTCCCACTGCCGGGGCCACCGATCACAGCGTTTTTCTACAGAAATCTCAATCATTATTGCCCCCAATTGCACTTTTAAGCCGACCGTTATGTTACGCATTTTCCCTATTCTATCAGGAAGGCCTTTTAGGATTGAGCGAGATATGAATAAAAGAGACAGTTTAGAAAAAATAGCGTCTTTCTGATGCTCAAGTTTTTTGGCTCCTTACTCAAATCTGTGGGGTTAATCATCACCATATAGCGCGATCCTCAAACGTTTCCGCAAGTAAACCCCACCGAAGGAGGCGAGCTGAGATATAGCGGCTGCATATCATTTATGAAAGCAGACTTGAAGTGACATAAATTTTACGTGCTATACACACATTATTTCACGCTTTTTGCAGAAATTTTCTCAGGCAGTCATCGTGACGAGACACGGTTCTCAGTTGCATGTACGGTTTCCCAATCGTTCCCATTACATTGTAACCTTTTCGAATGTCCCTTATCCACCCTAAAATTTTCCAAGCCGGGCAGTTTGGGTTTGCCACTTCCATTACCTTTTGGGATGTCCGTTTTCTCTCTCCAAACCTTCGTGTCGAAGCCCATTCGCTGGATTTTCTTCGGGACAAAAAAAGAATAGGTGACCGCGGAATACTGTCTAGGAACCGTTGCGTACTTCTCCGGTGAAGTGTCACCGATGTTTTAAAGGTGGCGAAAGGGCTTTCCACTGTTATTAGGGCAGCTATTGAAATAAGGCTTTTATTTTTTATTCACTATTCATTCCTAAGTAGTGGTCTTCGTAGTTTGCCAGGTGGGTATGTGTTTTTCACTTTATTTCGTAGCTTTAATGAATGCCGCCATTTTCTAAGTACTCCTCGACGTATTTGAGGAAGGTGAAGCCCTCGAGAGGATTTCTCACTTCAGCAGAAAGCATTCGTATCTTGTTACGAATTTAACCTCCTTCAAATTTACTACATAAACCAACTGTCACATATGCAGCACATCAAAAACAGCCTCGTTTTTCTCTATTCCAAATCCATCACTGAGTTTGAAGCGAAAAAGGCTTCTCATCTTTCTTGTTCTTTGAAGGAGAATGCATGCCTCCTAGAAACGAACTGTGAGTCATTTTTTGTGTCGAAAAACGTATGACAAATCGTTGGTCATACTGCCTTGATCTTAACTATTTACACAATCTTAGCTATGCTAAATTCAGCGAGGTAAATGCAACTGCTCTTCGAAACCATAGGCAGGAGCAGTATATTCTTATGGAATCGGATAAATCGGATTTCTTGCAAACTGTGTCATTGAAACTGAAGTTACAGATTGAAACCGTACGAGGGTACTACCGTGAGGATACCTTCGGCCGTTTAATAGAGCCTTTCACAGCTGCTTAATTATCGAAAAACGATTTTTGCAACTTTGATCTCACTTAAGAAAACTTTCAGAAGGAGGAATAAATTTGGTTTACACGTGTTCTAGAAAACTTTGAGGAAGCCACTAAATTTCTAATTTAGCGTAGACAAACGTGCTCTCCCAATTAGCTGCTATGAGCATAC
The DNA here is from genome assembly GCA_902702965.1 of Spirometra erinaceieuropaei. NCBI lineage: Eukaryota > Metazoa > Platyhelminthes > Cestoda > Diphyllobothriidea > Diphyllobothriidae > Spirometra > Spirometra erinaceieuropaei. Next base: position 4,418,675 of record CACRXP010000001.1, read on the forward strand.
GCTGTAATAGGACAACCATTTGAAGGCTCATTCTTGTATAAACTGCCTTTTCTATATCGGGCACAACTATTCGATTAGCTATAATGACGCAAGTAATTTACGACATTAAGTAAAAGAACTTCAATTTCTAAATTGGAATATCTACCAGAAAACACATGGGGTATGCTGGGAGACCCACTGACGAGCCGAACCCCTCGCGGCTGCGCCATGCAGCGGCAGAATATCGGCGAAACACGCGTGTATGGGCTTTTGACTAGTACCTGTGCTGTCCGTATGGTATCCTCTTACCCTAAAGTATACTGCTAACTGTCTGTCGACAGTTAATAAATATTACGTGGTTACCCGCTGTGGTTGATGGGATTTGGCACAAATATTAATATATCAAATTCCCGGTCTGAGCCTATAGACCTTGAATGAATTGATCTACTCCAACTTCGTAGATAATCTCTGAGGACATTAAAAAGCGACAAGAACTTTACAAACCACGAAAATTAAATGTCATAATTCTGAATTTAAACTAATTTCGCACTTAGAGGCCGGTTTGGCCAAGAAATAAACGTATGAAACCTATTTTGCCCCCAATTGGATTGCAAGGTATGATAACTTACAGGTTTCTGGGGCCCACAAAAGTGAAACCACTAGTTGCATAGTACTCAACAAAGGAAAACTTGGTACTATAGCGGACAGGGAACTCCCGATCTAACAACATCTGCAGCATCATGAGCCCGACCCGAAATGTCACTCGGTTCCCTACTTCTGACATACTGCAGTCAGACCTACCAGTTGTGCAAACTGATTGCATTTGCAAATCGCGCTTCAAATCGCTGTTAAGAAATGTGAAGAGGTAAAGACAACTTACAAGTCCGTCATCTCCAACCTCAAAAGCGTCTGTCAGGAAGTCCATCACGCCACCCATTGTACCCGATTGGGACGGCACAATAGCTCCTGAGCCCAACGGTCTGTCCGTTAGCAACTCTGGGGCACCAGCACCCGCCACATTGGTGGTGGTGCTCGAGGAGTGGCTCTTGGACCCCGTGGAGACCCCGTCAACAGTCTGACGGGATTCTTGGCTAGTGGATTTGGACTGCGTCACCACACCGCCGTCGTTAATTGTTCTGGTAGATGAACTGGAGAAATGTGAGGACACACTGTGCGAGCCGGCTGGAAACTGACCGGGGGGCGCGCCCATCATGCGCATAGAACTGTCCATCTTCTGACGCATGGCCTGCATTCTGCGTTCCATTTGGTCGATCATGGATCCGCCAGCGTCGTTTCCAAAGCCAGTCAGGCCACCAAAGTTGTCCCAGTTGTCCAGGTCAAAGTCGTCCAGAGGCTGATTTTGTTGAAGAAAGAACACTTATTAGGCATCTTTGATCACAGCTAACAGGTGCAAAAGCGTTCGAGAAGGCAAGGTTTTATATGGAGACCTCCATGTGCAAACATGAAATAATATATGGACCAAGAAACAGTTTCCTTGACCATATAATAGTTATTGACACATTTTGCATTGATAAATTGTCTTCTTTGACTGAATGGTCTTATTGTTCCATTAACATATGTAGTGTTATGCAGTTGAGTATATTCTTTCTCTCAACAAGGCAATCGGGGACGTAAGCTTTTCACGGTGGAAGCAGGGGATGGACGATTTACCGCCCAAATTGATTTGCGGAAGAACAATGTTATATTTAGTATTTACTGAAGTCTACATTGAGCTCAGTTTTTTAAAACATTAGTGGAACGCAAGGTCAGGCATAGCATCTTGTTGTGTCGAATTTCGCTAACATTGGATGTTGTACTTTTCATCTAATGGCGTTTTAATGGTCTATGACAGCAGGTATGAGAGGCAGTACAAAATAATATTTAACAAAAATTATGCTTTATGCAAGACGTGTTTTTATTATGATTATTCTCAAGTTGATCAATACAAAGAATGACAAGTGCACGTGGCAAGGACTCCAGAGCGGTCTTTTCGTAGGAAATTTTAAATTAACTCGTTAATTAAGTTCTTCGAACGACTTTCACCTAATGTCGGGGAGGTAGAAACCCCTGAAGCATTTTACCACAGTGCGCAAAAGAACTTCTATATGCGAAGGTGCATAAGTTATGGAGTGTTATTTGAAGTCCTTCAAGACGTCACCTAAGGTTGACATACTGACAAACTTGAACTTTCGGGTGAGATTAATGAGTAATCTGCCACGAGTTCGTTTTTTTGGAAGATTCCGCAGCCCTTTACGATGATTCCACCGGCCAAATCGCCACTACAGTACTGTAATTTCGACCGACTTCGAATATTTATAAAACACTGAGTAGCCTCCTTAAAAAACATTTAGAAGCCTGTAATTTTTGTGTTTTTATAGTAAATAATTGAACATATAAATATCGGGTTTTGAATATCGAAACTGACAGCATAACGAGCCCGTAGCTAGGTGATTAGGGGCGTTCGGTTTCTAACTAATAGGTCGCAGGGTCGAGCCCCAAGTGTTACCCACCTCGGGGTTCGGTATCTCTGGCTGACGACGGCTAATAAGCCAGAAGTGGTCGTCTCAGTACCCATTGTCTTTTTCAGTAACGTCATTCTACCTAAATTTCAAAATGGTTTATTCCAGTTGCAAAAGCATTAAATCCAGTTTCTGTGATATATGTGCTTGAATGCACATATATTTTGATATGCAAACGTTTTTGAATTGCTTATAAAGCAGAAGGCGCGCCCAAAGTAAATTATACTGATTTAAACAATGCAAGATAACGCAATTGCTACTGCATGGTAGGAGCTAAGAAATCCGTTTCTGACAAAGTGCACTGTAAAACTTTGGCAAAAACTAGGCGTGCAAAGACAAAAGGTTCGTTTGAAAAATATAGAGCATGAGTGCCCACACGAAAAGCGGAATAGTTCACGTATTCAGATGCCAAACCTGATGACGACACAAGCCCAACATAAGAAAAACCGAAATCGGAGCATTTAGCCAATATGTTCGACAAAATTATTATATTTAGATGTAATTTATCTATCCAAGAACGAAACACAAAATCTTATTTCCTCTACAAACATCGCCACAGTTAAGTGGAAGGATGCTTAGTAGAAATTTAACAGAAACAGGCGATATTATTTTGCTGATGTGCCGGTCTTTTAGTCTCGCCTGATAACTAATGCGCTAAATGAAAATAAATTTGAGAATTTTAATAAGTACTACAGGGGGCTCGGCGTCTCCCGTAAACGGCATTTAAGAAACAATTAGGAAGTGTTGGTGATTATTCCTAACAAGTACAGAGAAATACTTTTAAATGAAAGCACGCGGATTCTCTCTGGTTTTCGTGAAATATCGAGCCATTGTTCGAGTTAGAAAGGGAAATTTATTTTCGATCTTTTTGCCAACGAAAACAAGTTTCTTCTATTTAAACTTTAAACAGATGTAAGCCTAAGCAAAAGCGCAAAGCCTGTGTTTAATATGAACAAATCTATTAGCATTATGGACAAAAAATATGTTATTGATAAGCATTACGAAACTCATATGTTATTGAAACCTCACTTACACGCGAACGACATCTACTGCTTCTTTGTGTCTGCGTAGTCGTTTTCCTTGGTAGCATTATGAGACAGTGCACGTCTGGATCAAGTCTAGTTGTTTAGAGCACTGTTTGTTTTAGACCTGACAAATTTTAAACAAGCGAACCAATCAGCCGACGCCTCGACAACATGTGAATCGTCATCTAGAATTACGGGATCCGCTTGTTTTGCTTACGGGCTCACGTGGTATCCGATCCTCTTATCAGGACAGTCGCAGTATTTATTTTTAAGTGAGGAAGAAGAGGATTCGAGCACAGGAACACTTCGTTTATTGCCCTGAGCTTTCAGACTCGAGCAGGAGTCCATTGTCAGAGATAGTAACAGCAACAGAACAAGCGTCAGTTATAGGGCATGTAGGCCAATCATCAAACGCCGACGCAAGACTAGAGGTGACTGCGCAGGGCTCTATAAGCCGGCGCCAGATCGATAAATCGATTAAATGAGTTCCTATCTGAGGTCCAGGCTTCAGTAAATTCTCGGCCTGTTTTGCTTCCGGCGTGGAGGACTATTTTAATGGCTGCGAAGTTAAACTCGTGACCCATTTCGTGGGTGTGGGCGGCCACTTGCGATGATGCGTTGCCTCGTCGCACAGCCAGCTTATGCTCGTGTATGCGCGATCCCAGCATGTGTCCAGTCTCTCCTGTGTAGTTACAAGGACAGTTTTGACACGGAATGCGATGCACCACTCCAGACTGCTCTTCAGGTTTTACCCGGTCTTTAATTTTCATGACTCCATAACTGTTGCTTGCACTCTTGCTGCTACTCTCTGACAATGGACTCCTGCACGAGCCCCAAAGCTCAGGACAGTAAACAAAGTGTTCCCGTGCTCGAATCCTCTTCTTTTTCTTCACTTGTGCATACACTCGGAACTCGAAATTCCGCCTTAATTCGTGAGTATTCATTTTGTTTTTGCCTGTTTGATGAAAAAGGTGTTCTGAAACAAATGCACATATCGTCTCTCCGCTTACGTAACATCTCGTCCATTTTCCTCTATAAGGGCCCGATGAGAACTTCGTGTTAAGTGATGTGCATGGAAAATGAGTTAGGCAATGTCAGCTTCACCTTCTGCTTCGGTCTATGGGGTCAAATGACACAAAACATGCTATGTACAGCATTTGCGTTGGTTCAGAGGAAATCGCCTCAGAAGGCTTGCAACAAGCTGGTCACCGTCCCTCGTATAGACCACCCCTAAAACGCCATTGGCAGCCTTTTGAAACTACAACTGTAGACGCTAATAAGGCTGGTTAACGCAATAAAGGGAGGCAAAGTTGCAATGTGAATGCCAAAGAGCTTTAGCAATAATAGTCTCGTCCAGAGGAAAGATATTTCAGAGCGAATCGGACCGAAAAGTGGAAAGCGCAAAGTACTCAACGGAGACTTATTAAGCGTATATTTTGGCCGACCGCAGAATCGCTTAGTAGACACGGTAAAATAGTGAACAGTTTTTTTACATAACCCGAAAATCTGACGATGAGTTGAGGGTTCAGTTTGCAAAATCTAGGCAATAGGGATTATTTTGGCTCCAAAGAAGACAACCTACTTCTAAGTAAACTTCTTGGGATGTCCGTTTCCCAATACATGTGTACGTATGCATATATATGTACTGAAAAATGGGCCGCCTAAGAACTTTAACTAGTAGGATAAAATTCTTTGGGAAGCAGTAAACTTTACTGTGTAATTTTTGAGACTGGTGCCCCAGCACGTCCTCAGTCTATGGGAGTGCAAAAACAATAAACTTCTAAACTGAGTTTGTCATCTCCTGAGGATTAGTTAGGCTACTTTGAATTTTTCTTTAACGATTTTGTATGTGACGTCTGATCGATATGCTGGTATATGCATGCCTCATCTGAGTGCATGGCCTTCCGGAATTCGAGGCCCTTCCTTATTGGGCAGGCGCCCATAATGTGAGTATTCTCTCATGCAAATTCTGTCGAGTGTCCAGTGTGTGCATGGCCACCTGGGATAGATGGTCGCGTCTCTTTACCTCTAACTGATGTTCATAAATACGTGCTGTGACAGATTTATCAATCCGGGCACAATTGACGGCATCACAAGTGAAACATGGGATTTCGTAGACAATACATTTTCTTTCGAGGTAGCCAACCCTGTCCCTAGGGTGTACAAGCTGTGTGCGTAAGATAGTTGCCGATTGGTGCGCTACGTGTATCTGGTGTTTTTTGAGTTGTCCTTCGACCAGTTCAAGTACATTTCTCACCTACGGAAGAGTTCGCCAGGTGGTCGGTTTTTGTGCCTGAGCCGCCGTAACATTAAAACACCTTTTCCCTAGAATTTCTGGTGCATTGTGCGTTGATGTATTAAATTATGCGGGTACCTATTTTGGGAGAATAATATGTAGGGGTAGTTATTTTCTGCTTGATAACGCGTTTCATCAGAGCAGTGAGTTTCAGCTCGATTCGGAATGCTGTAGACTGTCCTCCGTTTGTAAGAGACAGGGTGGTTACCATCGAAATGTAGGATGGCCACTGGATATGCCTCTGTGGGATAAACTGATGTATAATCTGATCCATCGGTTTTTCAACTTACAAGGACATCCAGGAATGTGAGTTGTCCATCAACCGCTGTTTTGAAACTAAATTTGATTCCAGGAAATATAGAGTTGACATTGGTACGGTGCAAATTTAACGGATTTTTCTCGACGATGACAACTGTGCCATCTACATATCGCTGCCAGAGTTTTGGTTTAACTGTGGGAAGAGCTGTGGTTTCTAATTTCTGCTCTAAGGGCTCAATCAGAAAACCGGATATGGGTGAACCCATAGAACGCCTTTTAATTGTCGATTGCATGGTTTGGTGAAGGAAAAATTTGTTATCAGATCTAGGAGTTGGACTTAAGCGTCTGCATAATTGGTGCCTGCCCAATAAGGAAGGGCCGCGAATTCCGGGAGGCCATGCACTCCAGATGAGGCATGCATACACCGGCATATCGATCTAGATGTCACATACAAAATCGTTAAAGAAAAATTAAAAGTAGCTTAAACAATCCTCAGGATATGACAAATTGCATTTAACGCGCATTGGCTCAAACTTTAGCCAATCATAGGATCCTTTTGCAAACTCAGTTTCGAAGTTTATCGTTTTTGCACTCTCATAGTCTGAAGACGAGCTAGGGAACCAGTCTCGAAAATGTACTCAGTAAAGTTTGCTGTTTCCCTAAGAATTCCTCCTTTCTAAATATATTTGTATGTGTTCTGCGAAAATTCCCGTATTACGATTGAAGAGTCAGTTGGCGAACATGTTTTCGGTAACTCGTCATCATCTAAAGGCCTGCACAAACGGGCGCTAACCACAGCCGAGGCGATGGCCATTCGACTAGCAAACCCAGCATTCTGTTGTCAGAAGACGCTAACACAAGCAGTGTGTCTGTCCCGGCCGACTCCAGGCGGTTATACCACGCCATCCCGACGCCCTGAGAACAGTCACACGCACTTACAGAGCTTACAATCTAACCGGAACCCCTCTCCTTCCCCCCTCCCACCCCAACTACACCGTCCTCACCACGCTGAGTCCGTCATGCAGCCGGCGTGGGAACATGGAGTCCGATTCACCCTGCCCCTAGAAGTATTTATACCCTGTCTACAATTAGGATAATCATTACCCATGTAAATGCACGGGCCTGATGATTAGTTACCGTAAACATATGTTCGCCAACTGACTCTTCAATATTTGTGTATATTTAAAAATGGAAAGTGTGCTCTGCGGCTACTTTTTAGTGTGATTCCTCCGTTGTATGTGGGATTTTAACAACCTATTCCTTCTGTGTGTGCAATGCTGACGTCCGTTTAAGGACCGGGTCGTGCATGTGGCGCGCGCAGACGGGTCCTCTGGCTCTCCCAGCCGCTGAGACCACTTCCAACATTGTATATCTGACTGAGTCGAATAGACCGCTGCCCGGGGGTTGGGAGTAAGAGCGAGGTCGGAGTTTCGGCGCACCTTCTTACTATGGACAATCTGAGGCGCATGAAGCCATCTCAGTGGGCTAAAAGTTGCGGCTCGGAAGACTACCAAATGACGGGATAATTCGGACCACAACGTCAGCCGAGTATGTGCTTGAGTGGAGTGGTGAATTGGTGGACCGAGAGTCGGGCTGCAATGGCTCCTTCGTATTGTAGCCTATATGGCACCCCAAATCCGTCGGAATCGAGCCGGGTGTGGCGACACGCCTAGGGACGACTCCAGCCACGCCAGCTATCTGCGTCCTTTCTCATCTTCAGTCTTCATGACTCTTTCTTGACACCGGGCACGAGTGTGGTAGATGCTACGACAGTGTGGTATCACTATACACTAACTACGTCGCCGTCTCTGCGTCCATCCTGCCTTAGGGTACACGGTGGACATCGTCGGAATGGTCGGTCAAACTGTTGCATTGGTCTATGTGTAGGAAGTTGTTCTGTATTGATAAGAAAATGCTTGTTACCGTTTGCCTTGGACCACCATTATGAGCTCTCGCGAGTGGCAGTGACAAATATTACAAATAGACGGATACCGACGAAGACTACGGAGGTCGAAATGGCCATTTATGTCTTGACATCAATTGTCAGCTGGCCACTCACTAGCCCATGCCTGGATAACCTGCGACGTAGAAGCAAACCCTGAGGTCTCCGAGTCGAAAATGGCTACTCCGCTCTCTCCAGATTTCACCGGTTTCCTGTCTACCTCTGTTACATATCATTAAGCAACTACTTGCGAGGTCATTAAATAATACTGACACATGATGCGGGAAGAAATTATTCCTTTCCGCGGCCATTTTTATCAAACGCCAGTCCTGTTTGCACCAAGGCGAATTTCTCATGATTGATCGGTCTAGGAAATTGGCAAATCAAAGGGAAAAATGGAAGAAAGCTAATTTGAGGTTGTTACGTGCGCGGGGATTAAATGAAATTGTAAAGCATGTTAAAGACTATTTATCAATCTACGGTTTACCTTGCGTTACTCACCCTTACTCCGTGCTAGTGGGACGGGAAAGAATTACAAAAAGGTAAATAAAAGCTGACAGACAAAACACTGCGTGGGGATACATGCACAGAACAGAGACCGCAAGGTCGCTGTCTTCACATCGTATATTAACTGCTCTACGTCAAATGTGAAAGTGTTAATCTCATGCGGACCGAGGCAGTGAGTCAGCATTCAAGCGGGAAGTCAAAGCGATGTAGCGAGACCAGGCGTAGGGCAGAGTAGATGCCAAGCCGCGCAGCGTATACGACGATCTTTTAGTCAGGAAGTTTAACCAGTATGTCTCATGCCTGATTCAGCAGGAGACAAAACAGCTTACTCACTTTAAATGCATCAAATGGGAGAAAAGCCCACCCTCCCAGTAGAGAGTCAATATGATTAGCTCTCAGTGCAAATTATAAGGAAAAAACGTTCTCGGTGTAGAATTTTATCCCCGTCGTTTGCAGAAAAAAGTGTATTTAGTCGTAGCCATGAGGGAATGGAAATCGCATCAGTGGTACTCGTGGACTTTCAGGCAAGTCCTAAATAAACTGTTTCGCCATTTCCACTTGCGTTTTTCAGTAAAATTTCCCACACCTGCATTTATGATGCAAAATGAGTCAAAACATGCCTCTTTGTTCCTGTCGGTGCTGGTACGGGATTTATAGTACTAAAATGACCTTGGGCTGGTAAGAGCGCTGCTCGATAAGCAACTGAGTCGGGTCTCCAATCCCTGGCGTGCAGTCTGGAATCCGGGGTATCATTGGCTTATGACGGCGTGTAAACCAGAAATGGCAATTCAAGTGTTCCCGTCTTTGTTATTAAACACTTCTCACTTGAACTTGAACGTTCTGCCTATCTGTCGAACGTAGAGCCAAGGGGGCCACCCCCTACTGGCAGCCACCGGGACAATCTCAAGTCATTTGGGAGTTGTGTTTTCCAATGTGTTCTTATTGTAACGCGGAATACGGCAGTCCATGTTTGCTTTGCAAGGGAACGAAATTTCCCTATTTCATCCTCTAATCAGCGTAAAACAGTGGAATTCACTCTTAAAATGATCTCTTATGATAAAAAGTTTACATATCTTTCGAGAGAGGAGATCTGTCAAATAGCATCAACAATAGAAATGGGGAGGCAAAAATTATAGCTGACGTCAACAAAGATGGCGTGGTCTTCAGGTTAGAGTTGCATCCTAATGCTGTCTAGAATTTTATTTAACAGATAACGGGTCTGTCACAGTACAAGCAACAGACCGCTTCAGCGTCGAAATCGAACACAGAGATACAGAGCTGTCTTTGAACCATCGAACTTTAAAATCTCTTAAAATGTTCACACTCCTCACCAGTGCGCCTTAGATTGCAAACAAAAGCCCCGTATTAAGTATGCGTTTGCTGAATAATTAGAGAGATTCGATGTAGAAGATATCAGAGGAAGTAATTCTGCATTGCGAACAAGTGCCTTAACGACGTAGATAAGACATGATTGTTGTATGCGATCATCTAAGTGCATAGAAAGCAACAAACCGCAAGGAGTGGACGGAAACGGAGAAGACAATTGATCAATGGAAAACGGAATGATTCGCATGAAGCGTCTGCGAAACAATATATATGCAGCTCTTAACAGCTGATGATGTAACTGCTCCGGAGTTAAAGCACAGTCTCTTCTTCCTAAGCAAGGCCGACAGAATTTTTGATGTTCACATCTTTCTGAGTATGTGCATTGTTATCATCCATTGGAACGAAACAAAATCAAAATGTCTATTCAGGTCAAGAGTGCTACTGCTAAGTCTTTTAAGCCTAAACACTCATTTGTCGAATCATTTAGGTGCGGTTTAAGAGAGGAGTATAGTTACATAGCCTCCAGAACAGGAATAGGCAAGGATAAAGTATATGACCGGGGTCAGAAAATGGTATTCGGTGCAGCGTGTCTTAGGGGGAATGGTGGTAATAGGGGTTATAAGGGTGCGGTCTCACAAAGAGGAGCTAGGAAGTCCTGGAAAGGAAATCGAGATATAAGTCAAAAATTACCCTGGTTTCGTCTGTGGTGAAATAGTAAACGGAAGTCAATCTCTTCATTCAAAGAAAAATAAAAAACCCATCAATCAGTACTCGCAGATGTAAAAGAGCAGGTCATGACGTAATGTCCTCCGTTAAGTACTCGGACATGACAGCGCTGTGGACGGTTACGATATGCACAGGAATACGCCTCTTGGATTCCCTCGACCGCGAACAAAGTGTTTGTCTTTTACTAAGGAATTATATGAAGGGGAAGCAGAACGATGAGTTTGTACTGCGTGCTCGGGGCAGTTTAGTTCAAAGAATGTTATCCTCGGGGGCATAGAGCCATCGAAGTGCGTGACAGCATTCCGACCTGAAAGTCTACCGAACAACGCCTATATTGGTAAATATAGTAGGCAGGTATAGATAGTTAACCTACCGCGATCATATAATTTATTCTTACCCGAGAATAAACAGATAGAAAATCTTTGGCATCATAACCTCAGACGACGTAGTACACAGTTTGGAGCTGGGTACTAACGCTGTCTCCTCAGTTTCCTTCAGATGCGTACTTTCCCGAGAGATTATCGCGATTTGGCAGACAGCCACCCTTTCGTGGTCGAATGTGTTTTTTAGAGTAACAGGAGAACGGGAAATTTCATATGGAATACGAACGGGTCCTATAAACTGTGCTGATATGGACTGGATCTCTCCAAGGCTTCGAGCTTTGAATTTTCACGAAAAGTCAGCCGGTTTAAAAGACGTTCTGTTTAATGACTAAGTGCCCATAATGTGAAAGTTTATTTACGGACATATCGTGCCAGCGATACACTGCTTTTGATGCGGACTAAGAGCTCGAAACGTCTAGTTCGCTGATCGCTCGGCGATAAATTTTTGGCTAAAATGATTTCAGTCTCTACATTCTGTAGATCGTACGCAACGACTGCGGCCTTCTTTCTGAATCACTGCACTTTTAAAAGTGGCAGAGGCATGAAGAAAACCACGTGCGGTTGCTTTGTTCTGTCAGAAAGCAACGTGTGTGACCAGAGGTATTTTTTAAGCGCAGTGCCGACAGTGCCGCATGCAATCCATATGCTTAGGAGTTCAAGTCGTCTGGTCAGTTGCAGCAGAGCTTTTGCATTCCCTTGTTTATTCAGCTGCATTTAAACATGATGTTTTTCTTAAAAAAGGAACTCCAACTGTGACTATTTTTACTTCCTGTCGACTTCAGCGGTGTAGCTTCCAAGTAAGTCTGGTTAGAATTCGGTAGACGAAATCCCACACTAATTATCTTTGCAAAAGAAGGCAAAATGGAAGCATAAGGTTCATTGCTGCGAACGGATTAAATGTGCAGTAGCTGGCCTGTCACATGAAATAACGAAAGTTCTGAGGTGTGTTTTCGGTAAGGAGGGATTACTTAAGCAGGGTTGTTGTACTACTGATTACGCAGAATAATCCCATGATATTTCGGTCATGTCAGGATAGTGGCCTCTGAATGAACTTCTTTCCCTTCTCCTAAAAAACCCACCATCGACAGAAATGGGCGATTAAGCAGCATGATCATTCCCCACTGATTTTCTCTGACCTAATCATTTCGAGTTTATTTTACAGACCACTTTGGTCAGATGTGGCTATGTAGCCCCACCCGAAGTAAACAAACCCCAGCCACCTCAACCACGGGACCGGTAGTAATAAGAGTCTTACAGGCGAGGCCGAGGAACGTACAGGCGACGAGGTCAAGTAGTTGTATGCAAAAGGAAAGCTGTTGAGAATGCGCGGTTGTACTTTGACGGGTCGAGAGGTAGTTGCCCTAACCTCTAACCCTAACCCTTTACTTCGACCCCCAACCCTAACCCCTAAAACTAACCCGAGCACCTAACCATAACGCCTAACCACAACCCCAACAGTACTGTGTCCATCAGCTGGGACTGGATAACCACATCTTCCCGGCGCCTTATTACAAAAAATTTTCCTTATATTCGTTCGGCACCAAATTACGTCTTCTTCAAAAGTTGTGCTTCAGGGGCAGTATCTTTCCGTTTATACAAGCTTGCAGTCATGAGATTTTTCAACACTGCGAAATGTCGTCTCACAGAGCATCGTATCTGTCCGTTCGCTAACTCCGCTGTATGAGGAAAACAACATGGTTAGCATTAATTGCAAAATTATGTTTACCTTATGCTACGTATTTTCTTTAGCATAATGTGTGGTCTCCCTCACACTGAAAGTGTACAGCACGTAGCTTGGAAACCCTAGGTGTCAGCGCAAATGCAGACTGGGTGCAAAATTATTTGACAATCAGAAGTTTTCTTTGAGACATATAGATACAATTTTTAAGCAGATGATCTGAGGAGGACGCAATTTGCCGACGAGTTTGCATAAAAGAATATCCGTGTGTAGGTTCGGCGTAAAATGCATGTGAAGTAAAGGGACCAAAAATCGGTGGGAAAAAATCCCACTGTCCAAGTCGTTTTCTTATATCTTGCGTCAATTTTTCAGACGACTGGAGAGAATCTCCCTCGACAGACGGCATCCTGATGTGTATATATTATCTCGGAGTCTCGCTGTACGGTAACCAGTATTAGAAAACCACTTAAGTTATCCTTCCTAATTAGAAACACATTTTAGAAATTCGGTTAACATTTCATGAGATAGGTTAGCCATCGTGTTTGACTTCGCAACAGCACAACTAGACATCCCAATTCGAAAAAAGTCGTTCAGAGACAGGTGATCCCCGGGAAGGACAAGTAAACAGTTTCCAGCCTCGGTCTCTGTTAACGCAGCCCAATGCTAAAGCAGAAATGCCAGGGGCGAGGTCGTATACATGCCGACATCCGGCAATAATGCACCCATTCGACTGCCTAAATGTCAGTGTTGATGGTGTATGTGCATCAGCGTGCGCCAAACTTCCACAATCGCAACTAATCCACCCTCCCACAGGTTCGATCGTAGTGTAGGAAGGAAATAATTTATCAGTGTCTGTCACTGTATGGGGGTATGCACTTCCGAGGTGTTTTCATTTTCTGAACGGACCTTCGCAAAAGCAAAGGTTCAACAAGGCCGGAAGCATCGCTCTCTTTAGTCAGTATACACCAACAATTCTGGCACGCCGATAAGCGAGCGTCTGTTTTTGCAACAAGGGGCTGCAAGAGTGTCATTTCTGGCTGCGATAAACAAGAATCGCCCGTCTGTATGGGGTGACAAGCGCCAAAGTTATGATGGCCAGTCTTCAGGGTCGGAATTGTTTATATGCCACCCCAAACAGAACATGCGAATAGGAACACCCCCGATGTAATGCGGATGGCCCTCTGCAAAATTCCAGGTGGGGTAACTGTTCCCGTGTAGCGTAGCACTAACCCTAACCCAAACACTTACCCTGATCCAAACCACAAATTCACCTTAACCCTGGGATTTAGCACAAAACCACCTGTATTACGGGCGGTTTCTCTTTCCCTTGTTCTGCCGGACTGTCATTGAAGCACTCCCTACCGTCATCCGAACGGCCTTTGTTCCGCGCTACAGGATTCCCAAGGAATAAAGACGCTAGTCTTGGTACACTCCCCAAAATAGACGAAGAAGACGTGTTTGCATATAGGACTAATCTTGAAACCCTATAAAAATAATTCCCTAAATGGAGAAGGGAGCCTGATTTAGAGCCCCAGAAGTAGTCGCATTGCGACTGGCAGTATAAACATGTATGTAGTAAACCTGCCTCATGAAATGCCAACCAAACCTCCAAAATGTGCTTTCGATTAGAAAGGATTAAGAGAATATTGTGTAGCATAATCACATGATATTTTAGTCACCACAAGATGCCGACTTTCGAATGGGACTCTTTACGGTCGCCTCCAAAATCTTCATCAGACAGAAGATGGTTGCTCAGATAAAATGCCTTCTTTGCATTAATTTTCTAAGCTCATATACGTCCAACCATATTTCACTGAAAATACGAGACATGTATGTGAAGCTACAACATCAACTGCCATGACGAAGCATTTCCACCCGCCGTCAGTGAAATGTAGCCCGCCTCACGCACGCTCTCCTGAAGCTGCTGACGGTCAATAAAGGAAGATGTTTCTAGTCCTGACAGGCGCGCAGAATCTAATTTGCGCGCAACTTCAAAACACCTCTGCACTATTTAGGCACGGAAAGAACTAATGACAGGAACCAAGGTGACCGTCTATACGGGCTTCAGATCTGAGCTAAGTGGTGTGGTTTCGAGATTTTCCTTTCCAAACGCCAAAACGTTTGGATTCTCTGCTTCAGTAGATTCTCATCCATGGGAAGTAATGCTGTGTTCAAAATTCCGACAAGGTCTGTGCGCGAACTTGGCCCTTTCTGTATAATCCTGAACGAATAACGGGAGGAAATATGAATGCGCATTGATGCATGCCTCTGGAGGGGGAGGAGGGGGGGCGAAAGACACTAGATATGTCATTTTCTCGAGGCGGAAATGCCTAATCGATACCGGAGCAGTCCTTGCGCAGATAACAAGGCCCAGCCGACAAGAGCGTGTTCTCCCCAACGATCTTACTATAAGTCAAAAGTCAGTATGAGCAAAGTTGTCTATAATGAATAAAGGCGTGAACAAGGGGCGTGCATCTGGTTCTGTGAATACCATTTCAGAGGACCGGTTTGAGCTGGATATTTACCAAGAATTCTTTTTAGATGTTGATATCAACAAGAGGTCGTTTCTTGAGTTTATTGATGCAAACGTAGAAAATTTCATCTATGAACATCGTTGGACGTGGCTGGAAAGGAATTTCCATTGCAACATGGGAGGAACTTCCTTAAGTATGGCCAAACTGCGAGATTATGGTACTCGACTATTTTTAGAGCCTGACGCCAGCGTCCCAGAAGGCTGTTGCAGCAAATAAGGCGTTTGAATGCAACCCGTGGAATGCTACAGAGCGTTCGACATTAGAAAGTACTGTTTAAGGCTCGAACGCCTGACCTTTTAAACCCAAATAGGGCATGACTGACTCAGACCAGTAAAAGAATCAGGAATCAGTCTTTTAAGTCTACATGTCACCACTAGTTAAACTCGCGTCCCTGAGTACACCTAGCCCTCAACTTCCCCTCTTACTCCGCTATCTAATGTTACACTGGACTAAAACTTTGCCATTAATTGACTATGTACTGAATTTACACAAGACGAGTTACGAGTATCATACCCAGTTCCCCCGTTTCCTGTTGGGTGTCTCAACAGATATTCAAGTAAGAAAAACCATCATGTTTAAACGAACATTCTTTCTCACCAATAAGCGGTTGTGGTAAGAGGAAGGGGGATCGCCCTGCATTTTGTGGGTGAAAAACACTTCGGGTCGGAAAATCTCATAGCAAACACCGTAAGTTGAAGTTTGATTGTTTATCAAATAATTTCCACCACAATGAAATTTCCTTGAGTCGAAGACTCAATCGTGAAAAAGAGATAAAAACAGTTCAAAGACTGTCACAGAGCGTTTTTGCATGCCCAAGGCACCATCAGTGTAACGGTTTTATATTCGGGCAGTGGCAACGGACATTGGCTTTTTGACCGCCCTTAAGGGTAACTAAAAATTCAATGAAACGAAGCTAAACGGCTATCAATGGAGTAATACGCAGAAATAAAGAATGGTTAGTGAACTTTAACAGATGCCTTAGTAAGCAGTCGCTCGTTAAAGTACTCAACCAGCGGATGACGACTGCCGAGCAGGCGGTCGCAATGCGCAAGCGCCTTTTTGTCGTTCCAAAAAGTTAACAGATTGTTCAAATCAGCGGTCTTTAAAACCAGTGTATAGCACTCGAGAAGTCTAGCAAGTACGAGCTTTCGTATTTGCAGAAAAAATGATTTTCTTAAATTTTCCAGCGAGCGAGCTAGTTGGAAAGGCAAACCGTAAATTGAAAAAGGCCTACTTAACTTCCAAAAGTCGACGGAATTCGGTGGAGTGGCAGCAGTTAAAACTCAGCAAATACTGAACAAACAGTCTGCAACTAACATTTTAGATGAATCTCGTCGTATCTTCGTTAATGTCTCCCTTTCTCGAAAGTTCAGTCATGAGTTAAATGAAAAATTAAATCCCTAGAAATAAATTTATGTACACGTTCGGTATAACAAGGTTTTGTATTCAGTTTAAAGCGCATTTGGGAAAAAAACCGAATTATTTACCTCTAAAGCAAACATATTTTTTCGCATATTTTGTACGTCCATGTCAAATCGGTTTCTGGCATCCTCGATCCACTTGCTGCGTTGAACGTCCCAGGAAGGGTTTGCGACGGCCCGGTTTCCAACAGTGCTACTCTCCGTCTTTATGCTGCTAACGGTAGTTGTGTCAGAATCCCCGGGTCCAACCGAGGAGGTGGTTTTGTAGCTCTGCTCCAGCTTCGTGACCATGTCATTTCTCCGCTGCTCAAAGGTGCGCGGATCCTTGGTGACTGGGATAGTGATCTCGCTTCGGTACGACATTAAGTTGGCAAGTGTTGGTGCCTCTGACTACAGAGCTACAGACGTCTTAGTGGGAACAACCGTCGTCTCTTAAGACGCCAGAAGAAACCAGTCATCGAGTTTCCGTGTCGAGTGCAGGCCTTTCTGGTTTCAAAGATGATTGGTGCAGAGATGCTAGGCGAAGCGCTGATTAGTCGGCCGCGGCTGTGATGGCTACCGCACTGTGAATTCTGCTGACCAATGAGAAACGGGCGGCAAGTGCAATGATTTCGAATAATTTCTATTGCAAAGTAAGGAACCGGTTCTACTGTTCATTTCGAATATAAATGTTGATTGAAGGCCTAGCACCAAGGAGATTCGTAACTTTTGACTGATATGCCTTAGCTTTAAGCGGATTATCTGGTTTGTCTGCAGCGTTAGTAAGTTTTGAGTGAATGTAATTCCGGCATAAAATAAACTACGTAATATTATTTTAGCTTGCTCATTTATGTTAATCCATTAAAGTTATTCAGAGATATCGGAATTCGAAAATCAACATTAGATTAGAATAAACCAAATTAAAACTATTCGTTTCTTGATCATCCTAGCTGCCCAATCCATATACAGAAGGCTCCGGAGTATTTGAAATTAAAAGTCATATACTAAAGTGTTCATTTCAAAGACAAAATTGGCTGCATCTCACCAAAACTCTAGAAAAAAAGGGAAATTCAATTCCCCTTAGCATTTTAACTTGAACCGTGCTCGAGGCGGGGGGGGGGGATTTCTAAAATCTTATTTTGAAGTGTCCCTTAAAAAGGAATCCCAAAATTCAGTTTTTGCGATCGAGAAAAACACAGTGCATTTGTGGAGATGAAGCATCTCCAAGGCGAGATATAAGATGGGTCGGTAAATGGTTTCGCAATGTACCAAGCAGGCCTTGGCGCAAAATCGCGTGGGCGCTAAAAAGCCCCATTTGACAATGCCTTAAAAAACCGGAACTTCAGAGCAAACCTCGGTTTTTTTTCGTCTAACAGCACGCCGATGGGAGCTGGAAGATCGTACGTGTCTGTGCGTGCCCGCGAGAACAAAAAGGACCAGGCCAGTAGGAAACGGAAGCCATATTACCGACCTGCACGCGTAAACAAACACTTCGCTTCGGTTTCCCCCTGCAGGCTATGACTGCATTTTAGGCCTATTGCTGTGCTTAACCCTTCTCAGCAATCAAAACTACGAGTGAAGGACAAAAGCAATAAATGGAACTGAAAGTGGCCAAAAATTACCGAGTTAATAAGCCATGCTGATTAGTCTCCGAATGGAAAAGTTGAATACAAGGCATGTTGTACATTTTGCTTATTAGCCTAAAATTTTGCGAAAATTTCAAGTTTATGTTATTAAGAAAAATAAATATATTTTTGTTCGGCAATCAACCATTTTTTTACATTCAAGAGATGTATTATGCTTATGACCACTCTAGATCGTATCTGCTATTTGCGCGCGATTCGTTTGACAACTTAGGCTTCTGTTCTTTACTCTGCCCAAATCTATTGAGACAGTATGCGCGTAATCACGTCATTTTTGAAAAAAAACAGTAGTTATTTCTTCTTTAAACTTTTAATTGGGAAGCCTATTCAGTTCTATGCTTAAAAAGCAACATGCCTGTTTTCCGGCAATATTTTATTTTGCCACACGCGGAATATGCAGGTACTAACAAATATCCGAAGTAGCCGGACATGCTTTGGTAAGTTAACTTCCGCACGCACAGTTAGATGATTTGGGTGGTCCAATTTCTGTTGATAAATGACCAAAAAACGAAACGGCGCCACCTTACACGCATCAGAACTGTTGTATTTGGAACATAACGGGTCTCTAGCGCATAGATAATTAAAAATATTGGAAGTTCTCTTAAATAAATAGAAAACGAAGTCCACTTTTTGGCAAAAATGTCAGGACAGTCAGGTGAGTGTATGAGCAGGCGAAGTGCTTTAATTTTTTGGAGGAAAATGAAAGTCGCAGAACTTCGCCTGTGAAAGACCCTAGCAGATCGCGCCTTTAAAGAAATGACAGACTGTGGTGGTCTTTTGGCTTGAATAAGCAAATGTTCATCGTAGGCCTTCGATATGGAAGTCCGCTTGCTATGATGGTGAATTTGTGCGTTTGGGTGAGCTTACAAATACGATCAAAATCATCATCTGCAGATAAATAAACAATCAGAGTACTCGCAGTTTGGGTGGAACATTCCGAGAAATGCCTTTATTTAAAAAATGCGACAACTGCAAACCGCTTACAAGTTTTTTTAAAGCATTCAGATGAGAACGCCAGCAACTGCTGCTGACAAAAACCAATTTTTGCAGGTTACTCTCGGCCTCAGCAAACTCGACCGTCGTCGGTAAGATTACGGAAGAAGATGTCTCCTCACAAGGAGAAGGTGGCATACTTATGATTGCGCCTGTTTGTTCTATTTCATGAGTAAAGAAGAAGACCGGTTGGATACTGGCATATTTTCTATTTCTGCGTTGTTTGCCAGTTCTCTTAAAACATAATCCCATGGAAATTGCCATTCCTGCGACGTATCCACCCAGAAATTTAAAAAAGCTTCTCCGTCCGTATCTGTCGCCTCTCGAATAGCACAAAACTCAATTCTCGGCACCCCTTTATGAGGGCACTTTGCAAACACAAGATAGTTGGCTGGCTACCTTTCCGCGTGTTACAATAGCTCGCGAAGTCAATTTAATCAGTTATTGTCGGAGGAATGATGTAAACGTTGTTATACATGCGATATGTGTTTCTACAATTTTGGTTTATGCTTTTGACAGGAAGTATTGCGGTTTCAGTGCTTCCATACTTTCAATTATTCCTTTTTTAACCAGCTTGATGGTGACTTCAATATACTCTTCGAGTTTGCATTTGATCGAGGATCGTTCACTTGTCCGCAGGCTGAAACATGTCGTTTAGTTTCAGAACTATCCAAGCATTTTCGTGTAGTTGATCATATTTCACGAATTAGCAGTAATTAATCATATTGCCCCAACCGGAATTAAAATAATTGACATTTTGTTTTTGTTGGCATAAAGAAATTCTGAAAAACGTAGCTCCTAAAATTTTGGTTGCATGATTCATTTTATGGATCATAAAGTAAGTAAAAGATACTAGAGGACGTTTTCTGCGGAAAATTCATATCAATTATCAATGTTTGAAAGTAATAACCAGTTTCAACGCAGTGTTTTAACATACCTTCTAAGCAACTATTTGTTTTTGTCTCTCGCAAGTGAGTGCAATGTCCAGGTAGCCCGAATCTTTAATAGATACTCCTTAATAGTACTCCTATTTCCAAATACACTTTTATAACTGCCCATCCTGGAATATAACAACTGACACTGAGGTTCGTGGGGTCGCCAGATGTAAGGGTCTCCTAGAGGCAAAGGGAGGAATATCACGTACCCATATCCATATGCCGTCTTATAATCACCCCAGGTCACTAAATCTTACTCCCATATAACGTGTAAGTCTCTTCCAAAAAAACAGACACCTGGCTGGATCGACTTTCCATGAAGAACTTTTCTCTGAAAATGGCCCACCTTTTAACGGTGAATGACGCAACCCAAAATCGAGACATATCTTAGAATTTAATACATTTTTGGAGACATCAGAATGTGCTGGCATAGTTGAGAATGTCTTGAGAAATTTCAACAAAAGAGGGAAACTCCTCAAATTTACTCAACTTCCCGCGATGATTCCAACGCCTTCGGAGTAGATAAAGAAAATGTTGCAAGCTAAACTACACATACTTGGTTACTCCATAAGCTGTTTCCGACACATTCTGTTTAGAGTTCCAAAAAATCCTTTGCTTCGAGGGCTGCGCTGCGGTCAAATTTTTGTTCAAAATAACAAATGCATAACGAAGAAAGAGACACTTGGGGCATATCATATTTGTTTTATAAATATGCCAATCAATAATTGGGCAGCACGTTTGATTACTGTGATTTTCAGGCTGTCTGGTCATACGTCACCGGCATACTACAACTGCCCACGCGGGAATCGCGCTGGATTCACACGGAGGCCAGATCGGGATAAAGTGTACGTTATAGGGCTGTGCATCCATAAAAATGCACTATATGGATGCTGTGGTGGCATCCCTAGGCTAGGACTTACGCCGTGCAAGCCACGTGCACTCAATCCCGCCCCAGGTCTTGACATTCGGTGTGGGAAGGCGGCGGAGGAGAGAGTGCGGTAGATGCAGCGAAAGTCCCCCTCCCTGCGCGCACTCCGATGAGGGACGCATAGTGGACATCGTCAGAAACGACTGTCGAACCGTCAGTTATAGTTCAGTTACAATGCACCCAATCTTCAAAAAGAGGCACTCTCTTCAACATATGTATCGAATTTGACCAACGCACCTGGTAATAATGCTCGGCACTGCACTCTTCATTCCCTCGCTAATCAGAGTTTTAGAATGATGTCATCTGCCTCTTCTTGACTTTTCATTGAATGAAATTTTAAGCGGTGTTTACCCTCGATCAGTATCAAATGCAGACATGCAAGCAAAGGCCAGAGAAAGTCGCCCTGGTTGTTGGAAAATTCAATCTCCGCTAAAAGGGAACCAAACCAGGTAGCATACAGAGGACATATGTCGACAGCGCAAAAGTCACAAATTGGATTTACTGATACTCTAAACGTGGTTTATGCTCTCCGTGAATCTATTTATGCACCCTTATTCTATTCAAATCCGTAAATAGACACTTGCGCTTTCTGGTTATTTTAAACAAGAGAGAAGGGTTGTATATGCATAACGTTTTCTGAAAGAAACGTATATCGATCTGCAGACTGTCGTTTTCAGAGTGTTCATTTCTTACATTAGACAAAAATTCATCCACCTAGACACTTAGTCTGTTTTTGTTGAAATGTAAAACTGATATCTGGTGCATACTGATAAATAAATAACTAAACTTAAATCTATTCGGAAATTGAAAAGCATTTTATTTCTGCTTTGAAAATTGTCTTTTAAATCCTAAACTTGCACGGCGATCCCGCAAAGTTCGTGTGCTCTTATAACTTAACATGAACACACTCCGAAAATGGCCATCGTTTTACATGAATCCCCCTTCGACGCTTAAAGAATCTGGCTCAGGATCCAGGTTTGTGCGTGTAATAATGACCTGTGTGCATTTTCGGGGCGGTAACAACTTAAAGGAATTCCTTACCTTTAAGCCTTGATTTGCAAATAAATGTCAGTTATTCCAATCCCACAGTTTGGGACGCATAGCTGGCATCAGTATAAACGCTTCGCTCGACCAGGGAAGGCATTTGGTTGCAGAGGTTTTGCTAAGCGAGAAAAGCAAGTCCCTAGGGCGGCCACTGCATGAAGACTGGACTTATCTGTGCCAATTCCTCCACTGAGGTGAACAATTGGACTTGCGACACATTTATTCGGGGGCAACTAATGACTGGTAAGCGGTAGACTAATAGTCTGAATTCTAGAAAATTTTGTTCCACACGACACCAAAACCACTAATTTTTCACAGAAGCTGGCCGAACGTCTGTCTGCGCCGTTTTTACAGATAAAAGTGCAAAACTCGCAAATACTCTACGGCATGCCCAAGCACTTACCGCCATCATCAGCAGGGCTCTAACTAAAAAACTTACGACTGCTAGACAAAGTGCAGCAGTTTATTTGCCTAGAATATTGATTTAGCCATTCAAGTATCAAATTGCCAACAACCTTACTATAGTCAGCATCATGCGTGTTATCAAGACAGAAACTTGTTAGACAAAGTTTGTGGTATTCCGTTTTTAATACTCCACAATCATTTTGTGTGCATGGTACAGCTGACTTCAAAAGGCTGTTGCTGTATAATCCACTGTTAATTAAGAATACTACAGACAAACTTCATCGTTTCTGTACGGAATATAGAAACTACATACTGAAACCTTCAAATAAGCGAGATCTTACGACTCTCCCGAAAGCATCAGGGGCAAAATTTTCCTCATTAATATCGCTACAAGCCGTTTTAAGTCGTGAGTAAGGATGTTTCTATTAAATGCTCAGTTCAGAAACCTAGACGCGTAAGCCAACGGTTATTGTTTAGCGTACGCTCTTACTCACCTACACATACTCACATTTATTTAGTTTCGCAATTCACGATTTCCACCGTTAAAAATATTAAAAGCTAAAGGCTCACGACTGCGACCAAGTAATCCAGATGGTAAAGACGCCGGTTGTTATAAACCCTTGTCCTCACAGCCGAGATATTGTGTCCTGAACAGGTCGCCAATTTCTATACATCCGGGAGAGTTGAAAGAGGTATGTGGTTCATACATTTGACAGACAGACCCCCTTAGTTTAACAGACAGATAATCTGGCCTGAATCTAGGGAGGTGGCTGTCCTACTCCGTCAGGGGACAAATATTTTCCGGTTGCAAAGGTTTCGCGTTGATGAGATATGAAGACGTTTAACCCTCACTAATTATTCTTTATGCCCACTTTTAGATATGCTGTCATCTCACGACAAAGGTGAGTCGTATGTGTTAGAAGCAGCTTTTGTGGATTCTTCAGGAGAACTCGACAAAAAACGATAAGTATTAACAGGTGGGCGTGCAAGTCACTGTAAATAAAAGCTAAACTTGACGTCAAATAGTAGTTACGCAACCGAAAAATAACGGGTCGGTAACAAACAGAGAACGAAAAATGATATACATATATATATTATGACAGTGGGCGCTCGTCGATCAGGTTACGGAACATGCTCGTTCCGTTGTGCCTTGGGGCTCATACTAGAACCCTCGCAGGCAGTCGCACAGCGACTAGTAGTAGACATAGATGAGATGGAGCCGACAAAGACAAGGGAGACCGGAATGGCCATTTCTGGCTTATTAGCCGTCATCAGCCGGTCATACCCAACCCCAAGTGTGGATCACTTGAGATTCGAACCCGGGATCTTTGGTCATGGAGTTTGACGCTCTACCATTGATGCAGGAGGGTCGCGCCCAAAATCAGTCGGTCTAATTCTCAAGTAACCTAAACCATTGTCTCTCTGCATGTCTTCCACAAGCTCTATTACTTTTGAACATAAGGGACTGGTAAAAAATTGACGAAATTGCTATTGTTAGAGGATTCGAGGTCTTGGAAAAGTTTACTTTCTTCTGGGCAAAATTAAACAAAGTTTACAAAAAAGTAGCCCAAAAGATTCCTGCGAGAGTCTTTATAGCCATCCATAATGACATAAGGTTGGTGTGATTGACAACCCCGAAATTTAAATTTGGGTCTTTTTAATGCATATATCGGAAAAATAGAGCAGCAATCATTACGCTGGAGAATAAATGGCTGTTTTTTGTGATCAATATCTTTTATTAACATTAATAAAATTCGGCTTGTGTTTGTACTTATTCTGATAAAAACTCTGATGACTATGCACTCTAACTTCGCCAAGGGTAATAGTACAGAATAATTTCGAGCGTCCTGGTTCCCATGAGAGAAATGCAATAAACCGAATAAAAACTTCTTGCAGTTGTTAATTTGATTCAAACGCACTAGAGGAAACATTTTGTAGGCGGTTGTGAATTCTCATTCATAGACCTCATCGCCAAAAAATAATTTCGTATAGTTGAATTACTTCTCCCAGAAGTCAATAATGCACATGCATTCCTTCAATGTGCACCAAGCAAAAAGATGGGCTAGTAGCGGTCAAGCTTTAAAAGGCAAAGTTCACTTGTAGCGGCATAGGCGCATCCCCTGGTGACTGGTAAGCTTGAACAAATAAGCGTGAATGTGGTGACATGTCTTACGAAATATGTGCATTCCGTCAGCTCAAAATCAAAAAAATAACAGACAAGTAAGGACGGGAAAAATGAGACAGAAGTCGTTCCGCAACTAGTTACTTGGCCTTCGAGCAACCAAGTCACCGACCAACACCTATGGTCAGAAGCACAAACATTTGCACGGAAATTGTGCAAATCGTCCGTGAAAGTGTCTAGGTACTGGGTCGGAAGCTTCATCATCTTCGTCATTGCCATAACCACCACCACCACCACCACCACCACCACCACCACCACCACCACCACCACCACCACCACCACCACCACCACCACCACCACCACCACCACCACCACCACCATCTCCCAATTGTTACCAAAGCACAGACTTCAGTCCCCAGGAAGGTCGGCATAGTGTTGGGTCACATGAGTAGAGTTTACGGCGCCGATCCATCGAGACCACAGGTTTTCCACGGGAGTCAGAGGAATAAGCAACTGGCGCTGGGCCCTGCAGCCCCTCCCCTTCGAGTCCAGCAGCCTCTATGTCCTCGCTATTCCCCGTCAGCCTGACGCCTAGGCAGAACGGCAGATGAGTCAGTGCAATGTGCACACATGCGACGCCTCTCCTCTCAAGACTCTGGCGTTGCTACCCCGTCTTAGGCCCTAGTGCCAAGGCCAGGTGCGACGACTTTGATGAATGGAGTGTGTCTGTTAAGCGGCTCAGGTGTAGGTACATCTCGTAGTGGACCACTGACGGTGATCTTCGCCAGAGATTCTGCCCCTCCGCAGGCACGTAGACTTATGAAAACACCAGCTTCTCTTTGTCCCCCCCCTCCACCTACTGAGAATACGCACAAACGGGAAGGTGACGGAGAAAGCGTTGGTGCTGCTAGATTCTTGTGCGGTGGAAGCCGGAGATTATGCATGGAGCGTGGGGAATAGGAAAAAAGACAAAGAAACCAGAACGGCCATTTGTGGCACACTGGTCGTTATCAGCCAGCCAGCCATTCCCAAATCCCAGGCTTCCAGAAAACAAGCATTCTGAAGCCAGATCCAACGGGTGAGATAAATATCGAGTGAGATGTGCGAAAATAATTATAAAAGGGACAGAAATATCAGTAAACATCACTTGACACCATGGTTTATTACAGGTCAAAATGCCAATTTGTCTATGGTTTTATGGGTGACTTGGCTCAAAAGCATGTTTTCCTTGACAGCCGTTGAGGCGTAATCTGCAGAGGACGTCAATAAATATCGCAAAAGGCAAAAAAGAAAATTCAGTGTAAGTTGGCAAGTAGTCAGTATCCATGTTTAAACAAAGAAATGTCCTTGGATAAATGGAAAGAGAAAAGGGAGTTTAATTTTACAAGGCCGCTCGCTTGCTGTTACTGGTCGTGGCCGATGTGACGTGCGTCAAAGGCTCAAATCCTTACTTCACCCGCAATGGACTTCTAAAATTGAGCCGCCATTCTTTCTTCAAATGCCCATCTTTGCATACTTTTCCGCTTTCATTCAGAAAACTGGTTGCTTGGGCAACTGAGACTTAATTCTCCTCTTTAATTATTCACGCTACTTGCTGATTTCGCCTGCATCTCGACAGATTAAAGCAAGTTCTTGCATTAACTGTCCAAATTAAAAATAGGGAAACCCGTATTCATCGCTTGTGGTGAATCATGGTGCCCTAAATTGCTTATGGGAAATTTTATTAATTTAAAAGCACTCCGGCAAACGTACGCTTTCGATTATTCATAATCAGGCCTGAACAGTAATATAAGGGCAGAATAGCAAAAGTTGAACATCCATTAATAGCCAAAATGGGGCGAAAGGGTTGGAGGACGTTCAGAGCTCAGTGGTCAAATTCTAGTTCTGTCTGGGGTTTGGGGAGGGGGAGGGGGAAGGCGTCTGGCGATTAGTTGCCCGTGTCCCTACGCGACGTGACAGGTATGAACACGTATGCTGGGTTTGTCTGCCCAGGGGAGCCTTAACGCCTGTGCAAACGCTTTGTGGGAGCACAGGGCTGGATTGGCCAGCCTTATAGCCACTGCTCCTGACGTCACAAGCATTCGCTGACGCAGGAATTTGGAGTGTTTCGTCGACACTTTATAAATGACTCTGATTGCTTGGTTGGCGTCTACCCGGTGGCCGCTGTCAGCCAAGTGAACCACGCTTGTGCTAGAGATGGACTTTCCCCCACCTGAACGTCCTTCAACCCTCTCCCCCCATGCTGACTATTGTTGGATGTTTAACTTTTGCTGCTCTGCCCTTATATCACCGCACAGGCCTGATGACGAATAACCGAAAGCGTACGTTTGTCAGTCTTGACTTCTTAGACGTCCTCATGGGTATCACCGCCGAATTTAAAAATAGAATCCTAGTCTCTCATCTACCATCTAATGCGCACTTCAACAATCTGATTACTTGAAAGAAATGACTCGTTTAAAATTTCAGTCTGGAGTCCTTTCAATGGATATGCTTGTTATTAAAATCATATCGACGAAACCGCTTTAATGTCATTCTATACGAGAGGCTGGTCGCAGATGAGCCCTTTGCATCGACGGACAATATAAAAACCCTCAATTATCAATAGCTGACTGGTAGAATCCGAATCCCAGGTAATGCTGCCTCCAGTTTGGTGTGCTACTGGATCCGATGAAGAAAGCCTGATTGATGGAACAAGAGATTTTTTCCTGTCGTGTCAAATTCCTACTCGGAATATATTGCGTGCGGTTGTTATAAACTACACGTTTTAACGTCACCATGCAATTACTGATAAGTCGAGCTACCTAGCAGTTATCTGGCTAATCGTCAACATCGGCCACAAAATAGTCGCAATTAGCGTATTGAACGTTCCGTTCAGGTCATACCCACACCTATTACGAAAACGAACGCTTCGTATGGGAGCTAATCATTGCAGTACCTGCGTAGTGATACGATCGCACGCCTTGTATGTCGGCCACATCTATTGGGTTGGGATGTGAAATAATGGGTCCAAAAAGGAAATAAAATTGCCGCATGGACAAGCTTCTTGCTCCAATGCTCAAGTCCTCTTTGCCTTAACTACTTCCGCCAGCATAGACCTAAGTTCCGACATCGGATTATAGCTGTAGCGAACAGGTGAGTAAGTCGTATACGAATTTTAAGACCAACTAATGAATAGAAAAATCAGATTCTTTTGCACTCAGGCGCTCAGACGTATTGCCACTTCGCTCTGCTTGTCCTTCAAATGCAAAAAGCGGATTTTCAGCCGAAGTACTAAGTTATCTTCATGCCTTCACAGCGACCAAACTCAGGTGGGCAGTTCTATTTAGGAACAGGTCTAGTATTAAATCATCATTGCCAGCTCTCCCATTTCAAAAAAGATATTGTCTCGTCGCATCACTAGTGAGAGCTATATTGCGAGAAGGTTGATGACAGTCTCCATCACGGAACAGGCAAATATTTGATAAACCTTTTAGCGAGTCACGTAGACGTTGAGGTCTGCAATACCCCAAAGCGGCAATGAAATCTCATGCATGTTGAACAAACATAGAAGGCTGCTCTGTGTTGCGTAAAATTCTTCTATACCATAATTCATCTAACAAAAAGGTGTTTTCGTACTGAGGAATTGCTCGAACGAATGGGCAGCAAACAATGTTTTTGGTATAATTCGAACGCTCTGTTGACTTCTGTCACTCAACATTCCAGTCCTTAGGCAGAATGTTAATAGCAACAAGGACAGGGGAGACTAGAATGGCCATTTCTGGCCTATTAGCCGTTGTCAATCGGGCTCGAGAGAGAGAGCCCGTAAAGCACCAGGGGATGAGTGAGTTCCATCAAAACGGTCGGTGAGCGCCCATCTACCTTACCACCACCCCAGTTCTTGTTGTATTAGCCATTTTGATCTACAGACATTGACATTTTAGGATTGTCTTTTATTCCAAGCCACAAAAACGTTCCTGATCAGAGGATACTGGTACACGGGAATACGTGATTACGAGGTGGTTAACATCCCATTTCGAAGCATACAGTAAAGGCGTCGAATAAAACAAAACAAGGTCATTTCTTCTGCTGTCCGATAACTATGGAGCAAGGAACTGAGCTGACCAAACGGCTGAGGTTCGAAATCCCCACACAGAACATGACTTTCTGTACGACTGACTGATTTGCTCGTCACTACACAAAGTCACATTGGTCGGACTGGGTTTCAAACGCCGGTGTTAACTGACGTGAGTGGATGTTCAAAAGACGTTCGGCTGCTAATGCTTTTCAGTCATGGGGTTTACTTAAAATGAAATAGTTTTTCCATGAATGTTCTCATTTGAGTTGGCGGGCATGAAATCCGACTGTACTAGTTCCTTCGGACCAAACTCCTAACCGATTGCTTGTTTAAAAGGAAATAACTCTGATAGCCGTAGAATTAGAAGAAGACGGGTAACCGAAGCAGCGACTTTTTCAGGTGTAATTGCGTCATTTTCAATCAGGGTCACGCTCAGTCAACGCTTACCAAAGGAAGCACACGACAGTTCGTCCGTCGATTTCGACGATGACCACCGTGTGCCCCACAGACTGCATTGTGGGAGCAGGGACGTTGACTTGCGCAGGGGTTTATAGTGCCGGTAGACTTGCGCTGCATCTACCTACACTCTCTCCTCCTCCCCCGCCTGGGCCCGGGGTCAAGACAGAGTCAAGAAGACCGGAGACGAGGGAGGCCGCAGGTGGATGGCTCGGACGGATCCTCACCTTGGCGTTCCACCACACCCCCTGGCCCACTCACAAATGACCAGGATTTTGACCACTAAACAATGGGGTGGTGACAGTGGTCCAGTTGTGCGACGAATGCCGACAACAGGGTCCGCCAGCGCACCCCTTTGCTTACCAAAGGAAGCACACACACACATGACGCTGAAGATATGCTTAAACCTGAAGCGACTAGCAAGGCAGTCTCTCCTATCGCTCCCAGTATACCTTTGATTTTGTTTTTGGTTACTTTTTATTACGAGAATTGATTGAAGCCGTGGCTTCGGATGATAACGCACTCAGTCGACGTGTCGATCCGGCGCCGACACACAACGATCTGCGCCAGCACCTCCAAGTCTGCATCAATGATTTTTAGTTGAAAGATACCCCGGATAACTAGCACTTGTTCTCTTGCTGCTTTTATCTTTGACGATGGACTCCAGCACGAGTTAAGTAAGCTTAGAAAAAGAAACAAGTGTTTCCGTTGTCCAATCAGTCCTTCTGCTCTTTGTTATCCTTACCATTACATTTCGGTCCCACTGTTTGGACAACTCAGACAGACGACGTGTACCTCATCAGATGAAAAAGCAATTTCCACGCTATTTGTCCCGTGCTGTGCATCAGCGTTACATCTCGTCACTCGATTTTCAATCTCTCAGGTCATCATTTCGTTCAGATGAGTGAACTGTGTATGAAATAGCTTATAAATACGTGCTCAGTATCCCCTGCTGCTCCCGAGACATTCCTGCGTCGAGACTTGACTAAGACGACAGGAGATGATATTGGGCAAGTCACTCCGCCCAGGTCTTAGACGTGTCGGAAAAGTGGGTAAGATCGCAGTTGGTAGCCAGGACCCGTATTACAGGTGACTGGGGGTTTGTTTACTGGGGCTATTTTGTGGGACTGCATAATCACATCTGACCAATTTGGTTTCCGTTTTACGTTTGAGGTTAGGATAAGGGTGCAGGTTAATGGTTTCCAATTTTCGGGTTAGGGTTATGCCTTTAGGCTTAGGTTTTCGGGTTACGGTTAGGCTTTGAGCGTACCATTAGGTTTCAGTATTACGGTTAGATTTTTCAGTTACGGCTATGTCTAAGGGCTACGGTTACGTTTACGCTTTCGACTAGGGTTAGGGTTAACGGTTAACGTTTAAGTTTGAGGTTAGGGTTAGGGTTAGGGTTAAGGTCGCCGTCCGCTTCCCCATTCCTGGCTACCAACTGCGATCTAGCCGAGAAAGTGCAAGTCGGCCTCCCGAATAGGCGGAAACCACACGCCTAGAAAGATTTTGTCCTTGCTCTATGCAAGAGGACCGGCTATCTCAGCCCTTGGCATATCTGCTAAATCACACCCTGTAAGGCATCGTGGTAGGTTGACTAGGTAACAGCTACACAAGTCTCTGTTGCATCAGTAACATCGGTTTCCTCCCTCTCATTTTGTTCCAGCAGCAGTACTGAGCTAGAGGGCCTTGTGAGGGAATTAGACGCATTAGTCAAGCTTGCTTGTTTTTTGTGCGGCAAGATCCTAGGTCAAGAAGCAAATTTAATGTCAGCGGGAATTTAAAAACACCTGTTGCAGTCTTTGTTCAATGCTGCTCACACGATTTTTGACATGGCATATGACGATGTGTGTCTGCAAGAGTACAGACATTTCAAAATAAGATGCTTCGAAAAGTTAGTTCAGTCAGCGGCCTTCAAAAAGAAGGAAAGCCAACAAACAGTTGGTTAAGATAAGATAAAGGCGAGAAGTGACACTATAAATCCAGGCAGCCACGTTTTGCCGCAGCATCCTTACTGAAAGGGCAATTTGGGAAAAATGCCATATCCCTTCCTTGTAGATAAGTGCGCGTTGTTTTTCGTCCATTTCCCCGCAGCCAACCGTTTTGCACTTAAGCCTCTTTGAAGTAATGTTTGTTTGAACAAAATGCCAGTGTTAAACAGCCCCGAAATCATTCTCTGGCCCACCTACCCCGAACCTCAACGATAACCACAAACCATGCCCTATTCCTTATTGTGCCCGTGGCCCAACCCTGATCGTAACCTATGCGATTAAATTCCAAACGTCTTTTAGATGAGTCGGTGAGACTAAACCGGTCATGCAAAGAAAAGAAAATATGGGCTGAAAGTCGTTAACAAATGCCGTAGTTAAATTAGTAAGTACCAGTCAAGACTGCGACAAGCCACTTCTATAAAGTTATGTCCGCTTATATTCTCCTGTTTCTCCATTATACGATGACTTCTCGCTTTAAGTTTATTACTACGAGTAAATAAGAATGGACAATCCCATTTACGAGTTATTGTAAATCTCAGCTTGTTTGCACCATGGCCTTTATCCTGTGATCCAAGAGTTTACCGTTTTCGTAAGTTGTCCACATGTCTTATAAGACTTCATATTGATTACTTAAGATTAATTATGAGTGATTGGAAACCCTACTGGGTTTACTATTACTCTTAATGAGTTATTCACTGTAAGAAGTCTGTTCTTCCACGTTTCGGCCAAATTTGAGGAGAAAATGTTAACGAGAGTAAATGGATGCTCTGCGCAATTAAATACATCTTACGCCTGAATGCAAGTGGTGAGAACTTGATGATAATGATTACTTTATTACTTTATCACTTTATTTCTTTATTACGACAGCAATTAGCCCGGAAGGTTGCCAACTGACGGGTCTAATCGGTCTTCCTCCCAGGACGGAGTGGCAGGCTGAAATGATTCCCTCTTAGTATGGCCTCTATGTCACTTTCACTCATTTGGAATCCAAACCCTCCCTGTTTCTATGAAGCTCCAATTCCTTGTGCACAGACTGGGCGTGCGTGGCATACGTAGACGGTGTCAGACACGGACCCCGATCCTGCCCCCGGTCTTTTTGGCTCTGTATAGACGCCGGACCCAGAAGGGTGCGGGAGATGCCGCACAAGCCTGTCAGCACTATAAACTACTTCACACACAAGGAAACGTCCTTGTGCAAGGACGTCCTAAAATTTAATGTGACTTGATTGGTGCTTTTTGTTGATGCCCCCGAAACAACGCGGACCTTTCGGATCAGACGCGTGCGTCAGTCGGCGATGATCCCAATCCACTGTTTGTCCACGCGATTATATTAATCAGCACGCCTATAACGTGAAAGGAAGTTAAAAGCGCTGATCCACGAGGACACCTGTACAAGAGGCTATCCAATCAGGACGCGCAAACTGTTAAACGTGGGAGGATGTGCTGAATGCCAGGAGAGATACTTGGGATTGCATGCGTATAATATATCAGTCCGGCATTGTGCGTAGAAAGGATGTTTGTGAAGGATCCTTTGAAGAAAAACAGGGCACTGACAGATGTATGAGATACACTTTTCACATGAATGCGCGTCTACTGATCGATTTTAATTGCAGGACGAAGTGGAGAAGGTGCAGTTTTACACTGAATCTCCAGTCAGAATCTTCACAGGCGGCCACACAAAAATTTCGTCTGCTAAAAACCTACTGGAAAGGCATGCTTGTTCGCACCTGTAGTTCATTTAAAAGAAACCGCATGAATATTATCCATTCCTATTTCTAAAAGGTTTGCAAATCTGCTAAATAAAAAATATATTGAACAAAGTTTCGTAGTCTTTATATTGTTGCCACTCGTTGTTACATATTTATTTGGGTGAAACGCCTGAATCATACAATATTCTACTGAAGGACGGACTGGTCAGCGGGTGTATCGATAGAAGATAGAAGTTGACACCGCACTCTTTGGGGGTCTGTTCTGCCTTCATCTAGTCAACCGTAATCCCTATCGGCATCCGGTACCACAGGCATTTCTGATGCTTGCCGTCCGTGGACCAATTGTGTGGCGTTTGACAAGCACGTCCGTGTTTCTCACACAACATTGTGATCACCGTCATTAATAACTAAATAAACAACCTAAGAACAGCGCTGCATCCGTCTACCCACATTTTCTGTCGCCAAGTTTCTCTGTTATCACATCCTGACTGAGTTCGGTTTGGCAGGCAGTCGTCTGTTAGTGCGTTCTGACACCGATTCGTGGAGCATCTGCCTCAGGAGGCCAAGGCATAAGCCTGCGCGTCTTCCTCTGCGAACAAAGTAATCACTTGCGGTCAACATCTTCCCAGAATTAGCGGGTTTTTCCCGCGTTTCTCATAGTAAATTGCCGCCAAATAGCACTGCATGCAAAATTGCGTCCGTCTTTTTAAGTACGGTCGTTTGCTTTCTAATTTTAACTGTTGTTTGGCGCAATGGGGACGGTCTTGCTTTATTTTGGCGGCCAGATGAATTGTTGCCCTCCTATTGAGTCCCTGTCACTAAATACGCCTCATGTTTGTTTTCTGCAAGGCAGAAGCACTTGGCGGCTAAGAGTAACATTTTTCCATCCCTGCTCTGGTCCACCCGCGATCAAAAGGCCGTAAAGTGCATTGGGCGGTAAGTTGAATTTCCTGGGTAAACAACCTTACTCGACCAGTTTTCAGTGAAAATTGAGAACCTGTGTAATTCGCTTGCCTTCTATCCTTTGCTCTAAAACCCTCAAGGGCCGGTTGACCTTTCCGTAAGATTCCAGAGGGAATGATGAAGAAGAATTTGTTGATTATTGATCAGCAATAAAACCGTCTTCATGTCCCGCATATGGCCCTAGTGGCGACAACTTAAAAATGCTTAGCGGTAGCACTGGAAAGATTTTTTCTGCATTGCCAAAAATCTAACGTCTTTGCGTAAAATTGGATCCGTTTAATTCGTGACGCCTGAATCACTCTACACGTCAAGTCAGTTGGACCGTCATGAACGACAATGCCCATTGTGTGCCGGGATATTGGTGAACATAAGGCGGAGACTTTCACAGCATCAACCGCACTCCCTCCTTCCTCACCTTCCTGGGTCCGGAGCAAGACCAGGTCAGGACAACCGGAGGTGGCATCGGGGATGGCGACTGACAGGGCTACGCAACCCGTCTAAGCCTGTCATTCACTCCCGGTCCACTGTCCGAGGCGGTCAGAAATCTGATGAGGTATTCGTTGCAAGCGACCGACGGGGCGTGGGCTTGCGCCTAGGCGTGCCAAAACACCCACGCATTCGCCATTAATCATGGGGTGCGCGGGCTCTGTGCAGCTTGATTAACACATGTCCTGCTCTATTGTGAACCCCATATCGCTTCAACATATCCGCCACCTGGTCCGTCTCGAGGGCATATTGCTGTGCACGACTAATTAAGGATTCTACGTTTGTGTTATTCACGCACAAAATGAGCCACCACAATAAATATGCTAAACGCACACCAGAAGTCTTTCTCGTCTAGGAAGTTTGCTCATTCGTTATAGTAGAAGCAGACATTTATATCCAGACAGCACGTTTTTAGGAGCACCACCACGCTCAGTGTGACTGAGTACTCCAGCAACCTACTCAGAACCACATTTAGCCACTCAGGAATTTTTATTGTTAATTTTTGATTGGTTGGCGATATTAACTAGAATATCTGGCTAGATCGCAGCTGGTAACCAGGAATGGGGAAGCGGACGGTGACCTTAACCCTAATCCTAACCCTAACTTTAACCCTAACCGCAACCTTAAACTCTAGCCGTTAACCCTAACGGCAACCCTAACCCTAACCGAAATCGTAAACGTAACCGTAGCTCTTGGACATAGCCCTAACCGCAAAACCTAACCGTAATATTGAAACAAAATCGTAAAATCAAACCCTAACCGTAACCTGAAAACCTAAGCCTAAAGGCATAACCCTAACCCGAAAATCGGGCACCATTAACCTGTACCATAACCCTAACCTCAAACGTAAAACGGAAGCCAAGTTGGTCAGATGTGATTATGTAGCCCCACAAAAAACTCCGGTAAACAAATTCCTAGCCACCTGTAATACGGGGCCGGGCCACCAACTGCGATTTAGCCGAATATCTTAATATTTTTTAATAGACTGCCCTAGTATGATCTTCCGAAGACTTATACTAACGAACAGTGTATCGTGATGTGAACTGAAATGTTAGAAAACGCAGTTGAAGAAATATCTTTAGCTTTTTAGCCATAATACAAGAATGATCATGGGATGGACAGTACCACAGCTGTGAAATCATTTGCCAAATCACTTTACGCTTCAGTCTTCCCAAATGGTTGAACCGTCCAAACCCTATTTGTACTGCAGATTTACGAATGCTGTAATTTCAGGCTCAACGATATCGCACATCTGAGGTTGTCGCTACATCCAGCAGCTGCTAGAAAAGTCAGGTCCTTCGTCAGATTAGAAAATGTGAAATAAAAAATAAGAGAAGAGGACCGCTACCCAGGATCATTCAGTTTCCCTGCCCCAAGAACTGGTAACAACCCACGGAAACTGCAATTACGATTGACTGTTTGCTGGTGAGGCGAACAGGAGCGTAACTTTCAGAGGCAGATTTTGCCTGACATATGCAAAACCAGCCACACAACTCGAGGATCGGCACACTGCGAGGGGTTGGCGTTGTCACTCGGTGTCGAATTATGTGGCGCGTACGCCCTAGTCGGCACGCATGATGACTCATCCCGCGTCTGCTGTGTGCAGGCGCACAGATTTTCACGCCTGTGGGCAGGTCTGTACGCCCACCAGGTGACTGATTCGGTGGAAGGAAGCTTCGTCTACGGTCGAGCAGACCGCTCGATGAATAGAGAGGAGCGCCGATGACGAATTCAGTTTGCGGCATTGAATGCTGGATACACGACCAGTAGGGCAAAGCTAAGCATCGGACCATGGAGACGGCCACTACGTAAGCAAATGTCAAAGAAACTGGACCACCCGTTGTTGCACGACAGCGCGCTGCCAGAAACCCTCTGAGCAACTATCCCCGGACGTTTTGCCCGCAGAACAAAATCAAATTTGTCGAGTCGGAGAACGAAAGCGCCTTCGCCAAATGCAGACAATAGCAACAACAACAACCGGATCTTCGGCGGATACAAAACGCCTTACAGGACCTCATTACAGACAAAATTCAAGACACTACGTTACTCCTTCAAATATTCCACTTCCAACCACCCACCGAACCCTCGTTACTGCCTAAATGAGTATGCATCCTGGCGGATAAGACAGCAAAGCGTTTGGCAAGTGAGAGCCGAGGAGTTGACACCTGGCTAGGAAACAAATCCATTTCATATCTAATCGTCTTGAGTTAATCATGTGACTAAAACGTAACGAGTGTGTGAATAGAGAATGAGGTCGTTACTGCACACGGAGCACTCGGTAAAACACAGGAATAGTAACCTTGTAGTACAGTTGATCTTGCGCTAAATTGCAGGGAAACTGTGGTTAGAGTTGGGTTAATTTTAGGGTCAAAGTTTGGGCGAGGATGAAAAAAGAGTTGGGGTTGGATTTGGTGTCAGGGTAGGGAGGCGGAAATAGGTACCCGTTCCGGAATTCTGTGCAATGTCAACTGTGCTGCTGGAGTTCCTATTTCCGTGCCTGAGCAATTATTATTTACAATGACTATCGAGTGCGTCGGGCAAGAGCCGAAGGCTAAATACCTGGCCAGCCAATGGACCGCTTTTATGTCTGATGGTCTTCACTTGATCTTACGAGCGGAACACAGTGTAAGTGATGTATTGTCTAAGCAAGACCACATACTGATGCCCCTCCGGAGTAGTGATCTTCCTTGAACAAAATATCGTGCTATTTGACTGTGGTGAAGGCACACCAAAAGGTTTGCGGTCGTATGCACTGATCGTCAGCCCGGCAAGAATACGCCAGCATTTCCGGCCTTTATTCATTTCGAGAGTACCCTGACATAATCTCTCTTCATTCTTGGCGAGAATGATTGACAGACTGTCTGGTGACTTTCCAGGAACCAGAAAACCCAGCATTGAGGATAAAAGACATACCAGACTGAAGCATTGGCATTTAGTCTGTAATTTCATACCACGCTGGCAAATCCAAAGATACTTCTACAAGCATCGCTGTTTTGTTTGCTGTCATCTGCAACTACGTCCCAGACCTGAAACAACAAACCAGATGTTTGAGCTCGATCTGGGTAAGTACTCGAATCCGCCTCTCAGTTACTAAATTACTGGTCAGCATCCTGTTGACCGCGATAGAGATTATACAAGGCCATCGGAGAATGACACTCACTGGCACTCCTTATCGCACGGCGGAAATTCGAGCACCTGATGTTTCTCCCTAGAGTGTTCGTGGGCTTTCGAAATCCGCGGAGTATAACTGCCAAAGACAATAAAAGGCAGGTGTTTTCATTTGTGGCTTTCGCGCCGTGAACAACCAGCCACGTCCCAACTACATGTTCGTATGACCCACGGTATTTTGGACTTCATGCACTATCACAGAGTGGACCGGAAGGATTATCATCTCTAAAACCCATTTATTGGAATTTTTCCTCGAAATGTGGTGTCACTTAACTTTAGTCTGCTACCCCTGCAAATAGGCAATACAAAAATTTCATGAGTGACAAAAAATCCATGAATTCCAATCCACCAGTTGTACCCGCAAGATTGAAAATTTGATGTGCAAGAGAAGTTGCCTTTGCGTCACTCGATGTAAAAAAATGAGTCAGGAATACATTGCTGACCTTGCCAACACAGCTGAGGTGTTACAGATCCCGTGATATTTATGAGCCACATAAATCTACAATTGCCTTTTCGGGGGCGGGAGGGAGACAGATTTACAACCTGACGAGATCATCTGACCAACATGGAGCAAAGTTGTTGATCTGAAACGCTCGTTTCAGATGGTTGTGCAGACGGCAGATTAACCACCTAATATTCACGCTTTTGTTGTTGGTGCAGCGCAATGAATGCTCCACGCGTGTAATCTCCTCCTCAAGAAATTTTGCTTTCTTGAAACAACCGCTTCTGTTTTTTCGTAAGTCAGTGACGTGAAACCTGTCTGCAAAATTTTAAGGACTTTTTGCTGCGACGCGCACATGTAGCCCAATCGATTTGAAGAGGAAGTGAGCCAGCAAGGCCATTTATACAGAATAGGTCTCGTCGTAAACTAAAAATACTGTCTTGAAAATGCAAACACAAATAATCGACCAGACAAAAATGTTAACTTTAGGCTTTAGTCGGGCACTTTCTAATCTTTGTTACTTATTTGACATACGACGACTCTAACTCTTTAGAATCTGCATACCATTTGACTTTTAACAGTATTGGGAAGCAAGTAACCCAACCAGGCCTTTTGCATACCTGAATTAATAAAAAGTCCGTTGTCGACCCTGCAACAGGACAATTAAAAAGAAAAAACCATCTTCTGTTTCATATTTTTAGTATGTAATAATGGAAATCGCTTTCATCATTAGATTGTGCGAACTATTTCAGGTCATTTATTACGAAACCCTCCGCTGTCACTCAGTCATACCCTTGAAGTGGAAGTTTACAATTTTGGGAATTCCATAATCCGCGAACCTTACTATATGCTTCCCTAAATTTTATGTTCCATCCCAGGGAATGGGAAGGGAGCGTGAGGTCGACGACTCAGCGCACTTTCTCCTCACTATAAACAATCTGACGCGCTTGAAGCTATCACGGTGCGCTAAAAGCCGTGGTTTGGAAGGTTGCCAACTGACGGGATAACTTGGACCTCCTCCTCGACTGATGGGGGTCTAAGAGTCAGGCTGTAATGGCTCCTTCTTAATGTGGCCTTTACGGCACTCCCACCACAGTGTGGGATTCGAGCCAGGCGTCGGCGGCACGCCTAGGTGCGGCTTCGGCCGTGCCAGCCTCCAATCTCGGTTGTGTTGGTTGAAATCCTGGTTATTTGTTGTGTGGACCAGGGGGTGCGGTGGAACGCCAAGGTAAGGATCCGTCCGAGCCATCCACCTGCGGCCTCCGTCGTCTCCGGTCTTCTTGACTCTGTCTTGACACCGGGCCCAGGCGGGGGAGGAGGAGAAAGTGTAGGTAGATTCAGCGCAAGTCTACCGGCACTATAAACCCCTGCGCAAGTCACTGTCCCTACTCCCACCGCTGCTGCTGTGGGACGTACGGTGGACATCATCGAAATCGATGGTCGAACTGTCATGTTCCATCCCGGATTTCGCACTACAGATCTTAGAACAAGGACAACCTCACAAAATCCCCCTAATTTGGAGTCTCCCCATAAAACCAACGCCGATAGAAAAAAGCCGAAGGCTTTTGCCAACGGTTACGAGGCAGAGTAATGTGTACAACGACTAAAGCATGATACTTAGTACATCGGCCCACTACGTGTGTTATCATAATTTTCGCAGGCTGCCCAAACCATAGGTAATTGGACCATCTTAAATAAAGTAAATAAGCGATAAACTCAAGGGGTTACGGTAAAGATGCAACAAATAGGGTAGTCATCAGTTTAAGGTATACAAAACTAGTCTGCAAGGCAGACGCCCCCATTCGACTGGTGTCAGGTGAGGATCCTACGAAGGAATGCTGTTTCGAGACTATCCTGATCTATTTACACGCCTACTATGAAGGGTGCCGGCTACTAGGTTGACCGCGCCTTCAAACAACTGCGAATCAATTAGTGCGCATAGTCTACTTAGGCAGCATTATATTGAGGTTGAATGACTGGTTTTCATTTGAGGGGGCCTTCAATGGAAATGCATCATTTAAAACTTAGGTAGTTGGACAAACATGCTTTGAGACATGTTCAGAGGATAATCTTCATGACAAGGATTTGTAATACCACGCGGATGGTTAGCTCAGGTTTACACATATATCCTTAGGATGTCTATACAATACTCGGCAGACGCTCTGGTCTTACATGGGATAAAGTGCGCATGCTGAATGACTTCCCAAAATTGATATATTTGACAATCTCATTTTGCAACACGCATTCTGATGATTAATTCTGCATTCGCAAACGAATAGGGTTGACACACAAAACCACACCACTAACACCACAGAATGCGAAACACTATCGTGCTGCCAAATAAGGGACTAGGATGGAAAGAATGTAGAAACTAACATTTCCTTCCAAGTTTCCAGTTCTTTTCAGAGTATGAAATCTTTTGAGTGTATCCACTTGCGTGCAGCGGATTCTTACGCATGTCACGTATGCACACACGCTTCTCAGTGAGCTTTATTTTCCCATATGAACTGTCTTGTCCCGTACCACTGGGTACTATGTAACAGAAGCCGAAGCATATTCTAGAAAGCTTAGTGACGGTAAAGCAATTTTTGTCAGTTTTTAGTGCATCGTTTTAGGCATGCAACAACCTATGGCAGCTATTACCTGGGAACTTCACGTAATCTTCTGGGAAATGTTTAATCATACCTATTTACCCTTACACAAGGCTTCACAGTTTTTGTTTACACATAAACTTACCGAGACATGCGAGTAGGTAGTTGAAACGCCTTTCCTCGGCTTTCACTTGTCAATAAAGGTTTTTTAGAATCAACTGTTTGGCGGAAAATTCATCCTACTGAACGTCTAAAGATTCTCCACTACAGGAGTTCCTCACCGCCTCATGAAGAACACTTAATCCAAAGCCTTCCTTTAATTTAGTGAGGGATCGCTGTGAATTATGATAGGAACTTTACGATAGCTATTCAGTCACCACTACTGCTAGTTGTCGGTGGTTAAACTAAGGCAAACAAGTTGTCAATAGGGGGGAAGGTTCGTGGCGGTTTCGCAATAAGGTTCAGTTCGTAATTCTCATAAATCGCGGCTACTTTATAAAGCTCCCTGAAAATAGATGCAAGCTCAGTCACGTTTTTCAGCTGTGAGTCCAATGTAAAACCAAACAACTTTAAGCGACCGAAGTTTGTGGGAAAGAGAGGAATAGCGATTACCTTGAAATTTCACCTAGTTATTGCATCAGAAAGGTAAACGTTACATGTTTTTTAGTATTCATTCCTCGTTTAAGGAGGCCGCTATGTTGAAATTGTAAGTACCTGCAACATTATGCGGCAACTACCAAGATTTCCGATATTTATTCTTTATATTCTGAAAGAGGTAAAGTTTTTATATATTCTGGTTGCTTGAGATCACCCGCGCTCCTTTAACAAGGCATAACTCAAGGGCTCCGTTCATCAAGATGCAAATTTACGAGTGATGGGAACGAATACGGTCAAAAAAGAGCCTATGGCGTAACCGACAAAGCGCTGTGCTGATCAATAAAACGTTTATGCTCGGGTCAAGTTTCGTCAATGTTCCATTGGAAATAACTGTAAAATTATGTCATTATCATTTAAAAAACCCATCGGCTTCCATGAACTTACTGGAATTAGCAAACACGTTTGTCATCTGCTTTAAACCTGATATCAAGGGCAATACAGACAAACTACACGCAGGCCCCGGCGGGGCTAATACAGTTGAGCACGTACAGATAAGAATATTCAACCAAAATTTCATCAATTGTGCTAGAAGGGCATAAGTACATCTGCGCTTGGGACACTGTGTTTACAGCCGTTTAACAAGATCATGGCTCCGCATTGCCGATCAAAAATGGTTGTGAAACTGGATATATGCATTCCACAAGCGAAGACCGAAACACTGCTGCCTGTTTTTGTGGCTGGATGTAGGATTTCCACTACTGCAGTTTATACAAAATCGTCTTCGTGCGTGAGGGAACAGTAACCCTGATCAAGTTTACCAGTTTTCTAGTTTTTTCTTGGTATCACTTCAGTGAGTCCTTTTACTTGCTACGCCATTAGGACACGGTTTGGTCTCCCTAAATGGCAAAAGAACTTGATACTGTTTCCTTCCTTCAGAAGGAGGTGGAATCACTGGACAAGAAGCTCAATGGCCTGACGTTCCGGATTCTCACTCGAACCCATCATCAGAGGCAGTCGAAAATAAGGTCGGAGAACCATTCTCGAGCAGTTCACGCGGTCATCACCTCTTAGGAGAATTTCGAACTTGAAGGTTGGACAGGGTCCGGTCGAATAGGCCGCAAGCGGAGAGCTAGCGTCATTCCGCTCCACTGCACGCTGCGTCCGGAGTGTGTCCCCTGTTTCTTCCACAATAGTGGGTTTTCCTGACTAAACTTTTGAAATGTACAGTTAGCTGGCTATTCAGACTTCCATCTTCTCGTCATAATGCGTTTCAGGACATTTTCAAAAAGGAGCGTAAACTACGTTAGACAGGGTAATCGTTTTCTTTAATGTTCCATTTTGAAGGAATGCCAGTTAGGCGCATTTATAGTGTTTTAAAGATCACTGGAACATCAAGTAGTACTAAACAGTGAAAAAATTTATGTAAATTCCCACAAAATAAAAATACCTACGATGGCGTATGTTTCGAAAGATTTGTCCTCTAGGTCAAGCCATGGAGGTCGGATATACCAAAATGCACTTAACGTGACTATTCAGTTGGCATGTCACTCACAAAACAAGACGTTCACAGTCATCCGAATCGGGTCGTTGTGTGCCGTTGACCTGTGGATTACCGGTAGCCTGCTAACTAGGATGTTTCCTGAATTAAGGTCACTGCAGTCCGGCATTCCGGACAAAGTGAATACACTGGCGTTCTGCCCGTAAAAGTTTTGGCCTTTAGACATTTGGCAAAACTGTTCCTGCACTCACATGGAATTCTAAGGTCTGAACAGTCAATCACCTGTTCATGACGTATAATGCATAAAATTTCCGTTCTGTTTTTCAGCATTCGCTGGTTGCTTTAACAAACTCCTTTTATATTCGAATGTTCAAACGGCGATGTAACAGGGCACCGCGAACATTGGGACTTTTTACAAGGAGTGCTCTTGCAAGCTCAAAGACCTAGGATCCTTAAAGCATGAAATAGTGGACTTAGGGTTTTGGAAGTTTTCAATGGTCGTACACCTCTGTTTATTAGTAATATTTGATCAGTGTTGATCTGAGATGACATATAAATAACTGGAATCGACGTATCAGATTGTACAGTAGATGTGCTAACTCATACAAAGTTAACCAAAATTCTGAAATGCGTTTGCGACTCGAAAAGATTACTTAGGTACGGTTCTAATACTAATCACCTTGTTGTATAATCATATAATGGCTTAGTCAATTCAGTATGTCGGAATTATATGAATTTTTCGGCCGCCTGCGAACGAATGATCACTTAAGTGGCACGGACTTTTTCTCATCGATTTTCGCTATCCTTATAAATGCAAACATGTTTGATAGAAAACCTGCCTAAAATATTCCTTTTTACTTACGCGATAGAAAATTGCGTCGTCCCTATATTTTAAACTTGAAGTAAGGGTATAATGCATTTTAAAGAAAGTTTTATAATTCCCGAATAATTTTTCACACAATTTGCCATTATGCTTGCATTCAGGATTTGCAAACTATAAACTGTATGTCTTTGGGATTTATTCCGTGCCTTTCCCGTTTATATTAATCTTCTTTTACAGTAAAATGCACGCTAACATGAATTTTGGATCTGCAAATTTCAGTAGCGTAGGATATTATCTGGATAACCAGAAAGGTCAAATGTCACCCAAATCTGGCCTGTTCGCTTCCAATAAAACTGATTTTAGGTGAATCTCCCTTCAGCAAATGGCTTTCTCTGCCTCAAATCACTTCAGTAAACACAAATAACAGCACCAATTTCATGAAAAACTTCTCACTAAAATTTCGACCACAACATTTTATGGGCTAGACCACCTACTGAACATTGTTTGGCAGAAAAGAGGCAAAAGCACGTGCCCCTACTTGGCATAAATTACCTTAGAACAAACCTAAAAATGTTAGCGTCTGTGCATATCATAAATTTGGTAATTTCAGGCGGACATACACACGCATAACTCATGTATAACCGACATGCAGTAGCTACGCTAACTCATGCGATGTTGGCCAAAATTATGAAATGCCTTTTCGACTCGAAAAGATTACTTATGTAGGGTTGTAACAGCAGTTAACATGTGGCATAATTCTATAAAAATTCAGTTACTTCATAATGCTGGCTTCTGAATGAACGTCTTTTTGGGCGCCTGCAAAAACCGCCTATGTAGGCTGCCTCCAGGTAGCGCAGTAACCGAGTTGTTCGTGCTCGAACTAATACTCGAAAAGATGTTTTGGGGTCAACCGAATGACCGCTATCAAGGAGGTATTTTGAAATAGAAGACGATGGAATCTTATTCTCCTGCTTTAGAAGCCATTTAGGCAGGTGTTCAACTGACCTGGCTGCCAGTTGCCTTTGCGTTAGCCCAATGTACTTGCATCTACCGTGTACTCCACAGCAAGGTGAGAGCAGAAACGTTGACTTGCGCGTGGTTCA
Source organism: Spirometra erinaceieuropaei (assembly GCA_902702965.1). Lineage (NCBI taxonomy): Eukaryota > Metazoa > Platyhelminthes > Cestoda > Diphyllobothriidea > Diphyllobothriidae > Spirometra > Spirometra erinaceieuropaei. The sequence continues at coordinate 4,463,199 of CACRXP010000001.1, forward strand.
GTTTTTCACTGATGGTAGACTTGCGCAGCATCTACCGCACTTTCCCTTCCCACTCCCCACCTGGAATCGATGGCAAGATAAAGTCAAAAAGACCGGAGGCAGGGGAGGATGTGGGCGCCTGACACGGCCAGACCCGCAGTTAGGCGTTCCACCACATCCCCTGGTCCACAATATACACTAGACCAGGATTTTTCACCAACAACACCCCAACAGGGTTCAGAAGGACGCGGATGATGACTAAGCAGCCATGCCCACCACCTGCATACCCAGCGGGAGCGCAAGCGCATCCATCGTCAGGGAATCAGTTGCAGGTGAACTGCCAGCGCATACTAGGCTGATACTGGCGTATCACACGTTTAGAGACCTATTGACAAATCAGTGTATCCTGCATTGCGATGTCGATCATCTGAGAGCGGACTGCCTTTGCTATATTCTGATGCTTTTGATTAAAGTAAAAGCGCAGGAGTTGGTATTAAATCAAGGGTTCATTGATACTGCTTCAATCATGATCGCCTCAATCATCGGCTTACATAAATCCAAAAGCACATAAAAAATGGGACGCAGGATTTCTTATTTGCTCGGAAATCAGAAGCTTTGGGACGCCGCAAAACATATAAATATTTTTCACAGGCTCCAGTGCATCCAAGGACAGACTGGAATCTGCTGTCAGTAAACCTGTCATCTGCCTCAAAATTTAATCAAACAAAAGTGTGGCAGAATCGAAATTTTAAAACGAATTTTATGGAAGATTAAGTGTAACGCACTGTCCGTATTCCTTTTGGACCTTCCTAAGGTACCACATATTGTCTTTCATAAATTTCCTAAAAATGATATTTAAACATAGGCTTTCCCAACGGCTGGTCACGTAGGAGGGAATGGGCTGGCCCCAGCGGACAGAAAAGCAGGAGAACATGTACATTTTCTTTAAGGCATAGCCAGTTTGACCGTCTCGCCAGTAAGGATTAAGCATGGCCTGCAAGTCAAAGCCAAAACCAGCCCAATAAGTGTTTTCAAAGTTCAGAATTACCTATGTGACTGTTGGCCTTGTCCAAACGATCGTTGGGATATTCCACTTAACTGTCATTTACGTTTGATATCAGAATTGAAAGTCGGGGGGGCATGTAAAATTTGAAATATATATCTGATCTACATGGTTAAGGTGTATGTTTTAAAACTGTTAGCTGTTACAAGTTTCGTCGTGCCATCAAAGCCTCATTTAAGAATTTCCATGCTCAAAACCACAAAATTAAGTTTACCCGGGTCTGCATCACTGACCTATTCCAATTGTTTTCAAAGAAACGTTTGTTTATTTTTATACAATAAGGCCTGTCTACCGATGCTCCGGTATCTTTCTGACCGAATGCTGAAGCCAGCAAACGGGGACCTAAGATATGAATCCGGATTTTGTCGCTGACGGTGAGACTGCGCTGTGAACAAAATTTGCCGATAGGAAGTGCGCTATTCGGACGTCGCCAAATTTTCATCGGATTACAGTGAATTTTTGCACTGGAAATGTATTCTGTGCTTTTGTGCGTGAGATCAGAACCTATGAAGCTTCTGCCGAGTAACCGAATTCCAATATAAATTATAGCTTGGCGCTGCTGTTTACAGTTGACATCTGACTGTTCTGCGCCTGTGCACGGTAAGCCGGTAAATACTCCGTAACTGTACGTTCCCGCAGTCTAATTTTAGTATGTGCATTCCACACCCATTCCCTGTCAACCAACCCCTCAGTTCGAAGAAAAGACGGCACCATTTTCCTCGCCGCAATTCGACAACAAAGACAAAACTGCGCTTCAAGTGACGGGAATACCGCCGTTAAATTCCATCTTCCAGTGTGTGTTGTTCATCATTTGCGTGCGTCAGTTTGAATAAGTGCTGGCCAATTAAATACTGTGCTGAGGATGAGAGTAAATAAAAGTCAACATAAGGACAAGCAAATTTCCTGGATCCTGTTTACAGAAATCTATCGTCAGGATATTTAAAAAATGCCAGATATAGTCAGGCTAAAAAATTCAATCGATTTTCCAAGAGTATAACAGTAGGACTTGTTCATATCCATAGCGGTAAACATTCGAAATTTCCCCTAATGCGTCAGAATGGCACTAGAAGAGTCTGCGTAGGAATGCTGTAGTATCTTCGAATTGAAAGTCTACAGTTCTAACGCAAGGAGAGGGCGATTTTACAACCATTAGCATTTTTCACCCTTGCCTAGGCGGTTTCTCTGAAGGTGCTGTGTCTTGCTGTGGATGGCTTTGGTCGGCTCTCGTAGGCTTTAACCCAGAGAAGGTGTCTGTGTTGTGATGTTAGATCGCTCTTATGAGTCTGCAAATTTACTTCACCTAAAACTGCTCCAAGACAGGAAGGTAAATGCTAGCACTTATAAAGTAAGTGGACTAACTCATGAAATGTCAACCGAAACTTCGCAAAGCAAAAAAATATTAATTAAGTAGGGTTGCAAAACTAATCGGCATGCAGCATAATTCTATTATAATTCAGTTGCCGCAGGATTCCGGCCGCATGAAAAAACTATACTCTGTAAAAAAAATGACTGCTTTGGTAGCGTGCATTTTCCCCATTGATTTTCTATGACCTAAGAAATTTAATTATACGTCAGGGAAAGCATCATATAAATATTCATTCTTTTGTTCATTCGGTTGAAATGCACATTTGGCTTTGAAAAACCTTCTCCAGTTTCCGAAAAATTTTGAACCGGACCTACCGTTGCACTTGCATTCAGGGTTTCAAATCTATAAGCCATATATTTTCCGCGTACGGAAAACCACAGATTTCTCTACGGCATTTAAGGAGGCCTTATGGGGTTCATAGAATTTACCAGTGAATTTGAGCCATATTGTTAACTTTACAAGCCACATTGATAAATGCAGAGATATGGCATTTTGTGAATGGCCATTGCATGGTATTAAATATTTCACAAATGGAAACATTTTAAAACCAAATTATACCCTCTCTTCAAGTATAAAGTCGGAATAAGACGTCATTTTCTACCGAATGAGCCAGGGAATGAATATTTTTATGCATGCTTTCCGCGAAATATATTTAAATTTTTAAGGGCGTAGAAAATCAATGGGAAAAGTGCATGCTACCAAGGTAGTCATTTTTTACAGAGTATGTTTTGCATACGACCGAAAAGGAGTTCGTTTGTAAGCCGAAATCCTGCGGTAACTGTATTATTATAGAATTATGCTGCATACTGATTAGTTTTAAAGTCCAACTTAATTGATATTTTTGAAGCGAAAATGTATCTCGTAAGTTCGGTTGACATTTCATGAGTTAGCCCATCTACTGTACGTGGTTCGTATAGATCAGTGGACGATTGAGGCAGAATATCCCAATCCGTGCATGTTCATCTAATAAGATACTATGAGAAATTGAATAACCCCTCCCCTACTGTTCCTTGAAGCGGTCTGTTCCAGAAAATGCGAATATATTAGACCTCCTGTCGACGACCACGTGCACTCGAGCGTTGAAACTGACGACATCTACCGCTTAGCCCATGAAGTTGATGCTGATTTGCACGTCAATTAGTCTATGGTGAAGCAGAGTTGTGCAACACCTGCCGCGCTTCCACCCTTCTCATCTGCAAATTTCCAGTGTCAATACACTGTCGAGATGGCTGGATTTGGTTTCGGACGCAGGAGTTGACAAAACAAAACAGCCCGTTTACGCCTGCGATAACTGACTGGCTCCCTGCAGAATGTACTGGGCTTTTATAGGGTACGGCTTGCATCTTCTAGGGTGCTGTGAGAGTCACATTAAGGAGGCTTCATGGCGCTTTGATTCTCAGTCCTCTAGTCTGTCTTTCCACCTACAAACGATGCTGACTACGAGCAGCGAGTCATCACGTGAGTTGGTAACGCTCCGAGGTATGACTGTTAGAGCCTTATGACAGATGCAAGCGCAGCAGATTTATTATAGTGTGCTAAAGTGTCGTGAGGATGGATTCCCTAATATCGATACCCCCTCTCCGTCCATTTCCCATGCACTAGTCCATCGTCTTTGTCTGTGAACCAGCTGGGGATTAAATTGCGAGCGGTCCTTGATAGAGGTAGACAGTTCATCTACGTGTACCACACATGACCTGACTAGAACATTTATCAGAATATATCAAAGAACAGGCTTCGTGATCGTGTGAGCTGTGTATAAGCTAACATGTGACGTTGTATCGTCCGTGCACGCAGCGGCGAGGTAGATCATATGACTGTTGTCGGGAAGGCAAATAGTAGATGTGCTATCTCATGACATAATAGACGAAATTCCGCAATATGTTTTCGATTCGAAAAGATTATGTAAGTAGGGCTATAACAATAATTATTGGGCGACATAATCCGAAGATATTTGTATCGTGTCAGGATGCCGACTCTCGATTAAGCCTCCTTTAGGCCGCCGGAAATCTATACTGTGTAGAAAATAAGCCCTTTTGTATGGTGATTTTTCAATTGATCTTCGATGCCCTTATAAATTCAAATAGATTATCAGGGACCTATGCAGAAAGTATTCCTTTTTCCGTATATTTGATTGAAAATCGCGTCTTCTCCAGATTTTCTACTTGAGATGAGAGTGTATTTTGGTTTCAAAAATGTTCTTGGTTATGAAATTTTTAAACCATGGAGTGGCCTTTCATACATCATAACATAAGCACTTTTTTTATGCTACTCCTAATGTATACAACCTGGCCCAGAGCCACTGCACAAATTCCTGACTCTCTATGACGTGTTCCTAAGAGCTTAGAGACATGCGTGATTTACCTTACCCGAAAAGCATATAGCATGCATTCTGGAAAGCCTAACTGCAAGTGTAACGGCAGGTGGACAAAATTGTTTGGAAATTGAAGAAGCTTTTAAAAACCAAAAGACGCTGTGTATTCAGAAAGCAAATTCGGAAAAAAGTTGTTGCTATTGAGCACAAAGAAGAATATTTATGCCCATGTTTTCTATGAAAGGTAGTCGAAGTTATAAGGGCATAGAAAATCGATGGGAAAAATTCATACTATGTATGAGCTCATTTTTTAAAGAACGTTGTTTTTCAGGTGGCCAAAAAGAGCTTAATCGAAAGATGGCATCCTACTGTAACTAAATTATCTTAGGGCTATGCTTTGTGATACTTAATATTACAGCCATACTTAAGTAATCTTTTGGAATCGAAAACGTATTTCAGAATTTCGGTTAAAATTTCATGGGATAGCATATATACTATATGGTTGTTAGGGGGTTTGGCGCGTAGTGTGGCGGAGATTTGTACAGTAGTTGGGCTAAATCGTGAAATGCCAACCGAAATTCCGAAATGTGTCTTCGTTTTGAAAAGGGTAATAAAGTAGGATTGTAAAACTGATCAGCCTGCAGAATAATTCTATACTAATTTTGTTACCTAGAGATGCCGGCTTTCAAACGAGCTTATTTTCGGTTTCATATGAAAACCATGCTCAACAAAAATGACTACTTATTTATTATGCATTGTTCATATTGACTTTCAATGACCTTAAGTACTCAATTATATTTCATGGAAAATATACATAAAAATATTCATTCTAATGCTCCTTCGGTAGAAAATTACGTTCTTTTCCAATTTTATTTTCGAAGGAAGGGTATAATTCCGCTTTCGAAAACTTTTCCAATTCTCGAATAATTTTGAACCTGACCTGACTTGCCTTCAGGGTTTCAAAACTACAAAAGGTATATTTCCCGGTCCCGAGCAGACCATAGGGACTCATAAAATTTAGCAGTAGATTCGAGACTTATTTTAAAATTTACGAACCACCTTGGTAAATGCAGGGACATGACGATTTATGGACGGCATTTTCACGGTATTAAAAAATCTCACAATTTTAAATTTTTTTAAAACTGAATTATACTATTCCCTCGAGAATAAAATTGGAAGAAAACGTAATTTGCTATCGAATGAGCCAAGGAATGAATATGTTGTGCCTGTTGCTCATGAAATATAATTTAACTTTTAAGGTCATCGAAAATCAACGCAAAAAATGCTAGCTACAGAAGTGGTCATTTTTTTCGAAATATCGTTTTTGCATGAAGCCGAAAAAACGTTCGTTCGAAAACCGGCATCCTGGGGCAATTGAATCATTATAGAACTACTTAATCAATTTTTTCGAGACGAAAACGCATTTCGAAATTTTGGCTGACATTTCTTGAGTTAGCCCACCTACTGTATGTGACCTAGGGATGGGAGTGTGCGTGTGGACAGAGAGGGCTGGGATTAATGATGTTTTCTACGATTTTCGCGGAGGCCGATGTGGTAGAATAGGCCCAGGCAATTCGTAAGAGTCCGACAACGCCAGTGCATAATGCAAGTATGTGTGTCGTTAGTACACAGGTCTGTGAAAGTCTGCTATGCCAGGATCTCCAAAGCCATGGCCCTCGCAGCCTGGTATGCGCTGGCAGTTCCCTGACACCTGGTTCCCTGCCGGTAGATGCGCTTGTGCTCCCGCTGGATATGCAGGTCGTGAGTATGGTCACCAAGTCATCTTTGTCCTTCTGACCCGTTGTGGTGCTGTTTTTGTTGGTTAAAATCATGTTCAAGTGTTTGTTGCGGACCAGAGGCGTGATGGTGCGTCTAGGTGAGGGTCCGGCCGTACCAGCCATCTGAGCCCTCCCTCACCCCTGGTCTTCTGGGCTATGTCTTGGCACGGGTGTAAGTAGGGAGGAGGGGAGAGGACCGTAGATGCTACACAAATTTACACCCACTACAAAATAACGCACGCGAAAGTCCATGTACCTGCTTTACCTTACTGTCGTGTTGTCAGTAAGGAGAGAATGAAACTCTGGCTAATGAGATGAGGCGTGGCGATGGTATTAGTGGTGGCAATACATGTAAATAGAAAGGGGAGTGTATGCAATGATTACGTATTTATTATCCATTTGAGACGCGTTTGTCTGAAATTATTTACCGTGTTTTATTAGTTTTCGTTAAGAAATTTTATTCCGAAATCTTCCGTGCTGTCAAACAGTAGGTCATAAAATTGCTTAACTTCTGGACACTTATGATACTATTTTGGTTATTATTTCCGAAGCACGTTATGGAATTTGTGCAAGCATGGAAAATCAGCGCATAAACCAAACAGGAATGAGGTAATTGAGTTAATGCACAAACTGGAAGTAAATCCTCTGGGATAAAATTTTTTTCCGATTGAGTTAGCTAGGCAAAAAGCTGGGTTAAAATTTTACTCCCTTTAAGCTCACTCCTGACAACTTTCATTTTCAAGCTGACATTCGTTTCTAAATTGATCTGCTTTACTTACTTTTTGACCTAGGTTAGATGGAATTAAAAAATTCGTGCATGTGTGCAGCCGTAAATAGATTGTTTAGCTTCCCCAACAAGTGTATTTTGAATTGAAATAGTGGTCGTTTTCAGCTGCACTTAGGAAAGGGTATAAATAAGGTTTTGGCAAGACCATAGTGTTCCTTTAGTTGAGAACCCGGCCTATTTGACTAAATTGGCCTGCCAACTAAGAAAAGCCGATGGTAGAGTGTTTCGGGTTTTTAGTCGAACCCGAGTATTCTGTTTGATAGTAAAAGCAGCACCTTTTATTATCGAAGATGTGCTGGTTGTCCAAAATTTGCCTTCGTTTTCATCAGTCGCAATCGATAGGATAACGAGTTTATGACTTAAGCGGTATATTATTGGATTTAATAACGCTTAGTTACTTACTAACGCGTGTTTATGGCTCAGGTGCTTCAAAAGTCCAGGTTTGCATAGTGTTGGCTGACGACGACTAATAAAGCCAAAACTGTCGTTTTAAGTTCCTCCTTATGCTTACGTATATCTTGAGAAAAGACGGCCGTTCGAGAAGACGCAGATATGGCAAACCTAAAACTAAACCTCCAACATCTCCCCCTAAATTTCGGCTTCTATCGTGACGCTCGTTTGACGTCCGTCTGTCGATGTAACCTTTGAGTCCTCACGAGCTTTAGTGTCATTATCCCACTCCCCACTACTCATTTCTTCTGATAGCAGCTTCTTGTAACCAGTTTAAATATTCGCAAGTACAACTCAGTTCTCTGATGGGCTTTCTCCTTTCAGTAGGTCACATCGGAATGTACCTATCTCCGATAATTAAGTATAATTTTATGCAGCGACAGAGAATGACAGGTGGCGAGGCATTGATGAACTTCGGTTCGATAAAATGCTTATGACCCATCCGGTAGACCCCCAGTGGTGGATAAACTGCGTCAGGTGCGTCTGTGCGCATGTTTGTGTTTCTGGTCCCCGCTGCTGGTGGTCAGGGTTATGATTGGCTGAATGAAGGCACAATAAGCCCGAAACAGTACTATATCAAACTACCCGCATTCTCTGTCGTCCCTCCTTGCTGCTATTAGGACTTGGCCGACTTCGGCCTGGTAATTGGTTGCCTGTTCGTGACCTTTGCCACCCATACGGAGTTTGTTTGCTTCGTGAAGCCAATAGATCGGTGTGCTCCTTTTCCTGATTGAATATATATATATATATATGCGGTAGAAAGACACTCATCGATAGCTTTACGATACACACTCGGCCTTTTGTGTCCTGGGCCTAATCTGGAGTCCCGCAGGCAGTCTCAGAGCAGTTAGCAGAAGGCAATTACTGAAAACGACACTGAAGGATGGATGGTCACCCCACATACAGTAGGCGACTTACCTAATAAACCCTGATGACGAAAATTAAGATGATCTTTCGGGGACTCCTGCAATGTAGTGCTATTTACGTAGTCACCCATCCCATTCAAAAACGTGCCTTTTTTCTGAAATCAGTATTTTTTATTTATTTTATTAACCAGAATGTGCACAAATTTGAGCCCAACTCAAGGCTATCTTATAGTTGGGAAATTTAAGATGCTTCTAATAGTCTGTGACCATGCTTTTGCATCAGTATGAGTTTGTCTGCACGAAATCAGTAGCCCAAATCAGAAAAACAGCGACCAAAACAATTTGCCCGTTAAGAGATTGACTTTTTGTTCTGCGAAATTCAGCTATAACAGGATGTAAACAGGTTCGTTGTTTCTATAAAAGTGGGCGCTATTTGAATTTGTAGATTTCAGAGGTGGAAATGTATGCGATCTTGCGCCCAAAAAGCCGTACCAACGTCCAGATGCAGTTCTCTATTTATAACGGTCACAAATTTGCTAGGGTTAATGAATATTCCATAGGAAGCCATGAAAGATCCCACTATAAATGGCTATTTTAATCTTGGAGCATGAGGCAAGTTACTTTTGTGCCGTCTGGTTCTAATCGGCGGAATCAACGGCAATTTTCACGGTTTTAGTCAACTGCATGACGAATAAAACGGAAACGAAAAAATTACCCCGAATTCACGGAAGTAGCCTTTGAAAAACATGAAAAAATTGCGAATTTCGGTGAATGTCGTACTGAAAATCCGTGCAAAGAATACTACAGTTGCCTTTCCTCAATTTTGTGTACGCGTACGTCTCATGTGCCTCTAATAATTAAGTTTACGAATAGGACATAAATTTGTGCATTTTCGGCGTTTTCGTCTTTTTCCAAAAAATCCTTCTTCCTATAAGATAGTGCTATAAATATCTGTTTTTGGTCACCATTCAAATTCAGGTCCTTTATTCTTAGTTTGGTATTCTGGTCTTTGCTCTGGGACTGCTCTCCGGTTGGTAAGGGATTTCTCATTACTTTAGGTTGAATTCATGAGTTGACTCACTTGCAAAACGAGATTGCCAACAAAGAAAAAAATACTGTGATGGCCATTTCTGACTTACTGGCCGTCACCAGACAGTCACAGTCGACTCCAGGTTTGTGATACTTGCGATTCAAACCCGACCCTCATGGCCAATAAACCGGATATTCTACTATTTGAAACACGGGCCTTTTTTACTGCCGGTTGCGAACAGAAATATTTATTATGTTGGGGTGGCGTTCACAGATAGAATTACGGAATCTTCTCGCCCCGCTATGTTTAATGGCTCGATCTATAGACCTTCAGCCAGTCGTATAGCGACTAGTAAAGTGTACACTCTAGTTTCTTTTGTTTTTTACGGCTATCTCGTTCGTTGTTCGACTGTTGCGGGACTCTAGATCGTGATCCAAAGCTCAAGGGGAGGCTTCTTAACTCCGTCGCTGGACATTCCTCCAACATAATTACCATTTCCATTTGCAACGGACAGGATGAAGGGCCTACACCTGAATTGGTAAAATGCTTGATTCGATGAACGTGGATATTTCGTTGGAATTCCAGGTGATGCAAACCTGAAGTCGACTATGGCCGGATGGTGACGGCTGATAAGCCAGAAACGACCGTTCCTGTCTTTTGGCCTTCGTTAGTAATGCCGTTCTGCGTATGTATAGGTATGTTTCAAGTGCGTTCGCCGGTCTTCTTTCAGGAGCTCTCTGTCCCTTTGGGCTATGGCGCTCTATTAAGGGCCTCAACGACAGTTTCGACGCGATTAGTAGTATACGCAGGATATTATCGACAAAGACAAGAGAGCTGGTAACAGCCTTTTCTGACTTACTTGTCACCACCAGAAAGCTTAACACAAATCGACGTTCTTTCGTTTATCATGCGTTAGTGTCTAACACTAACAGTTTAGCCCGTTGACAAGCTTGGGGTACGTGAGCGTCCCCTGTACCTTTGGGCCTGATCAATATCATTCGAAGAAGACAAATAAGGACAGAAGATGGGTTTGCGAACGAAATTTTTATCATTCAAGTTTGGGCAATTTCCTCGTCTGCATCATCCGCATGTTGCAGTGTCTGGTGCTGCTTACATCTGTTCATTCAGGTTTGCCGCATGTTTCGTATTATAAACGTGCTCAATGCGTGAACACTGACCTGCATATTTGCTACTGCTGATCGATGACGTCTCGGAGGTCGACTGCTGGGGGCCTCGCGAGACCATTGTCGATTTGGCGACCGTCATACTTGCAACCAAGTCACCGTGGTTGTTGAACACTCCCTCGTGCAATCCGGCGGGCTGGTCGGTCGTTGGTACTCGCGCGAATTACCCTCGATCTGCTGGGCAGAGACCGCGCTGGTCACGTGTCATTCAAAACAGTGCGTTCCCCCCTTCTCCGCGGACGTCAGCTGCCTAATCTGCAGGACTTTATTGCTGATTCTGTTGGCCTTTTCCAAAATTATTTAAACTTCTTGCATATCTCCTGGTCGGTGAAATGCATGACTTTGGCTCGAGTGATCGTGCTAATCGAGGACAATTTTCGAGAACCAGTCTGGCTATCTTTTCATTTTTCAAAGGTGCATCTCTGCTTTTGCTGTTATATATAGCTAGAGGGAGACGGATTACTTAAAGGTCGATTGCATGCAGGTGCTAGTGAAGTCTTGCGACGAGGCGTTGACGCACTTCGCCAACGTACCTTTTGTAGCTATTTTTGCATGATACCTTGTAACTCACCGCTGAATGTTCTGTTACTGCTGCGGGTTTCGTGTCTCATGGCTTACTGTCAGATAGTAGATTCTGATTCAGGAACCACACGAATCTCATACGGTTTCAGAATTCTTGTCATTGTCATAGCAGAGTTCTCCGTATAGGAAATCGCGTATCAGAATATCGGCTTTTCACAAGTCGACCGTTCCATGTTCAGGCTCCTGAGGCATATACTACTTAAGGAAATAGAGTAACCGCTGGTGGCGGTTAGGGTGTGCAAGTATTTCTCCCACTTCTTTCTCCCAAAACCGTTGCCACAGTCTGCTCGAAACCGTTGGAGGAAGGTTGAATTCACTGCGACTGTGGCCAATGGGGTGATTACTTTTGAAGGTTTGAGGCATTTGTCTTATGGTAGAGCGATCTGCCCCTAGACAGACCTCGCGGTAGATGCTCCAAACTAACAGGGGGGACTAGCTCGGGTTTGACAAGTGTTATTGGCAGTGTGCTCGCATAACTAGTGCTAACATTGGAACTATAATGGCAGGGCCATGTACAGATCCACGCCACGCTAGTCCGAGCCCACGCCCTTGCATTCATGATATAAAATCCTGATCAGTGCACTCTGGGGAGCAGGAGGTGTGGTGGTACACTTAGGTGCGGGTTTACGTCTTAGCAGCCACCTGCGGCCTCTCCCACCTTTGGTCTTCTTGACCCTGTCATGACACGGGACTCGGATGGGGGGGGGGTTGGGGGTGGAAAGCATGCGATAGATACTGCACAAATCTAGTATTACTACAAAGGAATTCACCCGGTAGTCGCCGTCCTCACTCTTATCCTGATGTGGAACGCACAGTGGACCTCATCGGTAACGACGGTCGAACTGTCATGATGGAAGGGCGTAGTCTCTATCTTATTGTTAGTTATATTTGTAATTTGTGTGTCTAGGTAAGGAAACTGGTTGTAGACTTCGTTCTTCCACTTCAAATTGGAGGTCGTTAAAGATTGAGGTAAACAGGGACTTGAAGGCTTTCTAATCGCTGCCCTCAACTTAAGAAACATATGTCATTTATGCAAGCGGTCTAGAATTTCTGGAGATTCGGCCTGAATACCAGTTGCTTAAGCTGCTGCAGAATTGTTTTAACAGTCCATCCGGACGGAGGATCGCCCATCGACGGTATTCTTCCCTTGCTCAAAGTCCTAATTGTTAAGAGTGAGGACGTTTTTAAGGCAGCTCCGTTAGCATAGCGGTGTGCTCTTGCTTAAGTTGTTGCTCAAGTACATAATATTTTTCATGAAGAATTCCGTCAATAATAACGACAGCGAAGCCGGATGAAACGAAGATGAATGGAAATATCACGAAAAGCAACATACTCGCCTTCCCTGTTCCCACTTCTAAATGCCTAATAGACGTCAGAAACTCTTCAGTTGACTTTATCGTCCGTCCACTGAGAGTCCTTGCAGAGGAAAAAAATTGGTGGTAGAACCGTTTGGTCATTTAGAATTTTGGAGTTCACAAAGAAGAAAACGGGACGTAGGGCCATCCCCGATTTCGCAATTCTGGGGGCCGTAAAAAGGAGCTATAGGGGAACCAGGGACATTTGAGTTCAGCGCCTACCTTGATCTCTCTGTTGCTTGTGTATTCCGCAAGCATCCTGATTGTCTGGCCCAGGAAGCCAAATAAGCCTTCTTGTCTATCAACAGGCTTTCTAGTCTCGTGCGGTACTCGGTTCTGCGTATGGTGATCGTCGAGCATCCCTTAACAGACGGCGTATCCTTCCTCTTCCGTATTCTCGGAAGCTCACGATCTTCTGCTTGAGAAACTGGCAACTAATATTGTGAGGGAGGAATGAAGTCGATACTTGCTGCTCCGCGAAATTGTTGAACTTTTCCTTTGCCTTACGTTCCCAGAGCGAGGATTCGAAGGACAATATGAGGTCATCTGGCCAGTGAAAGTCGTCTACAGTACAGCATGCTAAAGATGTGCCGTAAGGTATGTTCGTAAAACGAGAAATACCTCGGCACAAGAATGCCTGGATATGAGCATGCAAGCAATCATGATGGTAATCTGTCTGCAGTCTGTGGTCACACACAAGAGCGGAACGATAGTTTCACCGTGAGAAAGGGGGTTGATCGACGAGGGTTAAGAACAGACGGTCAGACCGATGCTCGAAAGTTGGTTCTCGACTGGCACACTTAACCGAACACAAGACATGAATCAGTTCGGACAGGGCCAATAGGATTAGCGAACAATGTGTGAAATACTACCTCACTGACGAGCCCAGGAGATTGAAAGCACAACAACTAATCAGTCCGCCAAATGGCAAGGGGGGTGTTCAACACTCATACTTGCTTGGTTGCAAGTTCGACGGCTGCCAAAGTGAAAATGGTCACACGAGGCCACCAGTGCTCGCCCTTGGAGGCGTCATGGCTCAGCAAATAATAATCAGGTCAAAGGTTATGCGCTGAGAGCGTTTAAAATACGAGACGTGCGGTAATACTGAATAAACCAAGGCAAACAGGAACAGACACCCAAACACCCTGATGGTGAAAACGGGGAAATTTACCGAACTCTGACGCTGATTAAGCTCATTGTATGAACTCGCCCTCTCTTCTTATCTGCTTTCCTCGGAGGCTACAAACGCATTTATACATCTGGACATCGAATGTATGTGCATGCTAATGAATAGCGAGTGTGCTTACTCATGAAATGCTAGCCGAAAATCTGAAATGTGTTTCCGATTGGAAAAGATTTCTTAAGTAAGTTGGAGCATTAATTGGCGTGCGGTGTAATCCTATAATAATTCAGTTACCTCAGGATGCTGGCTTTTGAATCAACTTCTTTTCAACCGCCTGCAAAAACTAAACTTTGCAAAACATGATTATTTAAGTAATGTGGATTTTTTTCACTGCTTTTTGATGCTCACATAAATCCAAATATATTTCATAAAAAAACGTACATGAAAAGTTTATTCATTGACTTATTTGGTTAACATTTGTGTCTTTTTCAAATTTTTTTACCTGGGGGAAGGGTATAATTCGGTTTTAAAACATTTTCTTATTATGAAATTTTTTAAGACCGTGAGAGGCCCGTTCATAAAACATCGTGCCTCTGCATTTCCTAATGTTGCTTGTAAAGCTTACAATACGGATCGAATCCGCTGCCAAACTGCATGAACCCCACTTGGATTCCCTTTGGCAACGTATAGAAATTTATGATTTTAAGTACAAAGAAAATGTACAGCTTGTAGTTAAGAAACAATGAATGCAAATGCATCGGCGGGTTGGGTTTAAAATTATTCGGAAATAAAAGGTTTTTTTAAAACTGAATTATATCCTTTATTCAAGTAAAAAATATGAAGATGCAATTCTTAACTAAATGAGTAAGGAAATGAAAAATTTTATGCATGTTTTCTACGAAATATGCTTGCATTTATATGGGTACCGAAAATCAATGAGAAAAAATTCACATTACTTAAATCGTCATGTTTTGCAAAGTTACTTATTGCATGCGGTCGAAAAACGTTTATTCAAAAGCCAGCATCCTGAGGTGACTAAATTATTATAGGATTTAACTGCACGCTAATTAATGTTACAACCGTACTTAAGAAATATTTTCGAGTCGAAAACACATTTCAGAATTTTGGTCAACATTTCATCAGTTAGCATATCTACTTTATGTCAGTTATACATGAGTTATACGCGCGTATATCCTGCAGAAATTACCAATTTGTATTGGATGCACAGACGCCGACATTGCTAGTTTTGTCCTAAGGTAATTCGTGATCAGTATCTAAGGTAAGAATGCTTCCTTGGAGCACGTGCTCTTTCCCCTTTTCTTCCAGGCATTGTTCAGTAGGTCATCTAACTCATGAACTGTCGTGGGCGGAATTTGAGCGAGATGTATGTCATACAATTGGTGCTGTATTTGTGTTAATTGAAATGATTTGAGGGACAGAAAGCCATTTGCTGAAGGGGGATTTATTTAAAGTCAGTTTTGTTAAAGGTAAACAGGCCATATTTAGGCGAAGTTCGGCCTTTCTTGTTCTACTGATAATGTCCTACGCTACTGACAATTGCAGATCAAACTTCATGTTTGTGTTCATTAGACTGTAAACGAAGATGAATATTAGCAGGAAAGGTACAAAATAAATCCCGTCCGTAAACGACAGTCTGGTTTTGTTTCCGTGAAAATCATGTGAAGGCGTGTTTAAGAAATTGCACTGTTTCCAAAAAAGGACGATTTTAGCTTTTAAAATTCTTTTTCGCAAATTTATTGCGTTTCGCGCCATAAATCCAAGGAATAAACTTTTTTAACAGTAGTTTATTTTGCAACACCGAGAACTACTAGGCGTAAACAGATATATATTAAGTACGCGCGTCATACTGCCCCTTTTCTGCGTCACGCCCTGCGATGAAGATATTCGGACAATGTCTTTCAGTACTCAACCGCAAAAGGATACGAAAATTAGAAGCGGAAGGGTTGTCACATCAGTCGTTAGAAATTATTTATAATATTAGTAAGGTTACTCTGTGATGAGTACTTAATGATGGAACCGTACCCAGAAGTAGACAGGGGTGGGCCAAGACGGTCCACCAGTACGCAAGGCGATGATTTTATTTGTCGTACACTAAAAAACATCACTACATGCCCATTAGGACCATTCACAGGAAATATCTGCCGATAATCTAAATTAACATAGCAAGGAAAAGGGTTTTTAAATTTGAACTTCTTCATAAAAGATCATGCTCATGCCGTATTTAGGTAGGAACTTATTAGAGAACGTTTTTATTTGTTAGGAAATATATTGATAACCGGCCCTTATTCTGGAAGAACATTTACATCTGCGATTATGTCTTATTTTTAGACAAGCAAAAAAGTCGACCCAGATGGTTATATGCGTGAAGAACTTCCAAAAAGAGCACACTGCGCCTATGGCAACCTTCAAGATCTGTAGACGGTTAATAATTCGGGTGGCTATTAAATACGGAGAGCGGCCAGCCTGGTGTTCGACTACTGATACCATCAACAGCAAGGTGTTTGTCCGCACTGTGAAGGATTTTTTCGATTACAACGACATCCGCCGACACCGACTAAATGCTATAATGGTATACGACAATGCCCTCGTCTAGCGCTTTAAAAAAGTATAAATTTAATGACATTTTCAGCCGTAATCTGACTTTATAGACAACGGCCAGCCTCTCCGCATGTGACCTCCAATCGATTTGTATCCCTGTTAACGGCCGGGATCTCAAACTTACCAAAAATTGTTTTGCACTTGTCAAAAAAACATTGCCGCAGGACGAATAAGAAACTTTCAATTCAAGAAAAAACGTGGTTTTGTGTTAGACAGACACATTAAAAAATTCATTATAAACAACCTGGCCATCTCCATGTCTGAGAGGCATTCTGCAGTGATAAATGCAAATGGACAGTCAACAAAGTACTGTTCCTTTCTTTTTGCTATTACTTATCACCATTTTCCCTATTTCATGTGTCTGCCTTCATTATACGCCCGTATAGTTAGCCTAATTTAAGCAACTTGTAAAAGAAGCACTTTCTGAAATTCAAAATTTCAATGATAATTTATTACTTTTACCTTAGTAAATATTAATTTAATATTTCATTATTAATTCTTTTTAAGATCGCAGTTTGGGCAGATCTTGTATCAAGGGAATTTTCTTTTGCTAACTCATGATATTTCATGATTCAGCACATCTAATGCATGTATTCTGAGTCCTTTTTTCAAGTTTGACGCATCGCACGGAATCATGAAGACGACTTCCTTTTCATCAAAACAGACAAACCTAGAGTGAGCAATCAAGATGCAAGATGCCGTCGACGGTTTGGGCATCACAAATACGTGGTGCCTTCTCGGTTGCCTTCTAACAAACTCAGTCATAGTCCTAACGCAAGGATTGTTAACCCTTACTGTCAGTCTGTGAATTTGACTGGAACTCTCTATTTCTTTTCCATTTGACTCGTGTGCACACGTACATACAGGTAAGTGAGCCTCATTAGATAACTTTCACCATAAGAGAAATGGACTGTTGACAGTACTGCGTTTGTGGGGGATGGGACAGTTGTCTTCACAATGCGGGATCGCTTCTGAATAAACTGCCTTGCCACCTGGAAATCGAAATTTTTGCAACTTGTGCCGAATGACTCAATAGCTATGCAAAGCGGCCGGACAGTATTGCATTATGCACTGAGCGTGTAAATAATGGTTAAGTCGAATTTCGTTCTCCGTAAAGGTGAGTTGACTATAGGGTGAACTGCGTTTCCAATCTATTGGTAATGAGGAGCTCGAATGAGTGTTTGAAACGCTTAAACGCCTCCCATTGGAGCAGAGCATATTTTCCAGTTATTTTTGTAGCTTCAATATTCACATTTCGATCAAAAACCGATAATTTCCCTTATTCGGGAAATTACCTATGCCTGTACTTATCCCAGAACTTATGTACCATTTGCGCGCGCTTCTTTTATAACGGTTATTTTCCAAGTTAAGATTTGATTTTTCATTGCTCGAAAATTAACTAAATAACCATATTATTTTCGGAAAAATTGAAGCTGTTTTTTCATTGAATCTCTGGCTTTCATGACCGCGTAATTTTGTACCAAATGGGCAGTAAGCGTGCTTTAAGTCTATATGTAACTGAAATTTACAGGCTATGATAAATGCACTAGAAGTACTCAATAAACATCCGGCCGCGTCTTTATCAAGGTCCTCTACATCTACGCTAAGATGATTTCTCTTGCGCAGTTTTGGGTGACAAGTAACTTACAAAAGGAACGGCACTGTATTATTCGTTTGGAAATGTTTTGTGACTAACCAGTCTCTAGTGCACGTATGCTCACAGTTTTTGAAATCGGTCCTAAACAACTAGAAAACGGAATTCTTTGTTCGTGTCAAAAAGGTTGTTATCAACAAGGTGACCGCATGAACAAGAAAAGTACCCGACTTTTGTCCTGTTTTCACTTTGGAAAAAATAAAGGTCATGGGCGTTCACCCCAGCAAATAATGTTGTGGGGAAACACTGCGGTGGGTCTCTTCCTCGATTAGTAAAATGCCCATTGCAAGTTTTCGTTAGGAAAGCCTGCTTGCTTGGACGATTAGTTTTCGCGTTTAGACGAACATATAAATACGATCAAATCAAGACATATGAGAACTCATTATATGGGTAAAACTTTTAAAGATCCATACGCAAAGGCACCTTTATGTATGATCGGCCAGGGAAGTCGATGGTCGCAAAGTATCCCTTAACGGTTCGAGAAAACCTTCATATTAAACGAACTCGATCGCTGTCAGAAGGCGGGTCGTAAATTTGTGGAAAAATATTGCTCCTCATATACAGAAAACGATAGTTTTAACTCCATCCAATGGCTATATTCTAACTTTTTCATCGTTGACTAGTCTCTGGACATGAGAACATACGAAAACGGTCATTCCTGCTGAGTTTCCACTCACAAATATAAATCCGAAAGATGTGCAAGCCATTTTCCTGCATATCATTCTGCAAAATCTCTCTGAATGTAAAATAGCTGAAGGGCTAACTTTCTGCATACTTCGTTCCTTCTTGAAGGACTTATAAACAGCAACCAGTTAAAAAGAGCTTTAACACGTTTTTGTGCTTATGCTATTTCACCAACTTGATCGGAATCACGGATATATACTATGCACGTTTGCAAGTCCGCTTGGGCGTGCGACATGAAGGATGGTACCTCTGATATCTTATTTTCTGCTTTTTTTCAAATTTCTGACAAGACTCATTTTTTTCCATATCCTTTGCAAGTCTTCGTCTAACTGAGGGTCGTTTATTTTACTTGGTCTTTTTCTGAACCATCCGGTTCAATCCCAGAAGTACTGAACGTGCTCATATTTCGCTAATTGGGTCGCCTACTGTGTGCATTTTGCACTGCAATTTCATGGAGATTTTTTAACACTTGATGACATATTTAAAGCCCATTTCACAGTTATGGCTGATTCACCGCATGAATGCAAGAAACCATAAAACATTCCTTCCGCTTCTGAATACGCACACAACCTTTTAATCACGTCATAAATAAACTTTCAAGATCAAGTTCATGCAGAAAATTCCACGCCTGCCGAATAGTCTCCTTCATTTGACCTTCCAGTTCTTTAGTTCGATTGGATAACAGTCCCCGTAGAGTTTCAGTTAGATTACTATCGGACCTCAGTGATGTCTAGTTCGTTGTGTTGATTCGATTGCTTCTTAATCAGTGTTTTTTCATTTGGGCCTGATGCATGTTAGGTCAGAATTCCTGTAACAACAAGCGCCCGCCGCTCTCTTTACACAAAAGGACAGAAACTGAGCAGAGGCTGCTTGATTGTATGCCTTTGTCTTATGCTTTCGCTGTAAAAAAACAAAATAAACACTACTCAGACCATTACATTACCAACTTTGCAAGATAATTCACTGCTGTCTAAGAGCTGTTTATGCAGCTAATATTTGTAATATTCAGACTATACCGATTAACTTTCTCTTCATCAAATAAGACCACCTTGCCTCACTAATCTGTCCCGATGACATGATCTCCATTCAGCCCAACAAGTCCATCGCTTCCTTAAGAAATTGGTTAACATGGTATTTTTTAAAAAGTTTTGATAAGCGAGTACTCATAATCTCATAATTATTCTATGAAGTGTAATCCTTGAAAATTTATCACGAAGTCCCTTTTGACACTTCGTACGCTATTGTTTCTTGTTTTTACTTCCCGTGGTGTTGTGTTTGGACTGATGTGCAAAGATTTCCCTCCTTCCAATTCGTAGCCTCTTATGGAAATTTTTACGAACTGCAATTTATTTGTTCAGCACGATGTTCAATCCCCTCGGTCATCGTTCAGTATCTCCACTGCTAAAACCATTGCATACAACGGGAAGTCTCGTTTCGTTCTAAATTCCCCAACAGTACTACTTTGACACTGTAAAAGGAGAAAGAAAACTTAAATTCGTCATGTCTGAGGACAGTTCATTTCGTTACTACTACGCATCAGGTTGGCCTCACTCAACTGATCGTCGGCTATAATCTATAACTTGTACCGTGTGTCCCCGCAGCTGGGTGAGAACAGATGCGGAGACATGCGTGAGAACTGGCTTTTAGTGACAGCAGACACTTACTGCTTGCACTCCTCCTCCTCCTCCCTCACCTGGGGGGAGGGGTGTAATGACAGAGTCAGCAAGACCTGAGACGGGAGAAAGCGCAGGTAGCTGGCGCGGCGGAAACCCACACCTAGGCGTTCCATCATACTCCCTGGTCCACAACATGTCTTGACCAGGATTTCACACAACAAGAATGAAAGAGGGACGACTCAGATCCCACTAGGTGGGAGCGTCATTAGGGCCACATTAAGAGGGAGCCGTTGCAGCCAGACTATCAGTCCTCCAGTCAATCATTCCATAAAAACACGCAATAGGTTTATTGGGAGATCCGAGTTATAGCCTCACTTGGAAACCTTCCAAGCCACAGTATTTAGTGCACCCTGATAAATCCAAGCACATTGGATTGTTTATAATGAGGAATATGCACTGGGAGTCAAAATCACACTTGCTCTTCTCTTTTCAGTGCGCCGGTCGATTGCCCGAGCCGGTCGACTAGAAGAATAAGCCGTCGGTACGTCCCACACGCATGACCTGTCCCCTCACACACACACACACACACACACACACACCAGGATTTCAAGTAAAGTCGATGGGCTGACCGGATCTCCCATGCGGCAGAGGAGCTACATGGAGAGGGAGTCAAAGAACACACTTCATACTTAACTGAGAGGTGCCGGTGATGTGAGGTAGCCGATATCACGCTCCCTATCAACTTCCGAGCACGAGTTTGTTGTTTACAGCCGGTCAGTTGTCTGATGAGGAAAGTGGGTGATGATAACCAATGCCACATTAACTAACTGTTGATCTGCGTGACAACCACATTCTGGTCATTCTCATAGATCGATATTACATTAAAAAAACTTTTATAATGGACGCTTGTTTACAATGAAAGTTTGTCCTTTTTGTGCTTTCATGTAAAAACCGAGGTAAATACGTAAGATTGCAGAGACTGTTACCAAAAGAAGGTCACCTTGTTATTATAGGAAGGGTCGTAGTAGGTAGTTTTGCAAGACCTTTAAGACTTTCCTGTTTGCCTTAACGTTTCACATGTGAATCTACTGAGGTAAGTAACCAGAACCACGCTTCTGAATGAATTCCAAAACTGCTTCGGTGAATGGGGATTTCGAACTGCAGTAAGAGTACTGGTTTTGTTTTACCATATAAAACAGTGGTATTACTTTCCTTTAGAAGTAAGATTTTATGTAGAACCGACCTTCCTACAAGTCTTAAAAGTTTTAAATACTTCGCTTTTTTCCATAAGCCATTAGTTTATCTACTTGGCTACAGAAGGCCGACGGAAAAATATCTACAGATTTGTGGCGGTGTTTTGGTGCTTTTGATTTCTAAAGGTGGGTGAAAAGAGGCAAAGTGGAAGAGAAACATGTCAATGTGAGGGAAGTGGCTTAACGGTGTAGATCAAGATAACCAGCTCTGCGGCCTCAACAAGGTAATATTTAGTCATCAACTAAGCTGACGATAATAATCCAGAAAGAGATTCTAAAAAAACGCCGTTTAGAGAAAAGAAGTCTAAACTGAAAGGACATGATGAAGGATAAGTGTGTGGTATTTTGTGACTGGCATTCTCATAATTTCCGATACAAACGAAGATGCCAGTCCCGGGAACTAGTTTATAAAAAGTAGACATGATCGCTGGAAGAAGAGTTTCATTCTCCTGATGCTTCGAATTCTCGCCCGAACCCATCATCAGAGACAGTGACAGATACGGGTGATTTGTGAACAAGAAGTTACAGTATTTATAGGATGCAGTCGCTATGCTACTGCATCTCATAATTTATCATCTGGCGGGTGTTACTGTATATGTACCGTTTTCGCACAATGGAAGAGTTTGAAAAAAGCGACGATTTAACATTTTAAAACAGACTTTCCATGGATATTGCGGTAGGTTGGTACTGGTCTAACGTGACAGACCGGTAGTTTCCCACCATTATTCTCCACCCACCGGGGGTTGCTATAAGTACCAAAAACTGCAAAACCTGAACACCTGTTTCGCACCCTGACCAGCACGGTCTCTGGTCATGCCAGTAAAAGGAAAGTTGATGAAATCACAGTATTTTTCGGGATTCTCAGCAAATTAGTGGAAAAGATGCCTGGCGTCCGTGCTTTGGCGTTTGTCTGTAAGAAGTACCAGAATGCGGCCGAGGAGGGACCTCATTCACTCATTTCCAATGCACTATACCGGCATTTCTCATCCTCTCGGACAGAAACCGACTTATTTGACAATTGTGCCATCTTCCATAGGAGTACGCAACTAACCTTCCATCAACACCTCAAAGTCCACCATCTAAGGGACCGATTTCTGCATAAAAAACGGAATTCTCAATCCCGAGGTAGAACACACCAAAAGTGATTTTGACTGACAATGGGCATGTCGCAATGCTGCAATATTGACCCGTATGTGGACATGGTCATAGTTCATATAAGCGTTTCGATAGTAGCATTAATGTATGCGAGTTTTGCGTTTTGTGCTTCTCAGAGTTATCCAATCACTAAGTGGCAAACGAATAGTGGTAGATTCGGTTATTTGTAGTAGCCACTCCAGCTGAACAAGGGATCCCGGCGAACCTATTGTTTAAATGAATCCTTTTGTTAATTGCACTATCATATATGGGTGACGGAGAATCCTGCACAATAAGGCATGCGATGGTTAAAAGGGAGCGCGGTTGGGAAGAATAAGTCAAATCCACATACAGTGAGTGACCGGCCTCATGAAATGTTTGCTGAAATTCTGAAATGCGTTTTCGACTAGGAAGGATTACTTGGCCGCGGTTGTAATGCTGATTATCTTAGGGCATATTCTTATAACATTTCGGACTCGGCAGGATATCCACTTTTAATTGCACTTCTTTTCAATCTCCTGTAGAAAGCGTGCTTGGTAAAAATGACTACTTAAGTAGCATGCATTTTTCCCATTGATTTTCGATGGTCTTGGAAATTTAAATTTATTTTATAGAAACCACAAACAAAAATATGCCTTCTTTTAGTCAATCAATAGAGAATCACTTCTTCTTTATATTTTATACTTAAGAAAGGAGTATTATTGGGTTTTAAAAAAGTTTTTAATTATGAAACTTTTTAAGACCGCGAAATGTCCATTCACATAGCATCGTACCTGGCCGTTTACCACTGCTCCTCATGAAATGTACAACATGGTCCGCATCCACTGCAAAATTTTATGGACCCTGTATGATATCTCTTTAATGGCATAGAAAAATATGTGATTTTCTTTACGCGGAACGCATGCACCTTGTAGAGTGAAATCACTAAACGCTAATGCAATAAATGATCAGGCTCCAAATTATTCGGCAATTAGAAAACTTTTTTAAAACCAAATAATACTCCTTCCTTAAGTATAAAATATAAAGAGGACGTAATTTTCTATTGATTGACTAAAATAAAGCATATTTTTATTTATGGTTTCTATAAAATATTCTATATAAAATATTCTATATATATATATTCTATAAAACCAGGCAAGTATCAAGGCTGACGCAATCAAGACCAGCAGGAACAATCAACGCATTACTCTGATGATGGAAACGAGAGGGTTTCCGAAACGTCAGTACAAATATAACTCGGTCCATGAATTCGCCCCATCTTCTTCTTCGTCTTCTTCGGGGGATGATGAACGGGATACAATATCTGGACCTCGAATCTTTACCCATATCAATAAAAATATATTTAAATTTCCAAGACCATCAAAAATCAATGGGTAAAATGCATGTTACTTAAGTAGCCATTTTTTACCGAGCACGCTTTCAACAGGCGATTTAAAAGAAGTGCATTTAAAAGCGGACATCTTGCCGAGTCCGAAATGTTATAAGAGTATGCCGCAAGATAAGCAGTATTACAACCGCGACCAAGTAATGCTTCCTAATCGAAAACGCATTTTAGAATTTCAGCCAACATTTCATGAGATAGGTCACTCACTGTATAATCAAGATGGAACTGTTCCGTGCGTGCCGCAACATGTGACATCATCCGAACTAACTGCCTCCCGCAGGTACCACATTCTGTTACTTTAATGAACCATTGCGATCGACCCGTGAAATATATGGAAATACAAAGCGAGAAACTAGTATGCGTGCGTTTGATACACTTCACGAGAGTTCTGCGTTCATTATTTCGGGCGCATTAATTTTGTGGAAACATTGCTTTCAAACTCGAACCGCTCTTTGCCTGCACACGCATCTACATTTGCATGGCGTGATTTTGGAGTGACTTGGGACGATTTTTATGACTGTGCACTATGGCAGTATGAAGCACACCAAAACGGAAAACATGTGCCCTGAAACGGGAACAAGTCTGCGCACCCCCGAATTCCAGTCGGGTGTGTTCTACCTACTGAACTGCCTTCCGACCACTTGAATAATCGATATTTCCTTCCTCGCTCGCTCGCGCGGAAAGAAAAGGTTTATTTATTCAACGACTTTTCTGTTGAAATTGAAGGAGAAAACCTTTTGCTTGGAGAAGTTTTGCACATTTACTTCATACACGGTGGTCAACTAAACAACTCAAGTATCCTCTTAGGCCCCACGCCCGTAAGCCTTTAGGGAAGAGACCATGGGTGGCACAGTGTCAGTAAGAGCCTTAAAGAAATAGTTTATAGGGGTCTTGGAGAGGATGCCTACCGTGCAGATTTTTGTAAATATTAACCAGATGCCAGCATTCTACGGTTCAGATTTTTCGGCATCAGAGACCCTACTGAATGACCATCTAAAACATAATGGTAAGTTAATGTAGAGCAATACGAAACAAGTGCCAACGTCGAAATATTAGGGCGACATCTTCATGTATTTAATCCTCTGGCTAAACGTTCTGGTTGACCATAAACCGCAATTTTGTCCCTTTTTAGCCGGGGGTGGATTGTCTACGTCGGAAGACTGTTTGGCTTTTCGTAGAAATAGTAAACGAGGGAATGGACTGTCTAATCATATTCGTTCCTCGTAATAATCATAGCTTTGTGAAAATTGCTGCAGAAAGGACGTTCTTTGAGCATCCTTTTTGTGTTCGGTTAACAAGTGTGGGACTAACCATGACAAATATGCCAAAAATGTGATCTGAATATCCGAATGCCGCGTATATGCCGCACTTCCTAGTCAAAGGGCTACGTATCTGCTCTCATGGGAGGGGGGTCGGAGGCATGCCGTATTAACAAACACCCTTTCTAATAAACTACCTTTGTTTTGTGATAGATTGAAAGGTTAGAAAATCAGTGCACTTTATCGCGTCTTATCAATTTTATGGCATCCTAAGTATCTATTTATTAGTTTAAATTACTACAGATTAAAGACCTGAGACGTAAGACGTATATTGAGAGAACACGGTTTGGGTTTTACTCTTTTATGCCAAATAGTTTTGTTCACATATAACTTATTAAAATTTTCGCCCTAATTTTCATGTCCCAGAAATGTTATAAATTTGAGACGCGTGTTTTGTATGCATCTATTCTCTTTTAATACTCATCGCTTTCTCGACGTCGATCAGTGACAGAAGGTTGGTTGAGTTCGCATGCTCTGGCTCCAAACTGACACCAAAAACAGTCTGGCTCCAATCAGCATGATGTTTCAGACGCGTAGGACAAATCCTGCTATGTCCTGTACACCAGTAGCCCCAATTAATACATTCAGCTGCAGGATGAGCTGAATTACACAGTCATCGCTCACTTCCTCAATGTAGAAAATGATGGACAAGTTGACGTTCAATCTGCCACACCAGTAGGCTGTCATTAAAAGGATGAAGTGCCTCGATAGGGCTGGAAACCCACTTTTGCTGCTGTCTCGTCAGATCCCATTTCTTCTTATTCCCCCAATCTGCTACCTTATTCGGCCAGGCCCGGCAACGAAAAATGTCACCTTAAGCGACCATTAAGACCCTTAAAGCACGTCCAGTTGCATCCGCTGCGTGCCGCTGAGGGCAGTTCCCCAGCCCCTCCTCCCCCCCCCCCCGGACTATTCGTCTCCAGCACTTACTGGGTTATTCGCATACACTTACAGACGTATATGTATAAAAGCGCTGCACTTTTAGGCCGCCTTACTGCGCAGTCGAGTGAAAGGATGCCAGGGTCGTG
Organism: Spirometra erinaceieuropaei; assembly: GCA_902702965.1. Lineage (NCBI taxonomy): Eukaryota > Metazoa > Platyhelminthes > Cestoda > Diphyllobothriidea > Diphyllobothriidae > Spirometra > Spirometra erinaceieuropaei. The sequence continues at coordinate 4,489,764 of CACRXP010000001.1, forward strand.
AAGGCGCAGGCGCATTTTCTTGCAACCTAAAGGCCTCTTCATCAAATGTCCCGGCTGCATCCCATCCCTCCGGACAAATAGCCAACCACCCAGTTCCCTAGCATCCCACTGTTGGTCGTAGGAGGAGGCGCATGGAGGAGGTGGGGGACGTTAAAGAGGGTCAGACGCCTGCGTACGGAACATGTGTGTTGACGGAACAGCCCTGACTGAACTTTAAACAGCACTTCTGGCAGAGATCTTACGCCGGCAGCTTGCATACATAGGACGCAGTGTTTTCTAGTGCTTCTTTTTGGAGGCCATGTCGGTGTGCCGAAAAAGGACTCCTTCCAAGTGAATATCATTTGCATTTAATTAGCTTCACTCGGAGGTGCCAAGCTCGCTACGGTGCCTCCGTTTGCTGCGTCTGTTTTCTGGTCATCCACTGACTTTCAAAAGTCCTCCTATCCGTCTTCTTGCATTGATAGCGATTTCGGAATGCGTCGTTTGTATGGGACCGTAGGGCGATCTGCGTCACTGGGAGGGAGAAAACGGATTATGATGGTTGAAAGAATACGTTCATAGAAATTCGGTTGGCGAAATGATGGCTGACTTGCCTTTGGGCAAGAGAACCCCCAAAGTGCAAGAACGTGAGAGCGTAAACTGCTTTTTATGCGTAGGTAATATCATTCTGCTTATATCCTGCGCCGCTGTGCGGCTGCTGGTTGGACTCGAGAGAGAGTTCATAAGGCACAACGGAACGAGTGAGTTCCGTAAGAACGATCGGTGAACGCCCCCCACCGAACGAAAACTGACAGGGCAACGGGCTCGTGGCTCAGTGGTTAGAGGCGTGGGCTTCTAACAAACAGGTCGCGAGTTCGAGCCTCGGGTGTGCCACACTTCGGGGTTGGGTATGACTGGCTGACGATGGCTAATAGGCCAGAAATGGTCATTCCAGTCTCGCCTGTCTTTCTCGGTTATATCATTCTGCCAATAATTAACGCACCTTTAGTTAACTTGACATCCCGAAATCTCCAAACTCGCCGTCATGGGATCTAACGTCGAAATATTCATTTTTGCATAAAATGCGTTTTTTCTAAATAACTTTTAAGTGTGATGAGACGATGGGATCAATGGCAGACTATACTTATAAAATTTCTACTATTCTGCTGTGCGTAAAATAGAATTTTCCCAAATGTACATCTCGAACAAGTCAAAGTTTTCATTTCATGTCTGTTCGCGGTGAACCTAAATGTCACAGTTGAATTTTCTTGAACCTCAGTATGTAGCGAGCTGGATAAATGACGAAGCATGTTGAAGCAGCAAATGAATTATTAACGCCGCAAACGATGATTTCTAGTCGGTGTTCGGTGACTTGTAAGCAAATTGGATAACAGCAGTGCAGTGTCAGCCCATTTACCCTCTTTCGTGTCTCTGGGTTCCACTGAAAATAAAAGATGTGAATTATTAAAAATGAATTTGAGAATAGTGGTTTGTCTAGCCCACACTCTCTCCTACAAGTTTCTCATGTGATCTGACTGTCACTCAAAAAAAACCTATCTCAGTAACCCGGATTTCTCGCTGAAAACAAGACCTCACAAAGCGGATCCGTGGCGACCTGATACGCACTTCTGAGGACAGAGTTATTCTGTCAGCATATAGAATACCAGTTCACGGCGTCTGACTCATCATGGTACTTGTCGGCTTTATAATACTGAGGGAAGTCCACACAAAGGCGGCCTCACTCGCTCCTTTTCTTGCCTCTCTTATTGCGAGTCAGCGGTTATTTGCGCAGACCGAAGAATAGCATTAGCAAAATGTCGGCGTAGCATGTAGCCTCCGTTCAAAGCTTGCAACTGGGATGACTGGTCCCTGTTCTGTCGCACTCAATAGCTTAGCGAATGCGCATTTGAGACATGCACAATTCCGAAACGTGCTGTTCAGCTCCAATTTCGGCGAATTAAACGACAGAAGTCCAATTCGCCCATGAGAGGTCCCAGCCTCACTATGCAGCCGCATAAGACCTGTGAATCACAGGTCGGCCGCTGAATATGCGATCATATTTGCATTTTAGACATGCTAAATATTTCATTGGCCAAACGTGAGTGCCAATAGTTCGTGTTCGACTTCAGAGTTTCATCAACTCTACGACCATTCCAGACAGAAAAAATAAGTCTACAATGCCTCATCACCTACAGAGATCTTTGCACTTTATAGTAGTCTGCATCTGATAAAACTGCAGCCGTTACATGCGCATGTGAGGTATCTCTTTGCTATATAATGTAATTCGTTTTTGGCATCGGTCCAAGACCTATTGAATCCAGGGTTTGGAATTGAAAGGGCAGGCGATTTTAAGCATACCTAGACTTTTATTTTAAAAAATGAGAAGGTATGAAGGTTGGCACGAAATCGGACGATCCGGTGGTAAACATTATTCAATAATAGTCATGTAGATTGCCGAAAGCCTTGACGGAGTACGTATATATATAATGGTGGAGGGACGTCCACCGATCGTTCTTAGGGAACTCACTCGTTCCCTTGCGCCTTACAGGCTCTCTCTCGAGCCAAACCAGCAGCCGCAAAGCGGCGCATGATATAGGCAGAATGTTAATACCCATAAAGACAAGGGAGACTGGAATTGCCATTTCTGGCTTATTAGCCGTCGTTAGCCAGCCATACCCAAGCCCGAAGTATGGAACACCCGAGCCTCGAACTCGCGACCTGTTAGTTTAGAAGTCCACGCCTCTACCCACTGGGCCACGATCGGTGAGCGCCCCCCACCATTGTATATTCCCGATCGAAAACCGACAGGGCAACGGGCTCGTGGCTCAGTGGTTAGAGGCGTGGACTTCTAACTAACAGGTCGCGAGTTCGAGCCTCGGGTGTGCCATACTTCGAGGTTGGGTATGACTGGCTGACAACGGCTAATAAGCCAGAAATGGCCATTCCAGTCTCGCTTGTCTTTGTCGGTAATACCATTCTGCCTGTATATCATGCGCCGCTGTGCGGCTGTTGGTTGGGCTCGAGAGAGAGCCCTTAAGGCACAACGGAACGAGTGAGTTCCGTATTAACGATCGGTGAGCGCCCCCTACCATTATATATATATGTATATCAACATGAATAAATATCTGGGGTCCAGATAAATTATCCCATTCATCATCCCGAAAAGAAGACAAAAAAGTGAAAGAGGTGATTCCATGGACCACACTGTATTTGTGCTGACGTTTTGAAAACTTTCTCACTTCCATCGTCAGAGTGGTGAGGTGTTTGCTCCTGCAAGCCCAGTGTCATCCTGTCTCGTCGCCTGTTTCGTGATGTAGGCATGCCTGACGCACGAACTCAAACCTGCGTTTTGGCGGTCTATTGGCTTTGGTTCTTCCGTGGCCAACCGCTGGCGCGCTTGTGCGACCTCTTTCCCTTGCCCGGTCGTCGTCACTGCTAGATCCGTGTGTCCGTGGGCCCTCCCCTCGTAATCTGACAGGCCGATCAGCTGTCGTTCCCTCTGTGAATCACGTTCGGCTGTCTGGACGCGTCGGTGTGTCGATATCTCGCGTCGGTCGGGTGACCTCCGGATGGCTTCTTCCTCCCGCTGTGAAGGTGACAACTGTTGGGAGAGCCGCGATTTGCTCGACAATTCTGTCGACCCCGTCTGGATTGACTGGAGCCTTGTACGTAGTGTCTGGTAGGCCGGATGAAGATCAATGGCCCTGTTGATTGCGCCAAATGAGGACCAGCTTTCGAGCACCAGTCTGGCCATCTTGTTGCTGACTCGGCTGATGGCTCTCACTTGCCCTAAGGCGAAACTGTGCCTCTCCTCTTTTATTTGGCCATACACCAGTGACAGCCTATCCTGGCGGTTGACTGCATGCTGGTGCTCGTGCAATCTTGTGCAGAGGCGTTTGTCCGTTTCACAAACGTAGCTCGCACTGCAATTTTGTCAGGGCATGCTGTAGATCACTGCTGATTGTTCCGTTGCCGGTAACTGGTTTCTGGGTCTCATTATCCGCTGTCTGATAGTAGAATCCGGTTTAAGGAACACCCCAATCCTAATAGGGCGCAGGATTCTTGCTGTCGTCTCTGAAACATTCCTCACTTAGGGGATCACGGGCCAGAACCTCGGCTTCAAACCGTTAGATCGTTCACGAGTAGACCCTCTTTGGCACTTCCGTATGAAGGATCGTGGGTAACCATTGGCTGTGAATAAGGAATGTAGGCATTTCGCTTCCTTCTTTCCTCCTTCGTCTTCGTCAATAAAATGTGTTTAAACTCGCTAAAAAAGAGTCCTGACACAACTGCGTTTGTGACTAATACGGTGGTTACTTCGGAATTGGAGGATACGTCTAGTAACCGTTGCCTTGCGGTATACAGTAGTTCTGGTCTCCCCATTAGCCATCCTTGTGACATTTACGTCAAGGAATGGCAACTGGTTGTTGTTTTCCTCCTCCATTGTAAATTGGATGTCGACGAATATTGACACTATATATAGGCAGTATATTATTACCAAAAAAGACAAGGGAGACTGGCTAATAAGCCAGAAATGGCAATTCCAGCCTCCCTTGTCTTTGTTGGTAATAACATTCTGCCTATATCATGCGCCGCTGTGTGCTGCTGGTTGGGCTTTAGAGAGAGCCCGTAAGACAACGGAACGAGTGAGTTCCCTAAGAACGATCGGTGAGCGTCCGTCTACCATTGTATGTTCCCGATCGAAACCGACGGGACAATGGACCCGTGGCCCAGTAGTTAGAGGCATTAAACTTCTATCTAACAGGTCTCGGGTTCGAAGCTCAGGTGTCCCACACTTAAGGACTGGGTATGACTGGCTGACGACGGCTAATAAGCCAGAAATGGCCATTCCAGTCTTCCTTGTCTTTGTCGGCAACGAAATTCTGCAATTATATATATACGTATGAATTTGAAAACAGGCGTCTCAAAAAACAAAATTCGAAAGAAATAAGCTCTTTAGGAAAGATAAACAAGTTTTATTGTAAATTTTCGATCTTGGTTCCCCAAGTCGTCTTCAGATGTGAAGTAAGTGTGCAAAACAGTCAACATTTAAACATGCCGAAAAAAATCGATTTTGCCTTGTCACTCTTGCTGTTGTAATGTTGTGATTGGCCAATGCTTCTTCTACTTTTCCTGGAGGCTATTTTACACCGTATACAATTCTACGTGTCGCTTGATGCATTCGTTATCAGAATGGATGGTCTCTAAAAATTCACGGCCATTTTTAGATGAGCAGACACCTACAATGCGAGTCTTGTCCCAGGCGAATTTCTGTCCAGTTTCCAACGTATGCATGACAACTTGGGACAAGTAGTCTCGCCTTTTTACGGCCAAATGGTGTTTGTGTATTCGTGTAGAGGCAGATTTTCCAGTTCGACCACAGTAAACCGCATTACAGGTGTTGCATTGTATCTTATAGACACCCTATCCTTAGGGTGTGCAAGCTGGTTACGAAGTGAAGTCGTCGGCTTGTGCGTCACATGTATTTGGTGCTTCCTCAGGTGTCTTTCGACTAGTTAGGACACATTCTTAATGTACGGAAGTATTCGCCAGTTTTTTGGTTTGGGCGCCTGATCGGAACAATCTAGTTCCTTCTCTTTTTCTGTTAACTCCTGTCGTCGCATGCATCGGTGTACAAAGTATCTAGGATACCAATTCTGGAAAAACAGTTTGAACAACAAACGCAAACTGTTGATATCAGCGTGACACATGCAGACATTGAGGAAATGCGTTTAACCCGAGTCGTATTCTCGCGAGGTCTATCTATATTTTGAAGCAAAATATTCCTTGGCTAAAACTGTGGAGATCAAATTGAGCCAAAAGTCTTATTTGACCCTGTCACTCAGTTTTGCCTACAGATGGTTGACTATTTCGCTTTTTGGCAAGTGGCCGCCTGCGTGTAATACCCCGGTCTACATAATAGATACCTTGTTTTAGTGCAGTCAACTGAGCAAATATGCTCTACGACAGTTCTTTCCAAAAAGGATTACTTCTGGTGTATTACCTTTCACCAGTCATCCCTACTTCGCCTGTAATCCACAGAAGCCGGTGGTCGAAGCTAGGTTCGATTGGTCATTGAGCCACACGTTCAGCCACTTGCCCTAGGGATCCACAATCCGCCATCTACTTTAGGAGATATTCAAACTCATTGTTTAGCCAGTCGGATGCCATCACATGGTGCCGTTCAACCTTGGCCTACGGGAATTGAAACAAGCAATTAATGCATAGTGATACGGCCTAACACAAATTATAACTATACATATTTTTTCTCTTGCCGTCAGAGAAAGAGAGAATTAGTCAGTTTCAAAGCTCGATGAAATAACCGCAGATTTTTACTGATATCTCTGGGAAGATTTACATACTCCCGACACAGGTTGACTTGGAGGGGCAGCCACTGTTAAAGTATTGACCAAGATTGTCGAGTAAACTTGAGACTCCCACTGAAATTATGAGGGTCGGATCTCAGTTCGTAGCCCTACCTGCAGTAGACAAGCCCCAGCCTGAACCGTAACCCCTAACCTCTAGCTCCTAACTGCTAACCCCAAACCCTAGCCACACCCTCTAACCCAAAACCCTAACCCTTAACCTCTAACCCCTTACCTTCATCCCCAACCTTAACCCCTAACCCTGACCCCTAACCCCAACCTCTAACCCTTAATCCCTGACCGTAACAGGCACAACTACGAAACGAGATCTTGCCCTTATGAGTAATGGCTTCATGACCAGTAAATAACTGTGAAAAAAGTCAGGTGCCCTAACAGGTGAGGACAGACATGTAGCTTTGTGGCGGCACAGCCGTGAGAATAGGCGGCGAGAATGTTGTGGACCCGGTCTGAGCGTTACCCTAATCAGGACAGATCCTAATGTTGAAAGGAGAAGACGGAAGGCACCAGAATGAGGTGTTTATTGTGCACAGCACCCGGGGTTGACCTCTCTCAGGTGGCAGCGGCCACAGGCGAAGCCAGGGCTAGTGTTGACTGCGTCCAGTCATGCCTGAGAGTCCCTGAGATAGTCGTGGCAGCCGCTTTTGACGGCTCACAGGCCAAGCTCAAGTGGTGTCCAGTCGGTGTGTGTTTCATTTGCCGAGGGGTGGTGTCCCAGTGGCTTAGGTTGTGGTTGCAGGGAGAGGTGCCTTCAAGTGGCCGCATGGGCAACTGCGGCTGTGCGGTCGCGGGTGTGCCCGAGTTGTCGGTCGTGTGACTGCAGGGCGGCGCGTCTGGAACTGCTCACTGCAAAGGGTGAATGACCTTGAGGCAGCGAGATCTGAATAATGACGCCAGACCGGTCATGATGGCTGCCCGCTACAGCTTAACAGTTTATAGGGAAATGTTCGCTATAGGCTGATTGCAACCCTCTTACCGTCACTGCCTTCGGATGTCTCTACAATAGCAGTAGTAATTTCGACGAGAATTCATTTGACGTTAGGTACGCTTGTCGCATAATGAAGAATAAAAACACGTGCCCATAGTCGAAGAAATTGAAACGCTTGCAGCAACTTTTATGTAAAGGAAGGCTAGTTTCATCCGAATACCCCATTTTATTGCCGAAACGATGTTCCAGCGCAAGTTACCAACGTAGAAATCCACACACATCTTGGACAATGCTTTTGGGAGGGGATGTTTCCGTACACTACACAAGCACACAGGAGAAACTGTCATTAAGTGATTCCTGTAATTTTCCAGTCAAACCGAACTACCGTGCCTGATAAAAGGAGTCATGGACAGCCTAGGACGCACCTGCTGGGGATTTTTGCCGTAAAATCATTCTACATCTACGTGTTTCCGACCATTCACAAGTACTGCATAGCCTCTGTTGCGTGCCTTTTTAACTGTCCTTAAGGTCCTTTGAAGCTTACGCTATATAGACCTCTGCATCTGGATGACATGCCAATCCTTGCGACTGCTCTCTGTACGCTGATTGGCTGCATCAGTCGTTACTCAGTTGATTCCCATCGTTTTCGTACCACCTTCTTGCCCCCCAGACTTTGTAGAACAGGACTGTATGCAACCATCTGTCAATTCAGAATTCGACCAAAACTATTAAAAAAAGATTTTTGGGAAAACCCGAGAATGCTGAATGAACACTTTCTACAGTCAAACGGGGGGAATAATTTTGTACGTAGCGAGAACTACAGACCTCTTGGACCTGGATTTGATATGATTTTAAATGGTACCCAGCAGTCGACGCTAAGTCGGGCAATGTAACATGAAGTCTTTTCTTCAGGCTCGAAATAAGACCGGCCTTAAGCAGACACCGAATTCTCTCCCGATTTGTCAGAAATATTTTATTAATACCAACTGCCCAAGTTTGCTGCAGATAAATATCAGCCTGGAAGTTGTGTGTTCTGTGTTCGATTTTAAAGAAAGTGGATGCACAGCGTCGTCGTAATTTACAAAGACTTCATCCGATCAGGTGGGTGTGAGCCAAACCAGTGGATACGAGGGTCAGTGGTGTCTTTTTAATGCCATAAATCTATATTCCGTCCTGCCAACCTGGTAAAGCACACCTGCACATTTTGCAATCATATACTTAATCAGCCCGATTCGTGGCAAGAATTACCGCCCTGTGATTACGCACCTATCTACCGTGTATTGTTTAAAAAGAATTAAAGATACATCCCTTTTAACGGGGGGAGTACCTTTAAAGCATTAAAACAAAACGTGGATGATATATTCGCTACTGCACCCGAGCAAAACGGTGTTTCAGTTCTACTGAATGATGTCAATCAGGTGCACCTATCAATTAAATTTACTCTGGAATCAGTGCAATCCGGATCGCTCCCCTTTCTGTATGTACTTTTGAGTAGAACGCCTGACGGTAGTATTCGACGTAGCGTCTACCTTAAGAAGACGTGGTCAGGGCAATACACCAAATTTGGGAGTTTCGTACCGCTAAACATGAAGCGCAATTTAGTCCGTTATCTAACACAAAGAGTAAGGAATATCTGCTCGGCTGATGACATTAAGGAAGAACATAAGATTGTCGAAAATCTCTTTCGCCAGAACGGGAACCCCGATCGATCCATTGCCAAGTACATGACCGAAGGACCACCAAAACTCCTGATGCTGACAGCAGAAAAGAAGAAGCTTTTCATCAGTGTTCCATTTCAAGTGGACACGCCAAGCGAAGTTCTAAGATGACGCCTAACTCAAGCTGTGTCACGCACCTTTCCAGCAACTGACGTCCGTGTACTCTTCTCCACTAATCCCATCCTACGCAGAGAGGGCAAGGATAAACTCCCAGCCCAGGCCACTTCCATGTGCATTTACTCTTTCACCTGCTCCTGTGGGCAGAATATATTGGTCGCACGAGCCGGCGTTTGTCCAAAAGAATAAGATAACACCTTCCAGGATGGTTAGAAAAGGGCCAAATAAAGAACGTCAACAGCTCTATCCTCGCCCATATGGTAGACACAGATCCCTGTGTAGATGCCGGCCAGGCATTCCGAATGATTTACAGGGTCCCGTCAAGCTATCCAAAACTACTTGGACAGCGTCTGTTGGCAACAGCAGAGGCGGCTGCAATAAGGCTATACGAACCAGTTCTATGCACACAAAAATAACTTCATGCAGGTCCCACAGTTACCATGGTCCAAAGCCACCAAGCCAGCCACCCGCATGTAATTACCCGTCCCAGTGCCCGCCATTCCCTTCTCCCCCTGGCACTGACGGTAATTACGTTTTTTCACCTCACCCACCCAGACCCTCCCCCCAAACCCCAGTTACAGAAAAACTTCTGTTTGCTCGCATTTTCTTTTTAATCACTTTGATAGCAAAATAAATGCATAGGCCTGATGAGAACTTATCGAAAGCTTACGTATGCTCGCCAGATTGTATTTTGAATTTTGCAATGGGAATTTTCGCAACTCCAAAACAAAACAGCCATGGGCGTATGTTATTGGAACAAGACTGTCTCGTTGTGTCTCAAAGAAAGCTCAAGCTCCAACTGACGGTGATGCGGAATCTTTTCCATAAAAGTACGGGTCATTCATCTGGGTATAGTACTGAGAATTATTGCAGTATTTGAAAACAATAGCTACCGACTAGTGGAAATTGGCTCTATACGAACCGAGAAAAGTTGCGATACTCTTCGACATGCAAATACCAGCTTGGATCATTGATAATTTAGGTCAAACTCTCCTGACACTTGAGCCCTCGGAGCTTCAGTTCCAAATGAAGACGCTTATTTCTAGTCTCCTGATAGGGTAGATAGACGAACGCCAATCTTGCTGGCTATACAGGATAAAGGATAACCCAGGTAGCTTTGGAGTCAAACTTCGGGAGTACTGATACTTGTGTTTGGGATATCGCTGGCTGATGACGCCAAATATGTTAGAAATAGCCAGGGTAGGCATAGCCCATCGACCCCAGGCAACACTGCGTTGCCGTCTGATACAACCTAAGGACACACTACCACCTGCTGAAATCTCAAGAGTTATCTACAAATAAATTTCCATGAGTGCGACTGCAGCTATTTTGGGGAAACCGGGCGGAACTTGCAGATCCACCTGCAAGAGCACAAGTCGGCGATTCGGAGGCTGGATTCAAAACTTCCAACTAACAACGCCCGTCGGATAAACTGGGCATACTTTCGATCTCCAGAGAGCTTCCATCTTAGGCCGGGACAACACGAAAACAGAACGGCTAAAACTCGAGGCTTGGTATTCCGATGGCAACTCCATCGACAGGCGTCTGGACCTTCCTGCAGCCTACAAAGTCCGACGTCATCCCGTCTGTAGAGCTCAGGACCAAGTAATCATACTGGACCTAGGAAGGCCATACATAGACAGGTCGACGGCGAGTCTACTCGGCGAGGAAGAAGAACCACCAGACCGATCACCTGACGAAAGCTCAATCACCTCCCCTGACGAAGCGGTGACTCACAAAGCCCTTTACGCTTTGACAATGGGGAGCCGACCAAGCTCTTCAAAACGTCCGCGCCTAATTTCGTCAGATAGCCATTTTAGTGTTGCTTGTAATTGCTGGCATAATATCATAACTACTGATTGCTAGTAACTATGCGACCGCCCAAATGATTAACAGACGCGGTCTTCAAAAGCGCAACGGAACTTTCTGTTTGGCCTCCTGTAGTCTGAACAGGTGGGAGCCCACCACCCTCGCGTAGTAAATAGTATTGGCGCTCCAATTTTGAATTAATAGCAATGACTACTACGCAAAAGGCTCGTTTTAAAGTTTTTTTCACGTAATTGAGAAAAAAATGCTGCGAACTGCGCGAAAAAAAACAGATGGAACGCATCGCAGGTATAGGTTTCAAATGCTTAAAACTGTCAAGGATATTTATGTTCCACATCCTCTGCATTAGCAGTTTTCAGCAAAGATATACTATTCGCAGACATTCTGCTTTAGCTCAGACTTTTTTGCTAGAGAATTTTACAAAGTATGCGTAAATTACTTTTAACCGATCGTTTAACTGATATTATATATGTGAATGTGTAACGAATCCTTTATTTTCTTAGGGTTCTAACATCGGAGAATAGTTGGACAAAAGGTACCTTAACCGTTCAGTGTGTCAGGCCACTTTCTGGGTCAAGTGCAAAGTAGGCCTTAACGAGTTCAATAAAAAGAGAATTCTGAACAAGGATTTTCCGGCTTTAATTTCGCCCAGCCGCAGCCTTTTCGGTGTACTTAATTTCATGATGCACAGGCAGTCTTGGCGACTTTTTTATTCGCCAACACCTCCAGGCTACCGAATGTAGCAGTCTTGTTTGTTGTTCTTACTTACTGCCTCTTATTAAATGCACACAGGTGCGCTATCGTCTCACAACTCAAAATGTGGATTAAATCTATGGACAAAATAATACCGCTTACGGGACTTTTATTAACTTTATATGAGGGGAACAGTAAAATCCTGATTGCTAACCAGAAAGTCCGTTTTATAATTCGCTGGGAATGTCACTGTGCGACTTCAATCTGGCCAGCTGTTAATGTTGGAATCTTCCTCACTCGGAGCCTGAAACTTGCCACCACACTCCAGTAGAGATCCTTTATCAGACGGCGCAAAGCCGGTATATAAATCACAACGATGAACGGAGCAGTGGTTCGATGCAAACTCCGAAGTAGATCGCCCACCCTAGTCGCATAACTGTTGGCCTCCAGTAGAAACACCCCTGCCGCACAAAGCAGTCTCTGCACACTGCTACCGACAGTTAAGAGGAGGAAGTTGATCGACAAAGCCACCATGCACATGGATGCTGTCCACCAACCCTGTGGTCGGTCGAATTCCTTTCTTAGGGCATTCGGCGTGTTTGAAAAAGTAAGACTATTTAGTGTGTCCACCAGCTTCTCCGGTGGTGTATTGCGCACCCAGAGCAGGATTTTAACGTTCGAAATACCCAACGCTGTGGCGCTGAGGAGGGTGTCCACTGCCTGCCTAACAAAGCTCGCGGCGTAAATGACTGTCATGAGCCAGTACGACAGATCCTTCTCGAGGCATTTGCAGTGCCCCTCCTGCCAGGCAACTGTAAAACACTGTGGCAGGGCAAAGAGGAAGCAAGCCAGACCCGTGATGCCGGCGCAGACCACATCCACGCAGGCAGAAGTGGGGAAGGAGTACTGGTACTTAAAGGCGATCTGAATGGCCCTGTTACCCACCATGTAGACAAGTACGAGTGACTCAAAGAGGTGGAGGGCTGAATTCAAGAAGCCGCTTAGCCAAACAGCGCATACGCTCGCCCCCAAAAGGTTGTTAGTAGAGGGCGGCAGGATGACAGCCTGCTGTTGGTTACAGAGCTCCAGAAAGTTGCACACAGCACCCGAGAACATGAGAGCACGGAGCATGGTGAGGGTAGTGCGTGTACGACCGGAAAGAAGACAGAGTAGGGCGAGGGTGCAGATGCTGGCCAAAAGACCCACCGAGAGAACAATCGTTCTGAGCACGTAGATGCCGTCATGGGAGGACGGACTGTTTGGGCAGTGCCAAAAGGAATGTTTCATTGTGACAATGGCAGCGTCTAAATTTGGATTAGAACCTTGCTGCCTCTTTTTATATCCGTCCGGATAATTTGGGGTGGGCGAACACAAGGACATAAAAGCAGCACCTTTCGTCTTGCTGCAGTGGCTCCTCGGGGTTTTTCTGCCTTTACTGGTTCCACCTTTTTGTCTCTCCTGAAGAACATTATTTTCAACTTTAAGGTACTTATATTTCAACGTCCTGGTCTCTTTAATCATCGCGGTTTACATCCTCCACCCCACTTCTGTTGGAGTTGCATGCAACTAAGGAATGGAAGAACACCAGTTTGTTTTTATTGCAGTTTCTATACCTGTTCTGTAATTTATGAACAAACCCCTTTTTTATCTTTTGACGCTACCCTTGTGTCTGGAAAGGAGAGCCTATTAGAATTGCGACAGACTGCAGAATTAGGGCCTTATGTTTTAGTGCATTTGCTGAACTTCACTTCAAATAAGGACGAGTACGAATGGGGAATATTAGACGTGTCACACCTAGATGGGGGCTGATGCAGTGTTTTGGCGAAATGCTAGCATTTAAGGAAAGGTGAGTCAGGCTCTCGGCCTCTTCGTGAGTTTAGCCGAGGACCCGCATTTTGCTCGATCTTTGTCATCCAATCAGATGCCGGGCCAACTTTTATTCTTTGGCCGAACGTATGACCAGTACTGGCACCCGTTGCTAGACATGGTATCATGCGTGCAAACATGAAGGCCAGTAAGCCGACGTTTGGGCAAAGTAAGAAGCATGAAACGCCGTTCTGAATCGAGTGGAGATAAAGCGTGGGCAATTGGAGTCTAGCTCGGGAGAAGAAATTCGTCTTGTGATAATTGGCGTTCGTTAGGAGCGACCTGTTCGAACTTCCGGCCAGAAGTATCCTTACACGTGTTGTGTACTGGGAATAAAATTGACCCAGATAAATGACCAAACGACCCAAAACGGTCCCTTTAGTAAGTCCACTATAAGGCTCCTCCTGATGCTCTGAGTCTATAAATTTCCTCCAGAAAATGGCTTTAGGTATGACGGAAGTTGGACAATGGGACTGGAAGACGATATATCTCACCTGATGCCTTCAATTCAGATTGTCGCCTGCGGGCTAATAGAGTGTATATTGAATGCAGACAATTTAAGCGCAGGTAGCGACTAAGTGTGTAGACCGTAAATGAAAAACAATTTTATTCCACATTTCTCTAAACTGAATGATTCTATATTTATGCTACAAATAGTTCGAGGCATTTAGCGGGATATTTCAAAATTCCTCTTTCTTAGAAATTTTAAGGTTTATTTCGAGATATGGTGCATAATGGTCTTGTGGGTTTATTGAACTACGTGAAAATGATTGCGCTATCAGTTTCTTTTTGTTTCCTACCAAAAAATAAAGACAATACATTCCAGCATTCCGAAATATTTAAATGTTATGCTTTCTTCAAGCGATGTAAAAGTGCCTACAAGGGACCTTTGTTTATAATCGGAGTTCAGGGATTTTGGCGGACTTTTGTTTTTGTTTAACGCATTGCGAGGAATGCATGAGACCTACGCCCTCACCAAGTGGGAGAAAACAGCAAGCCCTGAATCTTTGTGGCGCAAAATACGACGCGTGGCGAAAAAGTCGAATGTTGTTTTGAAAGGGGCTCTGCAGTACCGCTTAGTGTAGAATACTATTGCCATTTAATTCGCACGAGACGGAATGCTCTTTCAATCGGGCAAATTCCGCACCATTACGAAAATCACACTGGCAAAGGATTACTCCTCAAGTAGAACGTGTTTCACGGTGGATCATTCACTCATTTATAAGCGCACTTCACGCTAATAGACTTGCTGCAATAAGCACTTTCATGGTGTGAGTAAGGAAGATTCTTTACATGAGCTTGTAAAAGTGATCATCACCCAGCATGGTCACAGGGTGGTTCAGTCCCCTCGTGATACCGTTTTTCAAATACACATCTTTTTGGCCGTCTGCAATCACTGGACTCAGTGGAAAATAGTACTCGTTTAGTACGCTTTTTTCACTGACTCTTGATGCCCCTGTAGATTCAAATATAGTTTGAAAAAGGCGTGATCAAAGCATAATTTTTCATATTCATTTGGTAACGAATCCGTTTCCGTTAATTTCATATTCGAAAAAAGTGCATATATAAGTTTTAAACGTTTTTCACTTCCCAGATAATTTTTAGTCCGATCCGCAGTTGCATTCTTGGACAAGTTATATTCCTGTCATGTAAAAAACACTTTACTCTATTTCATCTACAGGATGGCATAATAGATTCGAAAAATTTTGTAGTGGGTGCGGACTGTGTTGTATACTTCACAAAATGCACTAATGAACGGACAAATGATGTTATTTAAATGGACCTTTACGATCTTAAAACTCTTGTGATAAAAAATGTTAAACCAAAAACACACTTTATTTGAGAATGCAATTTGACGAAAACATGATTTAATAGCAAACTAGCTCAAGAACGGATATTTTTGATTATGTTTCTATAAAATATAGTCGATTTTGCAAGGACAGTTAAAATAACAAGACAGAATTTACACTGCATATGTAGTCATTTATTTCGAAGGTCGTTTTTAGAAGATAGAAAAGAAGTGCATTCAGATGTCAGCTTCCTAGTGCGACTGAAATAGTTGTGGATCATACGGCACACTAACCGATATCGCAACTCTACTAAAGTAGTCTATTTCTGAATTCTGATTAGCATTTTATGAGGTTAGGTTAAACGGAGGATCCCCGCGCTTCCCAAACGATAAACATAATTACGAGATTCTCGTGAGTAAAAACCGTTTTTTTCAAGTATGGACTTTGAATGGGATGTAATTTCCAAGAAAGGGAGTGCAGCAAATCGGGATTTCGTACCGTACTCCTAGACATTTGATTAAAATTTGCATAAAAATTGAATACAAATAAAAATATGCTCACTACTTTGAAAACTAATTGGAGGAATGACATTTTATATGGATTTTAAAAATACGTAAGATGACATTTAGGCTTGCGCAAGGGGATTTTCAGTTGTCTTTCGTGGCCTCACTGAAGGGCATTTTTCGCCCTTAGAGCATATTTACGATGTCAGTCAGTGCTTCATGAGCTTCGGTGCGCGACTTCTGTCGTTTGCATTTTAGGAATTAACTTGCTAAACGTTGTTTAAGCTACCTGTGTACATTTTACATGTTCAAACACGTCTACCAGCTCCACTTTTCGCTCATTAGCATATTTAATGGATGCAAGCAAGCGTGAAAACATTCGCGAAGCTGTGGTTTCGAAAAGACTTCTTTCAGGGATATTTACCATATCTAACGTGCCGGTGACATAAAGGCAGTCGCAAACAATTTTCGGTGAAGTCACTCGTTAGGTATTTTTAAATCATTAGGGCCGCCTTCAGGGAAGGTCTGGATTATCTAGTATTTATTACAGTATGTTATAGGGAGGGCCCAATAAGAGCCGCGAAGAGAATAAATTAGCATGCAGATTGTCTCTTACCCCCTGCGTTTAGGGTGGGTAAAGGCCAGACGTGTTTTACCCTGTGTCTACTGTCCCATACCGTTCCTAATTCACTGACTTGTTTACAAATTGGTGTTTACAAGATCACTAGGCATTCATGCTTGAAGTTGGTGTGAATACGGCGTGGTAAATGACTCCACTTAACTCCTGGTAGACTGTGGATCGTGTTATATGGGGTCTTATCTTGGTATCCTTTTGCAAACCGTTGTAAACGTACTGCCCAAAAACTGCTTCCCATGGCCTCAGACCACTACTCAAAATCTGTCATTTTTTGAGATTTTCCTCTCGTGTACATTTTAATTAACGTGCTAATTTTCGTTGCCATACGAAAGAGTATGATAGGACTTTCGGGGGAAATGGAAGCATATCCTGTCTTTTCTCGCACTTTGTAGGCTTACTGTCTGACGTGCTGCCTTATCGGTAAAACCATCATTACCACTATTTCCGTATGACACCATCCAGTCTTCCGACAGTAAAGTGGGGTTCTTCGCCCTATCGTTGCCTTTCCTTTAAATTCTTATAGTGTTTCAGAGCCCATACCACAGTTATTCCTTTTGAAACCGCTTATGAGTGTAAGACTAGGCGATTGTTTGACAGTGAGATCTCTCGCTTTCTAACGGATAAAATTGAGAGAGAGAGAGAGAGAGAGAGAGAGAGAGAGAGAGAGAGAGAGAGAGAGAGAGAGAGAGAGAGAGAGAGAGAGAGGTCTCCTTAACGTCAATGTCAAACGACGGGAAGGCTGACCGGGTTCTACTGTTGCGAAGCTGGATGCCTTGGCACTCACAGGGTAGTTGTGACACTAAGCCTGATTTCATGACCTTGACTGGTGTTTTCCACAAGCGCGCGCATGCACGCACGAACCTCCGCGTGCGCAATTATCGATCATTGTGTGCGCGCGTGCGTGCGTGCACGCGGAGGCGTGTGCGCACGCACGCAAAAACAGCATGCCGACCATCGCGCACTGCTGTTCACTTCTTGACTGTGAAATCCGACGCGTGCTGTGATCAGGGAAGTTGTATCTCTTTCCACGTGGTAGGCAAAGATGGGGTGAAGGGGAGGAGAGCGGATGCGCGAATAACTGTGGCATCCAGTTTCACAATTTGCACTTTAGGACAGCCGACTATCTGCTTTTGGAGCCAAGAGATTTCGCAGCGCCTACGGCACGTAGGTGGGAACCCTCGATGAATACAATCCTCAGTGCCGATGTGAGGGCGCGTCTTAATCGGAAAAATAGCATAGCAGCATCCCTGCTCTCTGCTGCCAAGACACACCGGGCTAGATACAAATTATAAGACGGAGCAAGGACGTCTCGGTTGGATTTAACACAGTAGCCAGCCAGGTTATTTGACTTCCATCGATGAGTCACAGACCGCATCAAGTCCTATCTCTCCATTAAATCGAACATCGTGCACCTGGAGCGACAGCGTCCTCCACTGTCAGTACTGACTAGCCGAACACCCACCAGTTTGTAAATCATGCCTGACAAACGACAGCACTACGCTGGAGACAGCATTTAACTGCGCGCGATTCTAAATTCAACTACGATTTCCTCCGCAGTGTTATCACATTACATCTGTTTTTATCGTGACCTGTTATTAAGCTCAACTCAAGGCGAATGGAGAAAAGACTAACCAATGAATGCTCAGACCTCCCACCCTTAACACCCTCTTACTAAGCGTATACCGGACACTAACATCGACAGAACCATGCATCATATCTTCGATTATCCGTATCTATTCTGCTTCCGTTAGAGCCCAATTAGAGGGGTTTACCGCAGCATGAAAGGTCGCCTTAATCTGCAATTTATCGCGCGATTGATAACCCCTTAAGCCACAAATTGTAAAGCGTCACGATTATATGGACATACCTTGCTGTGAGTAAATATTGCGCGGCATAAGCGCCCCTCGTCCTGGCATATGTCAGCGGCGAGACCGGTTTAAAGTCGTAGTTAATGTTCGTGACTTGTACTGCGGTCCTTGAAACCCATGCGATACATCGGTGGGTCAGGATACCTGTCAAAATGTATTCTTGTCTCCCCGAAGAGTCTCGAGAAAGCCCCTTCTTGACTCTGTTGGGTTTTCAGCCTATTGCTCTGACCACTCATTATTGATTTTCTCCCTAACGTTCACGGTGTGTTCGGGCACAAGAAATTTTTTCTTGTTCGTGTTTGAATTGTGGTCTTGCGCCTTAGTAGACCAATTTGATAATTTTGGAA
Organism: Spirometra erinaceieuropaei; assembly: GCA_902702965.1. NCBI lineage: Eukaryota > Metazoa > Platyhelminthes > Cestoda > Diphyllobothriidea > Diphyllobothriidae > Spirometra > Spirometra erinaceieuropaei. The sequence continues at coordinate 4,508,420 of CACRXP010000001.1, forward strand.
GTTATCGTAGTAGCATCTACAAGCAAGTTCCTGTAACATAGCTCTGTGCGTACGTGGTTCGGGCTTTAGCAATGACATGTGAGAATTAGTGTAACCCCTTCAATTCGCAGACTTCATGTCTCTCCGCGCTAAAGTACCCCCTTTTGGGACGTTTTTACGCAACACCCAAACCGATGCATGATTCAGCAAAGTGAATGACTTCGAGGAATCCTCGGTTTCTGTTGAATCAGTTGGTGTCAACCGTACGAGTTCTGTCCCAAACAAAAGCGCATGCAGTACCGACTGTATACTTGTCTGCTTCAGTCAGGTGCTGCCGACTCTGTTGCCAACTGAGACTTATGCATGTGCGGAAAGACCGTACTTCCAGGTTGACCAGAATGTCCTGAATTACAGGTAACACAGTGGAATTTGCGGGCGATCTCACTCGTATCCAAAAAGCTAACCTCATCCTTAGGACGACAAAAATGGACGCATTTTACAGTCGTCAGTTTATTCGTCACTTGTAGTTGATGTTTCCTCTGGGCGTCTTTCAATGATTTCAGGCGCATTCTGAACGTAAAGAACGATTCGTCACGTCAGTGACAATTTTCGAAGATATGGAAGCGGGAATTTTAATCTCTGCCCAACACGCACAGACGATCCTCCGGCAAATAAAGCAGTTTGGTGTTACCATCCCCCACATCCCGACATCATTTTGTGCGTAGCGTTATCTCAAGTGAAAGATCCCATCCCTTGAGAGCAGTAGTCGGGCGGTGCTCGTCCCTGAGCTTTTACTTGACATGAATAAATGAACGCAAGCTAGTTGATATGACCTGTTTGTCTCCTGGTTTTGCGCACGCACTTAAATGTCATCGCCGATTCATTTCAGATGGCGCCAAAATGATCATCATGGTCGATAAAAACTCGGCACGACAATTCCTTGAGGCTTGGTGCCCTTATAGAAGCCTCATCAACCGCCATGTCAATCTGGAGGCTCATTGCCTAGGTGTGACTGCGTGGTTCATTAACCCTCCACTCACACCAAAAAACACCAATGGTTAACCCATATCAGGACTGGAAAATGTCTCAGTGATAAGCCATTGTCCCTTTCTGATGCGGCAGGCCGTAGCAAGCCTTTAGCACTTCTTGTAGCTACTATCGACAGTTCGACCATCGTTGCCGGCGATGTCCACCGTGTGCTACACAGCAGAGTGAAGTAGGCACGGCGACTTGCGCGTGATTGCTTTTATAATGGCAGTAGACTTGCAATGAATCTACCGCACTCCCTCCTCCTCCTCCTCCTCCTCCCTCACCTGAAGCCGGTGTCAAGAAAGAGTCAAGAAGACCGGAGGCGGGGGAGGGTACCGGTGGATAGCACGGTCAAGCCCGCACCTTGGTGCTCTGCTCCGTACCCCCTGGTCCACATAGCAAATGACCAATATTTTAACCAACAACAAAAGGGGCTGGCGCTCCGAGGCCGCACCTAGGCGTGCTGTCACACCTGGCTCGGATCCCACGGAGTGGGCATACCATCAAGGCCACACTAAGAAGGAGCCATTGCAGACTGCCTCTTAGGCCACCAGTCGGCGCTCCACACAGACACACAACACTGGGCCGACTGCAAGGTCCGAGTTATCCCGTCAATTGGCGACCTTCCAAGCCCGGTTTTTTGCGCACCGTGATAGCTTCAAGCGCGTCAGATTGTTGATAGAGAGGAAAATGCTCTGAATCGTCGACCTCACTCGCCCTTCCCATTCCCAGGCCCCAGACACTGTTCGAGCCGGTCAGTTGACAGGTGTGGAGAATGGGCGCGGTGGCTGACATGTCTAATGACCCTGTCTGCGCGGGCCACACGCATGACCTGACCCCCCAAACATAAGCACTCGGATTTCACACAACGGGGGCTGAGCAGCGTACATCTCACATGCGTGAAAGGGCCGTAGGTCACGCTAAGAAGGGACCGTTTCAGCCTGTTTTTTCAGCAAACCAGTCCGACACTCACACAAAAACACAATTAGGTTGACATCGTGGACTGAGTTGGAGCGTTGGACAGCGGCCTTCGAGACCACGGTTCTTGGCGCAAAGTGATAGTCTCAGACTCGAATAACACATGCAGCAGAGTAGCCGCATGGAGACGGAGCCGAGACGCGCTTTTCCCACTTGCGTGGGAGGCGGCGATTGGATGCTGGTAGTGGGTGATGATGTTATGTGATGTCGGTGGAGGAAGATGTGATGGTATGGTTTAACCGGCAGTCGTCTGCCGCAGGTTTTCTTGAATGCGCATGTAGCCTAATAGGCCTATGCGGTGGGTGAGTGTGCGGGTGCAGTGAGGGCAGTTAAGGCGGATGCGGCGAGTGCATATGGGTGTCCCAGGCACCGGTTCGCCAGTCCCCCTGCAATGGATTAGCAAGTAACCGACCAGGCCGATGTGTGAGGTGAATGTACGGGGACAGTGTGGGAGGAAGAGTCGGCAGTGTCAGTGTCGGTTTCGGAGATAGTTGCGGTGGTGGAACTGTTGAGGGTGGACAAGCTGGGCGACGATGCGTGCGTTGGGTTAGGCATGGTGGGTGCGTAGGATGTGTCGAGTGTGGTTGAGCTGGTGGTGGCGGGCGTGCTGGGCGGCGGGGTGGGGGTTGAGCAAGGCATAGTGGATGTGCAGGAGGTACTAGGTGCGTCGAGACTGCGGTCAGTTCCGCTCTCGTTGATACGTATGTGACCCGATAGGCTCAGGCGGCGATTAAATGTGCGAGGGTAGTGTGGATAGTGGAGGTGAATGCGTCTGGTGTATGTTGGTGCTCCAGGCACTGGTTTGCCAGTCTCTGTGCGATAGATTCGCAAGTGACCGATCAGGCCGATGTGTGAGGTGAAGGTGCGGTTGCAATGAGAACATGTATGAACCGAGACCGCATCGCTGGCGTTGACGGTGGGGTAGTTAATGCTTGTTGGTGTGTCAGGGTTGTGTGCAGTGGCGGTGGGTACAGGAGCCGCCGTATCGGATGTTGAGCCAGTGGAGAAGGAGAGTGGTGGTGGGGGTTCGTGAGTGCGGTCAGTTTTAGTTGTCGGCAGAGTTGAGTGAGAAGACAGCAACTGGTGTAGTCCGGGTGTTGCAGTTGGTACGAAGATGTACCACAAGCGCACATCTGTCTGCCTAATGTAAGCACTAGATTCACAAATGCTCTAGTGTGAATAGATCGCCTCTTACTGTGCCTCATCTTTGATGACCTGCTGACATCGCCAGCTTGAAAAGTCCCGAGAAAAACTCGATTTCTCCAGAAAATGCCACCTCTGCGTTACTTCTGTTCAGGATGCACGCTGCCTTGGATCATTAATTTCCTCCGAAATTATTGGGCGACCTTGTTAAAAATTCTTAGTCGTAAACTTTCCCCGATTTGATTTGAAGGCTAGTATGTATGATTGAGTTCAAATCGATCAGTGTCAGTGGAATTTCTGTATCATGTTCACATTTTGTTTACAGGCAGTGTAAGCTAAAAACTCAAACACGTGTTTCGTCTATTTTATATTGTTGCATGCAGTAAATTCAAGGAATTCGGCTGCCTAATGATATCCATCGTCACGTATACATCATAAAAAGCTGGTTTCAAGTTCTCGAAGTTTCATTAGTAGGTTGCTTAGCTCAGGTTGGGACTGAAAGAGTGCTGTATCACGTTTTTCGTGTTATCCCGGTTCCCCTTTTATGAAGCTAACCGTATTCCATTTCTCATTCTACTTCTATCTGCTATGACTCAAACATACCGCCTTCGCTTGCATTTCCAGAATGGCGTACGGACTAAGTAAGAGGTCCTTCATTAAGGTGCAGTCTGGATTCTTGTGTCGCTCTACTCTATTTCAGCCAATACTGGGGAAAACTGATAGCAAACTTATTCATTATGCAGTTGAAGTAAGTCTTCATAGGATACCGAACTTTTCCGACTACGCAACGCTCACTACTAACTAGACAACAACTCTCGGCCCTAACTGACCTTCGTAGGACTGCTAAAGTCATCATCCCAAGATCTGACGAAGGAAGCGGTGTCGTGATCCTAAACAAGACTGACTATGTGAGAAAGATGGAAGCGATAGCGGGTGACTCCGGAAAATTTTCCTCGGAAACCCACGAGGAGGAAGAAACAAGAACAATAGAAAACCTTATTGGGAAAAAGGTAAAATAGTTACTTGAAAAGCAAATAATAGACGAAAACATGGCTGCGTGTCTTAGGCCTGTAGGTTCGCATATTCCCGTACTATATGGACTGCCAAAATTGCACAAACCAGGGGTACCATTACGACCAATTTTATCAATGAGGAATTCGCCTCAATATAAACTTGCCCAATGGTTATTCCAACATATCGAACCAATCAGACACAACCTTGCCGTTTGCACTACTGAAGATACTGTCACCTTCGCAGATGAGCTAAAGAATCAGAATTTACTGAATAAGCACACGATCTCGCCTGGCGTGCAGAGCCTGTTTACAAATGTGCCACTGGATGAAACAATCGACATAATTTTGAGCATACGGGTGAAACACACCAGTCACCAAAGCGACTGCGGGAACTACTACAGATATGCACAAAGAATGAACAGTTCTTGTCTAACGGGTGGCTGTATCGACAGATCGACGGTGTAGCTATGGGCAGTCCATTGGGGCCAATCCTAGGGAGTATTTTCATGTCTAATCTCGAGCGACAACTAGCCCAGAACTTACAACGAGCCTCATTCTATAGGCGATGTGTGAATGACGTTTTCGTCATAGTCAAAAGCCCGGGCGACAGAGAACTACTACTCAAGGCCCTGAACAAAGCACATGCAAAGATCAAATTTACGATTGAGCATGAAAAGAACGACACACTGCCTTCCCTGGATATTCTTGTACGTAGGCGGGCAGATGGCTCTATTCAGGGATCCATCTACCGAAAAGCCCCCCATGGAAAGGACAATGCATGCACTTCGTCAGTTTCGCCCCAATTCAGAGAAAACGGAACTTGGTTTTGTGCCTGTTCAACAGAGCCACCAGAATCTGCTCCTCAGATACGATTGATGACGAACTCAATTCCCTCAAGAACGTTTTTCCTGCGGACGGGTAGCCGGAGAAATTCATCAATAAATATCACCATCCCAGACAAGGAATTCCTGACGAAATATCTGTACCAAAAAAGCCAGCGACCATCTACCACCCCTTCAAGGGTGATGTGTCAAACGTGATCAAACGACGACCTCGGCGCACAATTGAAAGGACGTATGCCGCCTCTAACTTGTTGTTTATAAGCACTACAAAAGCGATTCCAGTTAGACCAACTAAAGAAATTTTGCCTATGCACGCCACATCAAACTGTATTTATGAGTTTACATGTAGTTGCGGATGCAAGTACATTGGGCGCACGCAAAGGCAGTTCGGTCAGCTGAGCACATGTTGAAGTGGCTGCTTAAGGCGGAAAAAAGGTATCCAGGACCTCAATTACAAAGCACCTAGTGGACACAGGCCATACGGTGGACCGAAAGGTCGAATTCAAGGTCCTAATTCGGGCGACGACCCCGCGTCTCTTGCGCTTTGCAGAGGCGGCTGCAATACGGAGGCGGAAACAAGGACTCTGTAAGCAGCTGGACCACGTGATAAACCTGGCGCTACCATGGTAAGGATCGATAATGGGCGAAACCCTGTTCCCATATACGACCTCTCATTTCGCCCCCACCTCCCCCCTCCCCCTCCCCGGTATGACTGAATGCTGCCCGCGCGTTGCACTTTTAATAACGCCTGGTAAGTTATCACTGTAATCCTAACTTGCATGCTTAGATGACTTCTCTCCCCCTCCCCCCTCGTCATGCGCACCCGCATACTAGACCCATGTTTCATGTTACCTATCAGGTTTTATCTCTCTAGGTCGATCGCTGATTGAACAGTTTGTCTTGCCATATAACCACGCAATGACCGTGTGCAGCTGTATGGTTAGGGTTAGGGTTAGGACACGGGAATAGGTGTTCCATTGAGGCCACCTGTACTACGGAGACCCCTTGTTTGTTGTGGACCAGGGAGTGTGGCGGTACGCCCAGGTGCGGGTCCGGCCGTGTCAGCCACCTGCGCTCCCTTTCGCCAGCGGTCTTCTTGACTGTTTTGATAGCGGGCCCAGGTGGGGGAGGAGGAGAGAGTGTGGTAGATTATGCGCAAGTCTGCTATCATTATAGAAGAAATCACGCACTAGGCACCGTCCCTGCTATCAGCCTGCTGTGGAGCACATGGTTGACTCCGTCATTCACGACGGTAGGACTGCCGTTAGGGTTAGGATACGTGTTGAAGTTGGATTTGGGGTTGGTATTAGGACACAGGCATAGGAACCCCCTAGAATTTAGCGCGAGCCCACCTGTACTGCGGGGAGTCCCCCATTCCCGTGTCAGGCGCGGCAGTCTAAACAAAAACTGTTCCATATCAGGTAAGAGGTGCTGTATGAAGAAGTCCTGCAAATAGACTCGAACATGCAACAGCACCCTGAAAGGACAAAGTAGACCAATCCTGTTAGCTTCGCGGTCAGTACAAGATGAAAATGATATCCGCGGGATGTCATAACCCTGTCCCCCGTGTATGCCTCCGTACTGAGCACAGTCGAGAAAAATACAAAAAGATAGCATGCTCCACTGCAGTTTAAGATAGCTTCGGTGGTATGCGAGTGTATTTTTGCAAAGACAGGAAACTGCATTGCATACTGTCTGACTGTCCCATGAGCAAGTGTTAAATGACATTGAAAGATCAGTTACAGTCGGGTGCGCAGCCTGGTGCCAGCTTCGGTATCCCTTATCTTGACCGTTTTGGTAGAACAAGGAATGCTTGACAGTGCGCTATTGAGATGTACTTTTGCGACCTGTGGACGCCGTCGAGGCGTGTATATTTTCGCACTCGGATCTCGGGTTCTGTTGCCGAAAGTCTGAGGGTGGGCATGAATGCCTGAAACAAAGGCCAGTTCGGCACGGATTGCTTGTGCGCCTGTTTTCGGAATGAGCCAAGTCAGCACGCATGATTTGAAAAAAAGTGTGGTGACTAGCATTTTGCACGCAGACGAAATTTCGTGCTGACGTTGTATGTACAGTCACGCACACTCACTCCCGACCTCGCTCGGCAAATTGATACGTTCAGGTGTTGTACCTGGCGGTTCGCAAGTAACTCAAGGAAAGTGGTATTAAGACATAGTTTTGTAAAGGTATTTTACCCCGGTGACTGGACTTAGGTCTAATAACAACGTGGACTCGACCGTGTGGTGCCAAATTCGCACGTTAAACCGTCAGACTCAGAGGTTTTCGATAACTTTAGTTTTATTCGCATTTGTACTAATTTAATTCAGTAACAGTTATTATTGGTTTTTTAGCACTTATACGGGCACCAATATTTCCACAGATAATCGAAGCCATGCAATGACTGCGCCGATTTTAATATGTACCAGACTAAAAAAAATAAAAAACACAGTGCAATTCGCAGAGTAATCCTGAATATATGAAAGGGGGTTTTAAATAAACACTAAATGTGTTAGTTTGTCGGCCGAGGCTGTTTCCTGTCTGTATTGTGTGCATTTACCAGAAGCACAAGGTGCTGAAAATCGGACCATTTGACAATGAATTGTTTCAGGATAGACTAATTATCGTATAGGGTATTCCACTGGCCCGATGGCAGACTTTGTCAATCTGGGTAACACTGACGTAAAGGCGGATAGTGTTTGCTTAAAATGTATGGTTTGCCAACAAACCAGATAGTAACGAACGGAGACGCTGAGACGACACGCTCAGTTAAATAAAGCGCTCTGGGCAGTTTTACGATTATGGAACCACTTAACGGAATCGTTATTCACCGCATCAGATACATCTATTAGGACGTTGTAAGGAAAAGGTATTGGAATAGATGAGAACTATGCTACAATTAATACACAAATTGAAAAGTAATATATGTCCCACAGTACATGAAAGACTTATGCCACAGTTGTAAGTGATCAATCCCGTGTGAGTGGTGGTTCCGAACTGTCTGATAGATGACCTGGGAGTTCAACGCTGCGGACAACCACAAGGAAGGGCGTGGAAGTAGGTGAACGGCTGAGAGGATGCTGATGGCGGGGGAGAGCGACAGTGATGTCAGTGACAGTAAAAGAGGTGACGCCGGCCATCTTCACTGACACTCGACTACATTGATCCCGTCGCGAAGTGTCTACAATCGACTTGGATAACTCTGTCTGATCCGTGTGGTGTTAAAAGCGTACATTAACCTATAGCAGATGAGCAGCGCCATGACAGCCGCTTTCTTGTTAACACAAAGTACGCGATCATGAAAAAGGGAGCCACGCGAAGTTATATATAGAAGCACAAGATGAAAACTCTGAGTTAAGAACATAAAGTGGGAGACGTATTGTATAGTTTTTTTCAAATAACTCAAGGGTGAATTTCGGTTGCTATCTTACATCTGTTCCTCAGTCTAATATACTTTGTGCCTGTTTGGTCCAATCGCTTGTTGCGAAAGATAGTTATTACTCATTAAATTTGAAAAGTATCCGAGTATCCTGTGAACAGCAAGTTAAAAGGGGCTATGTAATGTTACATTCAACTTATCAGAGTGCACTGATGTGCTATAAGGTTGCATAACTATTATGGTTTGATTAATCATTTCGATTTCGAATCCACAGTAGACTGTTCTAAAAGTACAAGATTGCCAGCCCATAGTACTCTGGTACACAGTAAACATCTTTGCGGCCAATCGTGTGAAGTAAGATTTGAGCGAACTAAAAGACGAACGTCGCCATTACTTCGCCTCATATTGATCTATAAATAGACAGAGAAGGATATTATCAACTAATAGGTCCAAACTGTTTTTGCAGAATAGTAGAAGTCCTTATTCGGCACAATTTAGAGATGAAGATGATACGTTACGGAGCTCGAAATATTGGATTCGTTGACGACGCCCCAGCTTCCACATCTACTGACTTTTATGTGGAGTCTGGAGTAAGGATGTGGAAGAAGGCTTCGATTTTTCGCCAAGCCTTTGGTAGCGTCCCAAATCACCGTTTGTGCGCATGCAGAGCCCTTTTGGCATCAGAGGAAAGCCTCCAAACTGGATATAATCATTTCTTGTGGAAGTAAAACTGCACGTCTGGGCCTGAAAAGTTCAATCGCACTGTAAAACACGATAAGTGGTGTGACGCTGGCGTCATTTCTCTAGACCCTTCTCTTCATTCTGTGTGTTAATAACAGTCGCCGCTAACTTGACCGACGTTAAGCTTCTGCTTGTCAATGTTCTAGGATTTTGCAAGTCAGTAGAGGCCCAAGTTTCCCAGACAGCTCTTCAAAATTATCTTCATCGGTTGTGGAACTGACTTGTATGACGGTTGTTTGATTTCAATGCGCGGTCCTCCATCTGCGTTCGAACGAATATCATCTAGGCAACAGCATGAGGCCATATTACCCGAAATGCACCCAAATTATCATACCGTCTTCGTAAAGAAGATTTTTATATTTTGGCTAGGGAAGATACTGAGCCCATCGCTTCACTGAGTCAAGACTATGGAAAACGACAGTGGATTACTGTGCACTGTAACAAGTACGTCTGTAAATCCCAATGCAGACTATTTCGGCGTATGTGCGACACTTTCGTTCCTCCATGCTTTCAACATAGCACACAGGCGTGACGATCATGACTCGCATGAGACGAAATAAATCCTGGGGAAGTGCGGTGTGGGCTGACAGAGATGGTAAAAGTTTCAATACACGACTTTACTTCAAAAGAGCGAACTGTCTTAATATATTCCCTTTGTGTTTATCGAAACAAAGGGGTGATATCGTCCTGGTTTAACAGATGACACATGGCCTCGACCAAAGAATGGGCTTTGAGAAAGTGCTTCAATGGCACCGTTAGCCTCATTTTTGGATATTGAACGAAACTGGGCATGAAAGTGTCTGGGCTAAACCTTTGATCAGCATTCTTCACAAAATGGGTAGTGGATCAACTAAATGATCCCTAATGAAACAGCCGGGAGAACGATGTCGTCGGAACTCTTCAAGAGGTATTCGGGTGGTTAAACTTGCCTATTATTTTCGTCCACACACTGAACCTGATAAAAAAGACCAAGAGCATGAAGGCCGCGGACGGAATTTCATTCTAAATACAATGCTACTTCTAGAATGGAACTAATACTTTTTAACTAAGGTGTCCACTATGGTTAAAACACCAGATTATTGAGAATCCATATGTACTACACCGCTATACTGGTATCCATGACACGTGAACACGTAAAAACTGAGTTTTCATGAAAACTGTCGATTGCCTTCAAAGTATCGGGGATAAACTCCGAAGTCTATGTCAATATAGATGATGGAGGATAGGCACACCTCGGTGTTTGAAGTGCTGAAAGACTCGCAGTGGACTTCTGCTTGCAACGTAACAATACAAAACCAGTGTGTTGGCGCGAGTTCCCAGTTGTCCTAGACATTACGTTTGCCTTGGTGAGCTACAATTATAGCTCCATAATTCGGAACCTTAGACAAACTCGCACTGCCACAAGGAGGCTATTGCTTTCTCAACACTCAGTTTACTGACGTTAGCAGTAGATTAACTACATATCTTTTGTAGTCGAACGGCATTAGCGGAAAATAACTAGGAGCCTGTACGATGGTGCTAACCTGTTGACAGACGTGACGATCTTTTGAGGTTCAATGTGGGTAGAAACTACAGGAAATGTCCTTGTTTGACTGAGGCCATGGGAGTTAAGAACTTACTCTGTTAGGTAATACCCTTAGTCAGTCTGTCGCACCTGCATCAGTAAAAGATAGTCGTGTGGTTTTCCAAGACTAAAGAATTACGTTTGCTGATCGTACATTTGTTCAGAGAAAATTATCAACCAGAGTAACTTTAAATGTTTGATTATGACGAAAAAAAGTCTACTTTTCCGCAGAGGTTACCACGAATCTTAATATTTAAGATCGGCTTGCTCAACTGACGGAAGGTTCGCGATTTTGCACCGACCGCCTGTCAAACATACGAGCACGCTTGTTGATAAAATACTGCATTGCTTCCTTTGTTCTTCACTTTTGCGATCACTCGCAAAAACTGTTTGTATAAGAAATGATCCCTAGGCCCTCATCGTTTTTCTTCACAGTGTCGTTGCTAAATCGCAACCCTGCCAGCACATTGCCCCTTCATAGGCGGGGCTGGAAGGGGCTGGGTGGGGCCAGAGCCCCGCCTGCCAGCACATGGCTCCTTCATAGGCGGGGCTGGAGGGGGCTGGGCGGGGCCAGAGCCCCCTCTGGATTGAAACCTTTTGAAGCGTATTTGCATCGAAAGATATGTTCCAAAAGCACCACTTATTGTACCTTCTTTGGAATTTAAAGGAGCTAATTTATCAAAATTGGCTTATAAACCATGGAGAAAGCATCCGTTTACGCCCACTGAATGTAGCTGCGGATGAGCACAATATATTGAGGTTTTGTTTGAGTCCCTCATTGCTTAAACTCTTATTTGTCCACCGGTTTACAATCTGTTTGTGTTATTAATTCGTATATTTGACAATGGGGACGATATTTTAAAGTGGTGCCAAAAGTGGGCTGGGATGTGGCGTCCCCTGCGCATTTTTTTTCGCTGGCGGGGCCAGGCGGGGCTATCGCGGTGCATGCCCCGCCACAGCCCCCTCCACAGCCCCGCCTAGCCCCCTCATAGCCCCCTCTAGCCCCGCCATTATTGAGGGGGCCAGGCGGGGCTAGGCGGGGCTGGTGCTGGCAGGGAAAGATGCTATTCCTGCCAACACGGGACCCAGTCTTACCCTTGGGCCACAGTATGGCTAGGTGTGGCCCTGGCTAAACCTCATTACGGATTGATGCAGAAACAATTCCTTGCTTCCAATTATGCATTTAACCGCTAAGATAAACTATATTTAGACCAAACGACATAAGTTCAGTTCAGTTCAGTCCAGTTTATTGAGGGAAATAGGCGTTAGCCTTTGAGTACCCTATTTGCAACGTAAAAAATGTGTGGTGTACAGATAGATGTTCTGGGCTGAAATAGTTCGAACACGCCTATAATGGTGGGACAAAATGAGAAGGAGTTACAGGGGGTGAGCTCGACTTCTCATCGCTCTTGGTCATTTCGGAACATAAACATGTCCAGATTCTTCTTAAAACTTTGTATAGATGATGAAAAAACAACATCTGCGGGAAGCTCATTCCATGGTTTGACCAAGCGAACCGAGAAGAAGAACTTCCGCACATCCAGCCGTGCCTGCTGAGTGCGCAGTTTTAACGGGTGACCTCGGAGGTTGGTCGTGGTAGCAAATTCAAAAAAGTCCTCCAAGGCCAGACTGCAATCCAACCCCTTTACAATGCGGAAGGCTAGCAAGAGATCTCCGCGAAGTTGCCTGTAACTCAAAGGAAAGAGGTCCAGATTTACTAGGCGGGTCGCATAAGGAAAGGAGCTTTGACCCCTAACCATCTTCGTGGCTCTCCTCTGGACTCTTTCGAGGCAGTTTTGATCCACAACAGCCCACGGCCTCCAAGCTTGTATGCCGTACTCTAAATGCGGCCGGACGAATGTTCCGAATGTCTTAGAGAAAGCTTCTTCGTCAAAGTCCATAAACGCACGCTTGATGGCGTACAGTACGGACATTGCGGTTTTTGCCACCCTCGAACAGTAGGCGGATGGTTTTAGGGAACTCGTCGTCAGCACACCGAGGTCCCTATGGGCTTCGACCTCTTGTAGGGCTGCACCGCCCAGAAAGTAGCCTCTTGTGCTGGCGGATCTGGTTGTGTTGCCTAGGCGAAGTATGCTACATTTGGCAACGTTGAACCGCAGGAGCCAACGGTTTGACCACTCCTCCAACCGATTCAGGTTCATCTGCAGTCTGTCTTCATCGGCAGGACCCCGAATTACACTCCATATCTTCATGTCATCCGCAAACATTGCTACTTCACAGTCTAAATCTCTTGCGGCATCGTCCACGTAGATAAGGAACAAAATGGGTCCCAGTACTGAACCCTGGGGGACACCACTATCGACCAAAGCCGGATCTGATTTTCCCCGACCGACGCACACAACCTGCTGTCGACCCACAAGGAAGTTTTCGATCCATGTAAGGAAGTTGCCACCGATCCCTATTTTTTTCAGCTTATGTAACAGCCTTTGGTGTGGCACAGTGTCGAAAGCCTTCTGGAAGTCCATGAAGGCTATGTGGACCGCGTGCCTGTCGTCGAGAGCTCGGGTCCAGCTCTGCAGAGATTGCAGCAGGTTTGTCGTGCAGGATCTTCCTTTTCGGAACCCATGTTGGCATTTCGATGGCAGGCCGTGAACTTCCAGGAATTGCATCAGTTCAGTCTTTATGATCCTTTCCATAACTTTGCAGAGAATGCATGTCAAGCTTATGGGCCGGCAATTTGTCGTCGCTGCCCTGTTACCTCCTTTGTGTAGCGGAGTAATATGCGCCAGCTTCCAATCGACAGGAAGTATTCCAGTGTCAAATGACGTTTAAAAGAACATCGACAGAGGCACAGAGAGCTCACTGGCAAGTTCCTTGAGAAGCTTGGGTGGAATCTGGTCTGATCCTGGCGACTTCCATTCGTTCCATGCCTCTAATTCTCTTCGGACAATGCCTTCTGAGAAGAGTATATCACTGATGCTTGGAGTCGGCAGTTCTTCTGTGGAGGGAGGAAGGAACCTTGCCTCGTTTGTGTAGACTGATTGGAAAAACCGTGAAAAATACGCAGCTTTATCCCTACTATCGGCGATCTCAACGCCATCGGTAGTCTTTATCAAAGGGATTTGATGCCTGTTCCTTGTAGTTCGTCGGAGGTAGCTATAGAGCAATTTTGGGTTCTGCGTTGCTTTTTGTAGCAAGTTTTTCTCGAATTCTCGCCGCGTCTGCATTATCAGCTTCCTCAGTTTGTTCCTCTGTGTCTTGTAGGTGTTGAAGCATTCAGCTTGTCTAGTGACGCAGTATTTTCTCCACAATTTGTGCTTCCTGTTGATTTCTTTCTTAAGGTTGCAATTTAGCCACCCAGGGCGTTTGTTCAGTCTTACACTAGTCAGCGGGCAGTGGTTGTTGATGAGCAACAGACGGACATTCTTGAACAGCTCCCAGTCATCGTTGGCACTTCCCGTAAACAAAGAGCCCCAGTCAAGACCGTATAAGTCTGCCCTCATATGATTGAAGTCGCCCCGCCAAACATTACGCCTTTTGTGGTCTGGAGTATGTGAAATGGAGAATAACGAATAATCCCACATAAGCACTACGTGGTCACTTCGGCCAAGAGGCGGCATGGAGGCGATCTCGTCTATGCTGTCTGGTGTTTTCGTAAAGACCAGATCCAGGCAGTTTGCCCTTTGTCCTTCACGTGTTCTCGTTGGGAACATTACATGTTGTGTGAGGCACGCATTTAATGTCTTGCTCAACAGGCGGTAATCGAATGCCGATTTTGGACCTGACGCTTGGAGGGTATTCCAGTTTGTTCCTGGTGCGTTGAAGTCGCCCATGATCATGGTGTTAGGTCGACTGGAAAATTTATCCAACTGCTCCAATAGTTGAGCGTTGGCGATTCGGTCTGTCCTAGGTGGTCGGTAGACAGTAAGGACATCGAGACACGGGGAACCGGTAGCCTTGCTGGTCAACCAGATAGCTTCCGTACTGCACGCAAACTTGGTGGTGTTATCCGACACTGCCAGACCGTCATTCACATACACAACGATACCACCACTCTGACGATGTTCCCTGTCCCGTCGATAAATTTGGTATCCAGGCAAGGCTACTTCGTTATCGCTAATATTCGCGGACAGCCAGGTCTCAGTTACTGCTAAAACATCTGGAGACAGCTCAACAAGGCAAAGTTTTAGTTCGTCTAGTTTCGATATGAGGCTTTGGGCATTCGTGTACAAGCACCTCAGTTTAGCACCAGCCGAATTTCCTGTTGCAGTTGTTACTGCTGTGAGCATTACTCCGCTATCGCGGACGTCGTGTTCTCTAGGCTCTTCCGTTACCTGATTGGTTCCATTTACATGCCTTGTTTCAGTCAGATCACTGGACGCTACGGGCTCACTTGTGTTGGCGCCTTGATCAGGTGGTTCAACGAAGGTGTCTGTTTTAGCTGAGTAGCTGTCGTCGTTCGTAATATTAGATAGATAGATAGATAGATAATTTTTATTAAAGACCCGTCGGGGTCCCATCAAAGCAAGTTAAAATAAATTTGCATGCGAGTTTTAGACGAGGTAGGCTGAATCTTTACAAAATGCAATTCATAGTTTCTGAATTAG
>CACRXP010000001.1:4537609-4552846 GCA_902702965.1 Spirometra erinaceieuropaei
TTTACAAAATACGACTATTTTGCCAGACTGTCAAACAAACTGGGAAAAAAATTTTACCTTATATAGAAAGGCGCCTTTTAAAACGGACTCAAGTAAAAAACAGGCATTAATTACTTAAGAATATCCAGATAAATGCAGAGTTTCACTTATCTTTGAAATTGAGCTGCGCGCCTTGACCTTGATATCGTCGAGCAAAAAGCACCCTAGTACGGCAGTGCAAGGATAATTAGGTTTTAAATGATAAGAATATTTTTGTACTTGGACTATGCAGGAGGAAATTTACCTGCTGCAAGAAAGATGGTCGTGATCCAACCTGCAGACGTTACAAATCGGTGCACGCCACTGCCGTGAGATAGCACAGGACGTGTTGGGAAGTTCAGTATGTACAGTACCTACATGCTATTTTGCTACCTGTATATGTACCAAAGAAATTTCAACAAGAAATTGTCCATTTGTACAGCATATTCTTTCCCACCGAAATCCGACACAATGCTGGTACCTTTTAAAAGACGACAGCGGCAAAAGTAGTCGCTTTAGTCGCATTAAAAAGACGTCCGCTAAGGTATCCTGATTGCTAAACTAAATGAGCACATTCCGTATTGCCATAGAGTGCCAGTCAAGGCCCTTGCCGACGGCCTCATAGCAAGAAACAATCGGTAGTCATGGGATGTTACCTGCAAAGTTCGCAAAAGCTGTGACTGTTTCCGTCGTGTTTGTCGTCCTCATTTATCCATGTTTAACTTTCAGTCAGGCAAGGTAAAATGTACTTAGCATAAAGGTGAATTATAGTGGTTGGATTCTATCGATTTTTTCCTTTAATTGGGTTATCAAAAATGGAGTACATATCCTTGATCGTTATTTTTAAGATTGCGGTAAGTGTCAAGCAGAGCCATAGGCCGTTTCATACCTCCGACTGGTAAGCCACAGAAAATACTTCTAATGCGTCATCCTCCTTTGGATATAAGTATTCCCCTTACATTAGTTATTCCTTACCTGACCCTGAATACTTCCCAGGTTATGCAGGGTTGGAGTCCTGAACTTGCGTTTACTTCATTGTTTTTGACCTATTTTCAATGAATGATTTCCACAGATTGATTCGATGTCAAACCCTCAGCTAGGCCATCTGACTAAAGTCGAGGATCGTTAATAAATCTTTTTCCCTAGTCTTGTTAACCATAATACGATAATACCTGAATCGTGTGGGACATTTGTACAGCTAAAGTAATTAAGATGATTATAGATTTGCATAAGGATCATGATGGGGACTGTGCGATGTAGTCCATTCGGAAGTCAAAAACGAAAAGTTGAATCTGAAAAACAAATAACATGGAAGGACGAGGCCTTATTCCTTAGTAGAATATGGGCTAGATACCAAAAACAGGATTTATAATCGTTGGCTCTTGACGTGAGGCACCTCATTGAGTTCTAATTAACCCTGGAAAAAGTCCGTGCTGCATAATGTTACCGTTCGTGTTTATTGCGCCGATTTTGTTTTTCGCCCTAAGCAACGTCTTATCTCGCACAAAAGCACTCTTAACTTGGAGACAAAAGGCAAATAATTTAGCCATTTCCTAGGTTGAAATGACAGGTTTTGTCCAGAATTGAAAACTGTTAGTTCTGGTATCACTAAAAATGATCCAGTAACCGCGAGGCCAGGCATAAGATGATAGCAACGAATGAAAATTCCAGCAGACTAAAAAAATAAGAGACCTATTTTGATAAGTTAATAATAATAATGATAATTTATTTAATGTCAGTTTACAGACATTGTCAAGGGCAGCGATTAAACACAAATCCGACCGGCAGGGAAAAAAACTCCTGAGGTAAAGAAAAAAAAACATAGTTGATGGTGGTTTTCATGATTTGGAGGGTTCAGGAGAAAAAACTGCTGGTGGTAGATTTTCGACCGTCAAGAAGGGGAGGGGGGTTTGCACAGTATCGGATATTATCAGGCGTCAATTCCTTTCATAAAGTTGGGGATAGTCCAAGTAGAGGCGTTGAGGAACAGCTGGCGAGACCGGCCATAGTGTTCAGAGACCACAAACGCCATCGCTACGGTAGAGTCGATTAGTGGATTCAGCACCCAAAATGGGTGGGAGCTTTTCTGAATGCAAAAATCGAGTAATAGTTCTCTTAAATAGAGGATAATTTTGCAGAGTTTTCACGCTCATGGGCAGTTTATTCTAAATAGCAATTGCATTTACAGAATAGAACCGACGATATTCAACAATACGTGCCAGAGGCAGAAATAAAAAGACCTCACGGTGACTGTTACGTCGTGGGTGGATATTATGTCTTAAAGAGGTGAGTGGGTTAAATGTGTGATTCTATAAGAGTTTAAATAGCAAAAATAGTCCCTTTTGTAATCTACGGAACCATAAAGGATCAAGGCCCGTAAGCCGGCAACGTTCTTAGTAAGACAAATGTCCGTGTTCCGGGGTTAAAATTCTCTTGGCAAAAAAGTGTTGAACGGATTCTATTTTCTTCCGCTCAGTAGCACGCACGAGGCTAAATAAAAACGAACAGTATTCCAGGCCAGGTCTAACGTACATGTTGTAAAGGCGCATTCTACTGTCCCTAGTTTTAAAGTTTCGGAGGATAAACCCGGTCGTTCTACGTGCTTTGGAGACTATCAAGGCACAGTGCTCCGAGAGGTTGAGACTCTTGCAGTATGATACGCCCAGATCCTTAATAACCCCAGGCACATTTATGGCGTGACCTTTAATACTTCGTTGAGGTTGGCGGTCGTCGCCAACCACCATGACTGAGCACTTATGCCAAGAGAGATAAAGGCGCCATGTGCGGCACCAATGGGCGAAAGCCTGTAGATCGCTCTTAAGGAGCTCGAGCACCATGTCATGATCTGCCGGCTTATATCAGTATGCAACTTTAAGATCATCGGCATACATGAAAGGCTTACCATTCTGAAATAAATCGGGTACATCATTAACGAAAAGGCAAAATAAAAGCGGGCCGAGTACACTACCCTGAATGACTTCACTCCTCACACGTGTGAGGTTGGAGATAGTATTGGAAATCTTAACTCGTTGTGTACGAGTGCCCAGGTAAGAGGATGAAAAATTCAAAAGTTTGCCACCTATTTCGAAAGAGGACAGTTTCAAGAGAAGAAGAGCACTGTCAACACGATCAAAAGCCTGAGTTCAAAGGGGACTGACAGTGCCCAAGAGGCGCTACAATAAACCTATTCTATTCTATACCGTGTAAAATGCAAAACCATTGTCCCTAGATTGGAGAACATAGTCAAAGAAAGAGAGTTGACAGGTGTCACAAGATCGAGCTTTGAGAAATCCATGCTGAGCAGCACTCGGTAAGTTATTCACTGTTAAGTGACACATCATCTTCTCTTTGATCAATGTCTCTAAGATCTTCAAAACTGCGGGGAGGGTGTTTATTGGTCGAAAGTCATCAAATGATGTAGATTTGCCGTGCTTACGAATGAGCAAAATGTGTGATTCCTTCCACAAGGTAGGATAAGTTTCACTTTCAAGAGCAAGATTAAATATCTTGCATAAGAGGGATGGGAAAATCGTACTTGCATCGGCTTTTAAAATGCTTACTGGGACACCATCAGGTCCTGGACAATAAGATTGACGAAAACGCCGAATCGCAACACTCACATCCCACGGAGTGAAATTTATGGTTTCTAGAACTACCCCGGTCAATGGCTGGATGGTCGGAAGCGGAGTGGTCGAGTCTTCAATGAACGTTTTGGACAGGAAATCATTGAAGCTATCAGCGGTTAACTGGGCATCAACTATGGGATTTCCGAGAGTGTCTCGGAGGATGGGATGCTGCGTCTTTCTATGAGTTCGTATTTTTCTAGAGAAAAGTTTCGAGACACTTAACGAATGGTTTTCGGTATGCTGGACCTCTTCGGCTAGTTGTTTTTCTTCAGACAATCTCTTAGCTCGATCAAAAATATCACAAATCAAGGGCAGAACAGAAACATCGTTCTGAAGATGGAAACGACGATAAAGCCTGCGCAACCTGCGACGAAAGGGTAAGGGTAGGAAAACCTCATCCCCCACATTAATAATTTTCTTACGGGGAACAAAACGAGAAATAAGCGAATCCAAAATTTTGTACAGATTTGCAGTGCAAACATTTACATCCGAACTTAGTTCCCAGATAAAGTTGTTGGTATCAACAATGCTTAGGATAATATCGTCTGCGATCACAAAATAAATTTTCAAGAGCTCCGATCCTAATACAGGATACCTTCGTTATGGAACCAGACAGGCACTACGATGGTACGCGTTTTTCTTTCGTGTATCTCACAATTAGAAGGCCCACAAAAAAACATTCGGAAACGCTATTTACAACCCGTAAAGTCGACTATCAAAGCCGCAGTTTGGTGGGATCTTTTGGTCATTCGATTATTTTAATTATTTGTGTCTGTTTGGCAGTGATTAGCAGTGCTTGGTAGATCTCCGTATATTTATGGAGTTGAGTCGTATGCTGCATTTTCAGTAGTTAGCACGTAGTACAGTAGTCAGTTTAAGCGTAAGAATGTCACCGAGAAAGCGGTAAGATATTTATTATCATGAGACGTCAATGAAATGCATGTGATTATGTGCAACAAGTTACATGTAGTAAATAAATTCCATAAAGAAGTGTCATTGAGACATGCACAGCGACGCGTCAAACAGTAGTGAATTATTAACGCAAGCCGTCAAGGCAACGTCGGCGGAATGAAAGGCCCGTATTATTTATGCGTTGAAGACGTAATAGTGCGCAATGCTATGCTGGTCCAGCTTCCCCCTAAAGCATCTACGTGTGCCGTAAGGTCGATTCTTTGGAATGACGACGTTAATATGGGGATGACTGGGCTAGGATTAATGGGAAACAAAAGAGCAATGACTGGTCTCGGACCACCTTATTCATAAGAATTAAATGTTCACCATTTAAAACGTCTTAAATTAAGAAATACCGTATTCGGCACGAGAGAAAAATCTTGGAACATTTTTTATGTCGAATTGTGATTTTGTGTAAATGTTGTAACGCCCGATGTAAAACGTTTAATCTCAATGGACCATATCAATTCGAAATACTACGAGATTAATTTTTATTGGTTAGAAAATACCTGATCTGGAAAGAGCATTTGTTTTGATGGAATGAGTGCAAGACAACATAGGCAAACCTTTCGAGTTATGTGATCTTCGTCTCAAAAGCTGCGCATAATGGTTTTGTTAAAAGTGTTACTGACTGATGATCTGGGCGCCGTCATTACGTCGAACTTGGCCTAAATAATCTCAAAAAAGGGAATATTATGTTTACGAAGGTACCTGTTCAGATGGGGGATCGCCGAAGTTAACGGCCTAAGCAAGCAGGCTAGACACTCATGTCAACGATAAATAAGATGAATAACGTCATGTTGGCGAAGGTAGTTTTAGCTAGCCGCCGTCAGGTCTGTGTGAATGTTTGTACACAATTAGTAGAGATATTAGTCAAGTAAAAAAATGCAGCAATGCTGAGATGGTGGGAGAAGAAAGAGGGTAAACTGTATAATAAAAGTGGAAAAGATCACTTCTGTGGTCAGATGAGATGGAACCGTTTAGTGGAGTGTGAGAAGGCTAGGACGGGATCTACGAATATAAATTCAACCATAGCTGACGACGATGTCCACTGTATATCCCACAACATGGCGGGCTCACTAAGGTGACTTGGGCGTTAGGTAGTTTGTTGTGTAAGTAATAAACCGGTCTATTGCGAGTAGAATTACAAAGACCAAAGTAGCCGCAAGAATGCACTGTGACGATAACTCGATAGTTCATAGATGTTTTGGCAGATTTTGAACAAATCATATTGACTCAACTGTGAAACACTCGACGCCTCGGTGGAATTCATACTCATGCAGTAAGGAGCCGGCTTTAATACGGCCAACGCTCTAACTATTTGAGCTACGAGGCCCCGCCGGACGACGCGAGTTTAATAACATTTAAGTCAAGTTACCCGTCCAGCCTACTGCAACGTCCGTAATCCACCAAATATGATACAGTTAGTTGACTGTCCAAGCAGGATTTCCTGAGTATTTCACCTGGAATCAACCAGATGACTACCAGGCCCACGTAATCTATAGATCCTCTCACAGCTTGGTCAATTAGAATTATTCGAAATCTGCCAAAAATCTTTTTTGTGTCACTACCATACTTCCTCTCGCAGGAGAACAGAGTTCGAATGTGAAGAATGGGTGTGAAATGAACAAGTGTTAGACATAATGTGCATGTTAGTAAAGATCAGGGAAACGGGCCCGACGACAGCTACGCTAAGGGGATGGAGTCGGGAGGGGAGATGAATGCACAGGGTTATCAGATGGAAGCAGGGACAGGTAAAGAAGTGTGATCTGGCAAATGAAGGTCAGTATAGGCCACTTTCAACCTATCGATCGATGCCCCTTCGATGTGATCGCCACGGACGACTTTCAGATGCTTGTCCGTCCGCGACAGGACTCAAAATGACCCCTCGTAGAACTTTTATAGTGGCATACAGACGCTATTTACGCGGACAAACGCAAAAGAAAATGTTAGCGAGTTAGGACCAATATGTGACTTACTTGCTGGAACGCATGTGGTTATGGCCCCGAGATTAACCATGGCTTGGCGCAACCGTCGGACGTAATCGTTTGCATCCAGATCAGCAAAACTTTTGGATGGCCCAAAAATTCGCCGGGAATCATTAGGGTAGTCCCATAAACGAGTTCGGCAGTGGAGCACTCCAAGTCGGGTTTTAGCGAAGTGCGGATACCGAGCATGACCAACACGAGATGTTCACTTCAGTGTACGGGGTTATCATGGGCCCGGAGAAAGGTTTTGAGCTGACGGTGGAAACGCCCAAATAGATTGTGGGATGAGGGATAGTAAGATGTCGTATGTATGCGAGAGCGCCCGAGGAGGTCTGTAAGGGACTTAAAAAGTCTACATGCAGATTGCTGGCCTCGGTCGGTGGCAGTAGTAATAAAGACACCAAAATGATAAATCCAGTGTTCCAAAAGGGTACGAGCGACAGTATCTGCAGCGATGTTTGGTATCGGATTTGAGACGGGCCGTCGTGTAAATTGGTCACTTGCGATGGCAAATAGTTGCAACCACGGGATGTTCGTAAAGGACCTACGAGATTTGCGTGCATATGCGCAAAACGTGCATCGGGCACAAGAAAGGTCCCAATTGGGGCTTTGTTGTGACCCCCAATTTTGACCAAACATTGGCGAGTTCACTGGCGGATATTAGTTTTCATGCTGGGCCAGGCAAACCGATCACTGACGACGCTCTGGGTAGCCCGGATGCCAGGGTTGGCGAGATTGTGCAACGCGGTGAAAACACCTCGTCGCATTTCGCTTGGCACTATAGGGCGAGAGGATCCGCGAGACACATTGCACAAGATTGTGCTGGAGGTGGCGAACAGAGAGATGGGTTTAAGCTGAAGGCTAGTATGCGCTAGTTGTTCAAATAAATTCGGCTGCCGCTGCAGCTTAGCCATGTGTTCCAGATCGATGGAGAGACGGGGGAGGGCATTAATTCCAGGTCGGGATAGACAGTCGGTGACCTGATGAGAGGGTCCTTTGAGAAATCGAATATCTGTGGTATACTGGGAAATGAAATGAAGATGGCGGGTCTTAAGGAGCGAATACCTATCAGGGGGAGTGGAGGAAGCATAAGTAAGAAGTTTATGTCCGGTGTTAACATAAATCTCTGTCTTCCGCAAACTTACGAAACTTTCTAATGGCGAGATAAATGGCAGGGTGTTCTCTACCAAACGTACTTTAACGAGTTTGAAAGGGCGTCAAATTAACAGGATAGAAGGATAACGTTTGAATGTCCATTGGGGTCCGTTAATGGGAAGCTGCACCTATGGCGAATTTGAAGGCGTCAGCAACAATGGACAGCGGAGCCTTAGTTGGAGAGGAAGAAAGAGTAGTTTTACCCACAAGGGTCTCTTTGACACGCTGGGAAGCGTCCACGGCTGCTAGGAAAAGAAAATTCGCTGTTGTCGCCTCATAAAAGACTTGTGAGGGGTAACACTAGTTGGGCACAGTGAGGGATGAAACGTAGGCAAATACTGATAAGACCTATGAAACGGCGCATTTGTCGGGAGGAAGTCGCGAATATCTGTTACTTCCGCGTCTATGGGATGACAACCAAAAGCATCTACGCGATATCCTAGTAACAAGAGCGAAAGACCGCCAAAACGCATCTGGAGGCGCTGATAAAAACGGCAGATTGACTCAACCGCTCAAAAATTAGACGTAGGTGTTGCAGATGTTGCTGTTCACTGGCACTTGCAACTAGGAGATTATCGAAACGAGCAAAACGCATGGTAAGTCGCGGAGGATCTTGTTAATGAAGCATTAAAAACTTTGGGTGGAGTTACGGAATCCAAAAGGCATCCTGACGAACTCGAAGGGACCAAATGGAGTCGTAATCGCCGTTTTTAGGATGTCTTCTGGGGCAAATGGGATTTGGTTGAAGGCTTTTACTTGGTCAATGATAGAAAATAGCATTACTTCGGCCAAGCTTTAGGAAAAGTCGTGAAGTTTGGGAAGCGGATATCTGTGAAGGATAGTGCAGTTGTTTAATCGTCGTTAATCACCACATGGACTCCAGTCCCTGGAAGACTTTTTGCAAACCATGTGCAGCAACGCAGCCCGCGGGGTATTGTAGGGTCGAACTATGCCAAGTTCAATCATATGATTGAAGTTAGCCTTAGCGATAGCTGACTTTTGAGCCGCTAAACGACGAGGACTGCTAAATACTGGTGGTCCCGTAGTCGAAATATAATGCATGACGGAATTTTTAATAGGCTGCTCAAACTGCGAAGGCCGGGTGATAGATGGAAATTCTGAAAGCGAACGATGATAGGGAGTGGACGAAGGAATTGTTGAAATTCATGGGCTGGGGGATGAAATTGTATGAGTTAAAAAAAAGGAATACAAGGATGTTATTAGATCAACCTGATATCAACGATAAGACCGAAGAGGATATAAAAATGGCATCGAGAATGACGGTATGAACATCAGCAATAGTAAATATCCGGCAGAAAAAACGTCGTAATCCAAGGTCTATAGTAAGAGCCCGATGACCAAATATTTAAAGGGGGTACTATTAGCTGCCTGGAGAAAAATTGAAGAGTTGGATGACTTACGGTCAGTTGAAGAGGGTTGAACTAGATTCATGTCTGCACCATTGTCTACGAGGAGATTACGGGAGGAACTCATGTCGAAGATGTGGAGCAAGCAACTTGGGGAGGTTGAACCGACCAAGTTCGTCGGCACTACTGGCCGGCAGATGAATTTTCGGCCGAGGATTTTCCCTAACGGCAGAAGGGTTAGCAGTGATGGTTTTTTAACACATAGGTATGACGGTACCAGCAGAAACCATCCGATGTGGAAGGGGATAAAACTGCAGTGGGAGGTCTCTGACGGCGAGAAATTGACGGACTTCGAGAGCGAGGGAGACGTGCAACACGAAGTTGGGAAACTTCAAGGGTGAGGTCGTCTAGGCGAATCATGACACCCTCGATTGTGGGCGCGGTTGTGCTTCGACTAGCGACGTTTACCGTAACAGGAGGCTGGTAGTACTTGAGTATACACTCAGCGGTCTCTGCGAGCATCTGAACAGTCAAAGAAGGAATGTTAGGCGCAAAGATAGCTTGCACAGAAGAGGACAAGCGTTGGAGGAGAAGTTGATTGGACATGGTGGTATGCAGCTTTTGTCCGTCCGCCAGCTGCTCCAAACGCCTAGGAAGCTACGTTGGCTATCTGTCACCACGGTCCTCCGCAGAAAGTAAGCGTTTCAGACGTTTTTGCGTTGACAGGGAAATGCGGGAGACGAGAGCCTCATTTAGGGCAGCATAAGCGGCTTCTGTGGACGGGCAATCTATGATGTCGCGAAGGTCGGTGCGGATATCCATTGGTAATGCTGCCACAACATACTGAAACTTCGTGCCCTCTTTTGTAATCTGGCGGAGAGCAAAACAGGACTATACAACGTGCAGTCACAACGCGATGTCAGCAAGCCAGACGGCTGGCAGGTCAAAGGTGTGAATGTAGACTATCGGCTGGCTGGTATAATCGATAGACATAATTAGCCGATCTCGGTCAGAGGCCAGATAAGTGGGGTAGACGACTGGCGCATTGACACTGAGTGCGAAGGGTAACATTCGTATTTGATGAGAAAGTTGGGCACCGCGAATAGTGAAAAAAGGCTGGCTAAAATAATCTGCTCAATAAAAAATAGGGTGAGGGTGAATCCAAATGGAAATATTTTAATAAATAAATAAATAAATTTTTATTTAATGCCAGTTTACAGGCATTGTCAAGGGAAGCGATTAAACACAAATCCGACCAGCAGTGAAAAAAACTCCTGAGCTTAAGGGATAAAAATATAGTTGATAGTGGTTTTTGTGGTTTGGAGGGCTCAGGAGAAAAAACTGCCGGGGGTGGTAGAATATCAACCGTCAAGAAGGGGGGAGGTTGCACGGTATCGGAGATTATCGGACGTCAAATTCCTTTCATGAAGTTGGGAATAGTCAAAGTAGAGGCGTTGAGGAACAGCTGGTGAGACCGGCCATAGTGTTCAGAGACCACAAACGCCATCGCTACAGTACAGTCGATCAGTAGATTCAGCACCCAAAATTTAAGGAAGCTTTTCTGAATGCAAAAATGAAACAGAAATGAAACAGAAGGAGCTACGATCGATAAAGGTTCACCAATGTAAGTAATAAATCGGTATATCGCGAGTAGAATTAGAAAGAACAAAATAGCCGCAAGAATGCGGTGTAACAATAATCTGAGATTTAATGCTGTGAACGTTTCTTGCGTATTAAAAAAAACGCATTTTCTTGTCATAACAGTAGTTTCGGCAAACTTCCACAGCAGTAAGCAGACCACCTCCGCCATCTCCCACCTGGTCCCGGTGACAAGGCGGGCTCGGAAAAACCGGAGTCGGGATAAGGCGCAGTGGCCGACAAAGCTTAACGGCCAGTCTACGCGTGAAACACACGAATGCATCTCGCAATAAACCCGTTTTTCCATGGAACGAAGAGGATTAATCGGGACCCGTCTGGATAAAACCGCCGAATATGCCACGTACAGGAGAAGCCAGTGAGTTTTACTTTCAGTTTCATATCAAATCACATTTAGACAAGCTGTCGCAGCTCTGTCAGCTGTTGTGTCCAATCCTCAGCGTCAGATTACTGACTAGTTCATACAGTGGGCTGTGCACTAAAGAAGTAAGATTGAATGAAGTTGGCTCTGGCGTTTCAAACTCCACGGCAACGCAAAGCATTCTTTATTATAATTATTCCGACACGGTCCGACACGATGCGGTTAAGGTGCGACATGGAAGGCTGCAAACTAACTTGACCACGCGGTGCGTGTGACCAGTGCTGTGTGAGTTTCAAGGACAGATGTTTTATGATGCAACATCTATAATCTCCCCAAAAGGCTAAATAAATAAACTGCTATGTAATGATGGTACTAGAAGACGCAGATCATTCTCATCTTCTAAAATAGAAAGTGGCCTACTGGGGAAAATTAAAAATGCACAGGGGCGGAACGATTTGTGAGGCCTAATTAACCACCAGTTTTTTCGTTTACATTGTCCTTATGGATGGTTTACTGTATTGTGGGTTCTAATCTTGGCATAATATCCATGCGGTGACTCTGTTGGTTAAATTTATATGTAAACTTAACTGAAATTTTCTTCGTAGCCATTTGCCTATAGAGATTTTCTGCTAACGAAAACTCTTTTTCATAGTATGTACTACGGGCCTTAACGATTTGACGAGGAAGTGAACGTTGGTCTTGAATCGAGCAGTCATAGGGGTCGACATTTCTTTTGATAACTATTCTTCTAGACGTTAGCATCCAGCCTGATGGACTGCAAAAAATCTAGAGCTGTATGAGGTGTTTTGGCTTCCCGCCATGGTAAGCCACAAACTCTGGTGTGGACCGTTTAGTTCTGAAGAAAGTGGTCCATGGAATCTTATTACCTCCAGTGCTTTTACGGTAAACTCGACTGGTTTGGAAGTTCGGGATTAAATTTCCTGCCATCTGGATGATTTTTTCCAGCCTTCTCCCGGAAGAGAAGCTTAAGGCATTAAGGAAAATCTTTTAAGGACAGTGGCTGCATCTCCAAACAGATATAAGGCACGAATAGAAAGATTTGATAATTCTTAACTAAATTTTACTGAACTGATGCTTTGGTGCACGGATCAGATGGGACAGAAAGGTGATGACCTTGACTCTGACTGACAGTTGGTGGAGCGTGCGATGATATGCGCTTAACTCTGCGTCTTGCTTCAAAGATGCTTGAAGACGTCGACATCGCAAGACTCTCTCATCCTGTATCATTCACATTTTCATTTATTTGATAAGGAATTACTAGAGCACATCAAGTATCTTAAAGAGCAAATCACCACCCTACAGGGTCGTATTTTAAATCTTCAGGGAATCTCGAAAGAAAGTAAAAAGGCGAAGCGTGCTCCCGATTTTTCAAGGTAGAGATGTTTTATAATATAATGTTTGTATGGAGATTCACTAAACGCCGTGTTGCTTTAAAAATTTTGTACTTTGGATGGGATTACAATGGACTTGCCCGCCAAGAATTGAACAAGAAAACCATCGCAGAGAAGGTTATCGAATGTTTCGAAAAGTGTAGAATGATTGAGGACGCAGCTTCATGTTCATTTGCCGTCTGCGGTCGTACTGACAAGGGTGTCAGTGCACTGTCACAGGTAATGGGTGCATAACCTTTGCATATTCCGACAGGTGATCACCCTGCTTCTCCGGTCAAATGTCCATTCAGGAGTTGGTGTTATTGTACCGGAAGATAAATCGACCTTATGTGAGCCTTACGGATGCATGCTGCGAGATTCGATCCCGGCTAATAGTTTGTTTATATTCTTCTAAGGATAAGCGTTGACTTGCATAGATATAAACTTCCAAGCCAATCTTAGACCCAGGCTAATCTTGTCTTCCTCTAAAATATTAACTACCAGCAGTTTATGTTTTTTTCCAACTTAAACCAAAGGATTGTCCCGCGACTAGCGAAATTCAGGGGCAAAAACCGGTAATTGGCCGATTGGTTTGCAGCACCACTAAGCCTGTGGCTCTCGGAAACCGTCGATGATGTCAAATGGGTACTTGTTCTATATTTGAGCCAAAATAGATGGTCTATTAGGCAAAGTGTTCATGTGCGATCACCACTTAAACTGACGTTCTCTACCGTATAAAATGTGTAAAAATCTGTAACAGGACACGGAAATAGGAACTCCACGTACTAGAAGTGGTCTAGCGCCGAATTTCTAGGATTGTTGGGCGAGGATTTAAGTTAGGGTTAAGCTTAGAGTTAGGATTAGAATTAACGTTGGTGCCCGGGTTAGGACACGTGAACAGGTATCCTCCCAGGGATTAACCACAAGGCCATCTGTTTTCCGGAGAGATTTCTATCTCCATGTCTTGCCACCTGAGAACACTATCCGTGTGAGATTCTTGCTTTCTACGTAGCTCTATCATAGTCGTATGCCTTTTGCTGTTTAGATTTGACTTATATTTGAACTCACCGCAAAAACCTTAAGCTTAGTCGCCATATCTGTTAGACCCCGAAAAACCCGAAGTTGACTATGTGCTAGTCGGGAATCGGAACCTGCCAGCAGACATTCGCATTTTGGCCTGGGCCCCAGTGCCCCCAGAATTCACAGCAAGGTACTCAGTCAATGTTTCGCCCACTGTTCCTGCCTTAGACACAGCTGTCTTAGCAGATCGTACAAATACTTCTTCCCTGCAAGCGGTCTAGACCTACAGGTAAGACCCACATTTTTATATTATCATGTATTTTAGTCTATAAAGTCATCAGTAAAAAAATTCGAAGGAGCGCATGATTTCAGAAATTTCTGCTCATCTCAAGTATCCAACGGCGTCGTGAATCACGAGAGACGTATACTTTCTGTGGATCTTAGCGTCCTTGACTCATCACTCCCAGAGGGGTAAACTGAACTTGCTATTCGAGCAGTGTTTTTGTTTGTAAATATAGCGACCACAGTTGTCGTTGATGCAGCTGCTGCTCGGATCTGTTTATACATCCTGCCAGGCATTAACGAAGGCGTAACGTTCTCCGGGGCATTATTTAGACTTGAAAATGTGTGCATAGGCCGATTACCAACTCTCGCCTGTTTTTTGATTCACAACACGATAACCCTGCCTTGCTTTTGTGGCCTTCTGTTTTGCGGGGAGGACGATCTGCAGTTGCTGTTACAGAGAACAGCTTGTGTTCCCCTGTGACTGCCTTGCTAAAGATCCACAGTCAGTGTTCCCGACCTCTACCCTCCCCATTCAAATATTACTGCGGTTCTCTATTCGCCGCTGCTTGTTATTTAGTTAAAAGACTCTCGGAATACTGCAACACTATCCACCTCTAAGCAGGCTTGAATTGTGCCGGTTGTAAGCAAACCGTGTATTCCGCAGTCTGCATTTAACTGTGCCCCTTTGTCACTCCTCTTTAGCGACAGAAGAAATTCTGAACTAAGAATCCTGTTGCTAACATAAAACCAATGTAAAAATGAGCCCTTTCTCGCGGACCTTGGCCAAAAGGTTGTTTTACTTGAAAAATTGGAGGAATCGGAGTCCACCCTTGAGTACATAGTCGTCGACTTCAAACTGACTTTCGTAAGGATCGAAGTACTTATTGACGACCGCACTCTACAAGAAACTTACCAACGCTTCTAGGATGCAGCACATTTTGCCATCCCCGTAGGTTTCTGTGGTTTCATTGTTACGTTCATCAAAAGATGAACGCTTGGTCGCAACTACGTGAAACAAAAGTCATCTTACTCTACAGCTGCGAAACTTGGCCTCTGAATACTAACGACGCTAGGAAGGTCGGTTTCAAACAACTGGCGCTTATAGCGCATACAATGGCCTCAAACCACGAACCATATCTCGAACGTGGATCTGCCACTGATTGTGCAGCAAAGGTTCTCGTTTTTGGCGGTTCAGACACGCTCCGTTAACCTGAGCTCAGCTTGCCTGCGACGTCGCCTGTCTGGGTGGGGGCTTCCAGCATGCTGTCCGGCAAGAAAGTTCATAGTTGAGGTTAAGTCCGATCTGAAGAAGGCTCTGAGTCCGACTTGCACATTCGGCAGCACTCAATAACTGACTTAACCGACCTCATGTTGCAGATTTGCCACACCACGAATTATTGCCCTCTGTTGCAGTCAATC
>CACRXP010000001.1:4552983-4640742 GCA_902702965.1 Spirometra erinaceieuropaei
CTTCCTAGGGGCTGTCGCCAGTCAGTACCAAATTTGGACGGGTTGGCTTTCTGTATTACTTCACTGTCGAATTTGCCCGGCACGCAATCTAGAAGATTCGACCGACAAAGAGAATTGGTGCTGTTAACCGGTTATATTCATACGCCACTATGGTCGTTCGATGAAGATGCGATTGGAAATTCATCAGCTGCTGAACAGCGGGATAAAGAGACATCCTACTCGTAACTTCAGGAGTTAGCTGTGGAACTCTCACGCTGTGATCTGCTGATTGTTACCGGGCCCATGAATTGTCAGACTGGATCCGGCGACTTTTCGAACAACCGCCTTATTGGTTGCTTTAGGCATTTTTCGAGATGCGACAAGAGTGAAAGCATGCTGCATTTTGCTGTTTACCACCAACATGGGCTTCCAGCATCAACATAAACATTTGGCATTCAAACGACGGCTGTACGGCTGGTCAGTTCGATTGCATGATGGTTCAAAGTCGCGCAGCTGGGTTCACGATAGCAGATCAATGCCTGGTGTTGAAATTGGTAACACCCATGGGTCTGGCCATGTTCTCGTTCGCACACGCCCGAAAGCTCACCCAATATCTGCGGCGAAAACAGCACGAGCGAGACGCCATGACGTCGCAAAACTTCGACAACGCAGCAATATCGAGGTCTCGTTTTACGACCCGATCCAACGGAGAAGGCAATGTCTAGTGGTCCTCAGTGAAGATATCAGTCTATGAGACGGCTGAGAGAGTACTTGGATTCATCCATCCGCGCCTCAATGACCGGACCAGCGGAAGAACCCTGCAGTTGTCCGTCTAGGCGGCTCGAGCCAGGTCCTGCAACGATACTTCCTTCCGCCAACTCCTGAAAATGGCGGCGAAATCCGCTAGAAATGCCTGGAAGAAATCTTGGGCTGAAACAGCGACCTCCACGCAGCATACCTCAAACGTTAGTGACACTCGAAAACTGTGTCAAATTATTTGCCAGGTTAGTGGTGAGCTCTCATCACCTAGTGACTCTGTCCACAATGTGAATGTTGGCATTATTGGTGTCAACTCGGCCAAGGTCGATCGCTGGCATGAGCACTTCGAGCATCCTCCCAACTTTGATGGGCAACTCCTCATACGCTCGATCTCTTCTGCAGCGGAGTTTTACTCCTCTCCACCCTATGCACTTTCATGCAACCGTCCTTCAGAGGAAGTCACTGATGCAATACAAAGACTGCGGAACAGTAAGGCATCCGGAGAGGGCGACATTCCCGTTGAAACCTTTGCTCCACATTCTTGCCCCCTGAAGTGACTGAACGAGCGTGGAGAGATATGGTCGCTCCTGATGGCTGGGACCCGGGCATCCTTATGCCTGTGATAGGAGAAAATACAAGAACTATCGCGGCATAAGCCTCATTGTCGTTGCTGCTAAGGTTCTAACCGTTGTCTTTTTCAGGCGATTCCAGGCTGTAGGTGACTCTTGAACGAGACCTAATCAGACCGGATTCCGAGCTGGGCGTGGATATGCCGACCAGATATTCACCTTGAGGCGCATCCTCGAATTCCGCCATAGGTACTGGCAACCGACGGCCGTCTACTTTGTTGACTTTCCCGCCGCGTTCGATTCCATCCATCGTGAGTCCCTGTGGCACTAGATGGTATACAGTCAGAAATCATCTTCGGGATCTAGGCCCACCACCGCACGAGTTCTGGTCCATAACGATCTCTTCCATCCGTTCGATATTCGGTCTGGCGTTCGACAGAGTTGTATCCTGTCGCCCATTCTGATTCTGGGGAACGCCCTACACGAAGTTGACGGTGTTGAGTTTGTACCCGGCCGCCGGCTGACTGATCTCGACCGCGCCGATGATATCGCTTTACCAGATGCAAGCTTTGCTAATCTACAGTCTGTGATTTCAGGGGTGAATGAGGTTGCTGAGGAGATCAAGGCGTTTTCAGAATGCATCCCTTCAAATTGACGGCTGTCGACTTGAAGGTGTAGAGAGTTTCAAATACCTTGGGGCGAAGCTTCGACGGAACAGACAGAGTAAGGACGACATTGTCGCCCGAACCGATGTCCCATGCCGGGTTTTCTCAAGTTTTTGAAAGTGTCTATGGACCAAGCACAAAATCTCCATCACCACGAAGATTCGCCTGCACCGTGCATCTGTCCGGTCAGTGCTCCTGTACAGTTGTGGATGCTGGGCTTTGCACTTGGAGGATGAGCGAAATCTGGAGGTATTTTGGCACCAAATTTTGCGGATTATCCCCCGAGTGAAGTACGCTGACTTCGTCTCAAATTAGACAGTGGGCACTCGCTGCGACATCGCAAGGATTTCTCAGGCTACTCAAGAAAGACGACTGCGGTGGTTTGCACATGTTCTTTGTCGCCCATCTCACGAGCTCACTGTTGCGGCCCTCGATCCGGCACCGTTGCCCGCTTGGAGACTTCGAGGAGGGGGTCAATTCAAAACCTGTCTTGAGACAGTCCGTCACGATGTGGAAGTGCTCATTGGGCCTTCGGTACTTGGTCTCCGTCGTCGGCAAAAACAGTGGGTTGGGCTTTCCGGATCTGGTGCCGCGGATTATCGCGCGTGGAGAGGTACAGTCCATGACATCATCGAGACCGGCTAGATCAGACGTGGTCGCAGCCGTACCAAGTAGAAGTTCCCTATGGGCTTTGATACCTGATGGTCTGGTCGCAGTAATAATCACATAGTGGGTCTGCATAGCAGCTGAGAGGTCCGATCTCACGAGGTAGTGTTGCTGGTGGTGATCCATCGCTGTGCGAGCCATGATCTCGTAAGTCGCTCCGAAGCAGGACCTGTATGAATAAGTCCTGCATTGCTGGTGCGGAAGATTCCCCCTGTTCCAGCATTCGATGCAGAGTTCTTTCTTTGAAGAATGCTAACTTGCAAATTGTACCCTACCTGGACGACTGAACAGCGAGGATCAAATGGCATCTGGTTAGTGCAATGTTAACCGAACAATGATCGTTGATAGTCAGTCCGCTCGTTGTCGCGGTACGGAGTTATTGTCATCGGTCGCTCCCAGCTGCGCTTGCCAAGTCAAGATGCCAACGCAACTTGTTTGCAGAGCGCATGTTCTTTGAGGATTGCTCTTGCGTGGTTTCGTGTTTTCTCGAAATCGTCCCCCACGTAAAGAGTTTTTGAGTTCACGATAGCGACTCTTCTCTATGATGAGCCACAAGCAGCAGTTCGGCGTGCCAAGACACATGACCTCGTTGCAGGAAGTTGGAGTGAGCGGTGTTATGTGCGCGTGAGGGGGGGGGAGGTTTTTGTCCTTGCACGGTCTGCAGTCGATTTATTCGCGTTGACTCGCATCTTTTACCAACTTCCGAAGCCCACAAGAGACGGGGGGTTGGCTGGGGTTTCCAGGCATAGATACGACAGTTCGACCATTGTGACCGACGATGCCCACCGTGTGCTCCACAGCAGGGTGAAAGCAGGCGCGGCGACTTGTGCATAAATTAGTTTATTGTGGTAGTAGACTTGCACAGCATCTGCCGCACTCCTTTTTCCCCACCTGGACCCAGTGTCGAGGCATAGTCAAGAAGACCGGAGCCAGCAGAGGACGCAGGTGACTGCCATGGCCGGATCCGGACTTGGGCGTACCACCACAACCCCTGGTCTACAGCAAATACTTGGCTAGGATTCTAACCAACAACAACATGGGGGGGGGGCGACAGGGACCCCAGTTGGCGCATCGTGAGCCGTCAAGTGGGCCTGTCATCAGACCCCGAATGCTGGCATTTGTTATGGGGCACATTCCCGATAGCTCCCTGTCAGAATCCGGTCCAGCGCATCTATCGCGCGGCCCGTTTTAGGGGGCAAAACCGGATATTGACTAGGTTGCAGCACACAAAAAGATCGGGGTGGACGGGGACAGTCGACGTCTCAGGTCATCCAAGAGGACTACTTTAATTTTCCCAGCTTTTAGTTCTAAGCGGAGGTTGCAGGAGACGGCGACTACGCGACCAATGGCAGATTGATTCCGCATCTGAACAACCACAATCGGCCAAGCAGTCTGACGCCGATGGTTCGTCCATGTCTTACATCGATCGAGAATACTTCGCCGGCGGTGTGACCTCGCCTGGTCTCAGCCCTGGGTTATGACGAATTTCAGGTAGTTAACTGGAGATTTAAAAACAGTGAAAGCTTCGAACGAATTTCAAGTCCCGCGGTCTATGACTTAAGTGGTTGGGACACCCAATGATATAACTTTATCCAGCCGACTAGAATAGAATGGAATGATTCCTAATACGGTTAACTCGCAATGTGGAGTTGGTTGAATCCGTCAGGAGAAGTACCGTCGAAGGTACAAGTGGGTGGGGCTTATTATACGTGAGAACACTTAGAAAGGATTGAGAAGCATGGCGGTTTGTTTTTACTGCGGAAAAAGTATTGGATCCAAAACATAAAAAAACAAGAGAAAAGGAGGTGACGGAAATAGCAGTCGACTAATTTACTGTGAATCGGAACAACTTCACAAATTCGTACCCAACAATGTGGGTTCGTTGATTCGTAAGGCGAACAGTTTACCAGTTGAGGAACAAACCTGACAAACCTTAATTCAGGGAACTGAAAGTATTACTTCGCAGCTTTTGAGGTTCATTCGGTTGACTTTGAAAATGTAATTATACTCCGAGCTATCAACACATACTACCCAGGCAGTTTAACGTCAATAAATACGGACAGTAAATGTGGACTGAACAGTCTCCTGTCGACGAACTGAGAGGAAAGTCGAGACTAAAGTCGCGTGCTCTTCAGGACGACAGACGACGGATCCAGCATGACACCGTGTTTGGTGTGTTTGTTATTTGTCACCGCGCGTGCATTTCACTGGCACTGAAGTTGCAGTACTCATTGTTGCCAAGAATCCGCTCCAGGTAGAGCCCAAAGAGGTAACAGGCAATACTGCAGGACAGCTAGGTGGCAGCCCAGGTCTCTGACTGAAGCGCACAACCAAAGAACCGCTCAGCCACTGCGTCGCCTGATCGATTATGCGTGCTGAGTTCAACAGGTCCACTGAAAAGACTAGGAATGAAGCGGAGGATTGGTGGTCGTCAAACGCCCGACCTTTAAACACTGTCTTGAGGTTATAAAATGGAAACTGAAAGGCCACCATCGCCGCATAATGCTCAAAAATACCGACAATAGATGATATTGCATGCTCAAGAAGAGGCAACGGGCCCTTGGGACAGAGGTGCGTCGCCGCACTTAGCAGTAAGAGATCCGTTGAGCTGCCGGGAGGCCTTGTTTGCAGAAGTACTCTACTCGGCGCCTGAACCCGACATCTGTCTCCCCTCACTGGCTGTTCCCTACAGGAACCCATCGTCGTCGTTGTTGACGGGCTGTTAATAGACGCGCTGACTTCCCTTGTTTGGCTTCGCCGATTAGTCTAAACGGTTTTCAGGGTGTGGCTCCTGTACTTGGTCTCACTGAGCCACATTTAAGATCTAGATGGGGTCGAGTTGGTACTACTGCCTCCTGCAACTGAATGCTCGCTGCGCTGGGGCCTTCCATCAGGATATTTACTCTTCCCTGGGGACCCTAGGCCCCCTCCCCCCTCAGAAGTTAAACTCTAGTGTGCGATCCTTATCTTCTTTGCCTCATTTTAGCCACCCTCGACAGATGTGCTGTTTGACCTTCCGGGGGACTGCCTTCCTCTATCATCAGATTCGGTGTATGACCTCCATCCTCCTCTCTATTGGTAGAGGCTTGGAAAAGCCAGAAGTAGGTGTTCTTTTTGCCCTGTCCTTCTTCTTTTGTCAAATATGTTCGCCAAATTTCACCTAAACATATTTCTCATACAGCTCATTGACTCTCTACTGGATATTGAGAAAACACCGAGGAAACCACAGTATCAGATATCGGCCCGTATGTTGCTCTCCTTTGATTTTTACGAGCTCATCTTTTAGCTGAACCTCTGGTCTTCTGCGAGCCAGAATACGAGGGACTTGAGTGGCAAACTAGTCCGGGTTAGCCTTCTTTCTTGCCTCCTAATCCAACACTTGTAGCTGCTCGCGAGGAAATCGTCAGGCATATTCAACGGATGTGGACGGAACAGACGGTTCGGTAAGTATGGGAGTTCTGTGCGGTGCATGACCGTGGTGCATTTAAGTCGTCAAGATAGTGAGCTTTGAACTTAATAAGACGCCCACCCGGTGAACACCAACTTAGACTGTCCTTTATTCATCTATTTTAGAGAAATTAAGTTGTTGACACGAGCGAGAATGCGTGTTACAGAAAGCAATTAAGGAGAGGTAACGTTCTGGATTCACGCTCGGACATTGCACTACAAACACCATCCTATCTAATGCTGTCTGTGATGACGTATTCGAATGTGAATCCAAAACGTTAGACAGTTAAGTCTTGTTGCAAGCCTCGTTGCCTCAGCAATACACCCCCCACTAACCACCTACCACGCTGGCAATTTGGGAGCTCGTCGGGGCCTAGAGTACTCATTGTCGATTATTATTGACTTCTTGGGAGTTGGGTATTTGACGTCTTTAGTCAGTATTAAAGACGTTTCTCACTGAAATGCCACAGAATGAATGAGTCCTCGGAAACTTGCAGGATCTACAGACATACTGTTCTAAGCCACTTCGTAGAATTGCGGCCTTGTAGGCTAAGCCTGTTCCTGCATGTCCTCACTGACCTTGAACGTAGTGTTACACTGAACGTCGAAGCTCCCTATAAATAATCGAAGCCAAAAACAGTCTAATGACGACGATTATGGTCGAGTAAAATTAGCATACGGCCTCTAGACATGTGCGTCGGTGGCTTGCTCATGCTGCAGCCCCCAATCACGTTGAATTACGAGTGGCCATCCGATGGCGCATCGCGACTCTGGTAGTTTGCAACTAAAAGTGCATCAATACCGAGCGCTTTCCATGCTTTACCTTGTATAGGCCAAAACTATGTCACTAGCTGATGACATGCCACGCCACCTCTTGCAGTCTAGGCGTTAGTTGGTTGATCGGTTCTGAGGAGTTGAATGGCGCACGGGAAAGGGCGCAGTGAATGAGGTCGACGGTCTCATCGCACAATTCCTGACTGCAAACAATCTGACGCGCTTATGAACATAACGATGGGCATAAAATCGTGGCTTGTACGAATGCTAGCGGACGCTGTTAATATTCTTTAGATTTTCTCGATTCCGTGCTGGTTTAGTCACCGGAATAGACGCACCCGAGGTCAAGGCTATGTCAGAAGATAGTCGGGATAACTCGGTTATTCTTTGTGGTTCTATAGTAATAAACAGTAAGATTAGCGGAGCACGATAGAGTGAATAAGGCGGGGAATAAATTGAAAAGCAGACGTACATTCGAGGTGATTAGACGAGCAGTCAGCAAATGACGCCAAAGTGTGGTGGTCGGTTTAAAAGCGAGCGGCGACAGAGAGCAATAGACAATGGACAAAGAAAGATGAGAACCGACGAATAGGGGTACAGAGACAAAGGCAGCGTGCTATGAGTAAAGTCTGGTTACTAACAAACGGTTAGTAGCCAAAAAAGACAATAATAGAAATTGACATCAGGGATGTCACAGACGCTTCAACTCGGACTTTGCAGTTAGCCCAGTGTGTATTTGTGTGGGCTGGACGACCTGTCGGACTGACAGACAAGCTGCAATCACTCATTAATGTGTCGTTTATGGCACTCCTACTCAATTGGTATCCGAGCCGTCTCCCTTTACTTTTATTTTTGGGCGACATTCTGGCCAGTTGTGCGTTGTGGATCTGGATGTGTACCGGTACGCCTACGTGCGGGTCTTCGCCGTGCCAGCCACCTGCGCCCTCTCCCTCCCCCCAGGGTCTTGACTCGGTCATAACACGAGGCCCAGACAAGAGGGAGAGGAGGAGAGTGCGGTAGATACTGCACAAGCCAACTATCGTTAGGAAATCATCCACGGACAAGTCACCGTCTTCGCTCTCGCTCTGCTGTGGGGCATACGGTGGGTATCGTCAGAAGCGACAGTGGAATTATCAGTCACGTCAAGCTTGTTTCCTCAGTACGGTGCCAGGTAGAAGGCAAAGCGGGCGCAGGGGCAGTGCCGCTGATGCAACAGTCGAGTACTTCTGCACCACCAGTAAGGTTCGTGCGTTTCATCCGCTTCACTCTTGACTAGAAAAGCGGGGCGCAACATGTTTTCAAAGTCAGTTAAAGTTCTGCGCCTTCTACGAATGAAATTTGCTCAACTCCAGCTCCTGCTTTGTATTCTTTACTTCTAAGCCTTATGCAACGCACCACGTGGAGCTGCCACGGCCATCATTTAACTTGCACGTTATGCAGTTATCATGAGCAGCCGTAAAGGCCACCAAGTAGACAAATAGTTAACCGCATCATCTCTCTAACGCATAACATCTTGCAAGTCAAAACCGAGCACAACCAAAGTTCTCTAACGATACACCGACGCAGACCAGGCTAGTGAAGAGCTCTACTATGCTGCCAGGGGGGAGGGGACGGCGGGCGTCAGCCATTATTCTCCTCTTAGCAGAAGTTCATTGCTCGTGTTAGGACTCTCCGGCTGGAGGACCGGTAGCGTCTTGATTGGCAGGAGTGTTGCTGTCTTGATCTACCTTCCGTTAACTGCTGCCCAGGAGATTCCGACCCAGGTGTGCGGGGGGCCAGTTGATTTAGGGTTTGGTGGCAGCTTGATTATTCTGGGCTGTAGTGGTAAATGCTCACAACCTGTGTGGCCACGAGGGTCAGATGTGATTATGTAGCCTCACCTG
This sequence comes from Spirometra erinaceieuropaei, assembly GCA_902702965.1. Taxonomy (NCBI): domain Eukaryota; kingdom Metazoa; phylum Platyhelminthes; class Cestoda; order Diphyllobothriidea; family Diphyllobothriidae; genus Spirometra; species Spirometra erinaceieuropaei. The sequence continues at coordinate 4,561,726 of CACRXP010000001.1, forward strand.
AGGCAAACAAACCCCAGCCGCCTGTAATACGGGATCGGTGGTAATAGGGGTTTTTACAGGTGGGGCCGGGGAACGCACGGGCGACGAGGCCATGCATTTGTATACAAAAGAAAAGCTATTGGGAATGCGCGGCTGTGCTTTGAGTGGTCAACAAATAGTTGCCCTAAACCGTAACCCAACAGTATTGCGTCCACCAGGTGGGGCTACATAACCACATCTTATCGTCACAAGATCCGCCTGCTAGTAAGCACGTACTGTTAGGGGGTCCTGGCCTACTATTTCAACGCATCTTCTCATTTTACAGCATTCTCGCACATTCATTTCATTATTTTCCTTTTCAGATGTACACTCACCACGCACATGCTTGATCGGATTGAACGTAAGTTGGCTTTGCGTGTAGGTTGGGATACTCACCTTGTTCGGTGGTTTTTGAACTGCCTAGAGGAAGATTACTCAATGCTGGCTGCTGTGTTTCCAAAATTTTACTTGAGCTTTGTCGCGCCCTCGGCTGTCTATACAGGAGGCACCAACCCTCAATACCTTCGTGTTCGTCCCCTTTGTCTACGTCTGTGCACGACTTTAGGGCAGCTTGTACCACTTTTCGAATATATATTTAGAAATTTTTCCGTTCCTCAACCGCAGGTTACGCTAGTAGCTTTTATCACATGTAGAATCTAAGGGCTTTTAGCAAACTGTTCAAAGCACCATAACGGCTCCTCAACTGCCACTCTCCCCTGCTCAGTACAGCTAGCAAATAACGGAAACGAATTGCATGCAGAAAATAGTCTGCCCCAGATAACATTGTGTCCGAGTTGTGCGAGCCCAAGCAAGTACACTTCGGTGTCCCAATGGATGTTTTATGCTGGAAGCTTGGAGCATTCATTTTCCGAATTAGGAAGTCATTGTACCATTTGCTGGGTCCTCGAGATCGCATTACTGAGGGTAGTGAGTGGTCAGGTCATCTGGGCTCAAAGTTGCTTTTCATATCATAAATATGTATAATTTCCTCTACTCATATCATGCAAAGAACAGTGGTTAGAGGTCGGGACAGTCCCTCGGTTCAAAACTATCTTTTTGGGACCGCACAATCTCGTCTTTACAGATCAGCCACTGCATTACATGAAGCACATCTTTAGAATCCTCTTTTTTCCCTTTCTGATGGTTAAGTCGCATAACAGCATGTTAGTATGCGTCGTTAATCTGAATTCACAATGTTCGGTGGTTCCTTAGTCTCCTACATGTTTGATCACTACGTGTTAAGATTCGTGACTGGGAAAAGTTGCCATCTAACGTGATTATTTGGTCCTTCTCGAGACTCGGAATCAAGGCGTAGTGGCTCCGGATTAATGTGGTCTTTATGACACTCATCCGTGTAAGATCCCAGCGGCCCTTACAGTAGTTTGTCGCGGGAAGTGAGAGCCCTCGCTCACCTCCTGTAGTCTTGGTATTCACTTGCCGTCAAAAGAAGGTACTAGAGGGAGGGGAGGGTATGGTAGATGCCGCGCAAGTCTTCCCCACTACTAATTAATTCAGACGCCAAGTCACTAGTGCTGCGTCCACTCCTGAAGGCGCGCAGTGGACGGCCCTTGCGACGGCCAAGCTGTCCTACCGTGTAGAATGCGTTATAATTGCCTTGGCGTTGGTGATACAACCGAAAGGACGACGTTTTTAAATGTCCACGCGCGTGTTTGATTGTTGGCTGAGGTGTGGCTGACTTTACCAGCCAGCCGTCGTAGTCACTGTCATCGTTGCGTGCACTATCGTGCATATCAGAAAGCGATCTGGGTTATTGACAACTATGCAACAACTCTAGAAGGAACAAGTGTCGAAATAGATTTTTCGCTTAGACCGCTATAGACGGCCGTGTAAGCCTTACAGCTAATCTGAGCGTTAAGGGTGTCTTTTCAAAGCGGGTCTGGAACAAGCGCTGACACTCGAGCCTGGTTGCTGTTGACTTGCGAACTTTTGCCCATGTCTCGCAAATTTCCCAACACATTTTTCAGAGGACCCGGTTGCTCTTTTGTGCGTTGTGCATCAGACCATTCACCCTGCTTTCTGTTCTTTACATGCCTTTAACGACGCCAGCCTGCTCACCTTGCTGTCTTTGTCTCGCACAGAGGACCTCTTTCCCGAGTGCCAACAGAACAATTACCTTTGGCCGATCTGTCACGAAGCTCCCTTCACTCCCTCCAAGAACCGCCGACCCATTCTAAAGCGATCGACTGAGGAGTCGTTAGAGGAGAAGATAAAAAATTACGAAAGCAAGAAGAGCCGCAAGGAGGCGATGCTGGTGAAGGGTGACACGGACGAACAAGCCTCGGCCGATGAAAGCGAACATAATTTCCCCCCTCGCCCATGACAGATACTCCTTACATCGCTTATTTTTTATGATTGCGTATAAACAGGTTTTTTCGTCCTCCAACAAAGTCTGCGATGTTCCACTGATCTTTGCTGTTTGATTGTTCGTTCATCTCTCTCTCTTTCTCTCACTCTCTCTCTCTCTCTCTCTCGTGACTAATGAGCTGATTAGTGAGATATGGGGCTTCCACAGTGTCCGTAACAATCTCTGACACCTACACCAACTCGTGCAAGCAGTGGGAACCAGTGTATCTAACTCCTTTATTCGCACAATACTACTGAATTCCTTGGCAAAGCTTTAAGCCGCGAGTGCTCCGGAGACGGGTAGCGATTATTTTAATCACCGAATGACTATGCTTTTTGGTGTTTGGGCTGTCTGCAAAGCAGGACATCGAACTGTGACTCGCGGTCGTATTGTGGTTTTTTCAACCCGACTGGCTTCCTCAGTTGTGTGCAACTTTTCAATTTTGCGTCGGCCAACTGAGTAAAACCCTTTGAACGAGCGTAATTCTCGACTTGTGCTCGATACTTTGAGTCAAGACATGTAGCCAGTGCAGCTATGGCCACATGCTCGCTACTGCGCCTCAAAACCTTCACGGAACCCATCGTGTCACAAACTCAGATCGAATACAGCAAGTACGTGGAGGCCTTGTTCCGCCGCAAGTTCTTATGTTAAGGGTTCGATTTTGTCCATGGCACTCCAGGACTGGCTGTGCCTCGTCACAGACGTTGACTTAACTGACAATTCCTTCATTGGTGTAGCAAAACTCACGATTAGTTGCACGCCGCCTCCTGCAATCTCCGCCGACATCTCTGCATCGATTACATCTGGATGGCGATAGCCTCGAGGTGGTCAACCGCCTTGTTTACCTCGGCTTTTCCGCGCTACTGACGGGTTAGTCCCAGCGACAGACAACCCGCCGCCCACACCTCACTGTGGAATCCGGCAGAAGACATCAAGAAAGTTGAGGGTGCCTCTGTTGGATACTACTGCTTCGGCTCTCAACCACCAGTCGGACGCACTACTAATGGTTTAGAAAAGTGCTTGCCGTCTCAGACGGCTTAGTCACACTTTGTGTTGACCCTGTAGGATACTATTGCTTCGACTTTCGAACTACAACATCGGCCGGACACTGCAGAAAAGTGCCAGCCGTCTCATATCGTGATTACGTACTCCGTCTGCCCGAGGTGGACTTTCAAGACTATCCCTCCAAACCCCTGGATTGGCGTGATCAGCAGGAATTGAACAGATGTAATCAGCTTGGATGGGTCGTGCACCGATCTAGTTTCGGTACGGGAAGTGTCTCGTTTCGGCTTGGAGCCTCGACGTAGATCCCCCACAACTGAGAGGACGAGCCAGTGGCTTGTGAAGTTTGACTTAATACCCGATAATCAGAAAGGCTGTGGCACCTCGATCTTGCACTCGGATACGGCTGATTGAACTGCCTCTCTTGCTTGTTGGTATTCGTTGTACAAGCGGTCGATTCAGATCGGTAGGCGATGCCGGAACCGAAGGTCTAGGGTGGAATTCATGGTAGAAAGCGGTTCTTGCAGATTTCGACGTCAAACGCAGCACTAGTTCATTCCGCCATGGGTTCATGAGCCGGCTATGCGAGCGCTGGTGATAACCGATAAAAGTACACGGAGGCAAGACTTCGGGCGTCCTGATGAGCCCTCAGTGGAACTACAGTGACTAACTACCACTCTCTAGACTCATAGCGATGGTAATTGCTTTTCATCTGGTTATCCGACACAGAGGATGCTAATGCAATCCCGCACGCCTCCCACATTTCCACAGGTGAATGCAGGTTGTTGCCGGAGGGGGTGTTGCACAAAAGTCAACTTCAAGTGTTTGGGCAGTCTTCACCCTGTTTCACCATGACGGTGATACGTGTGGGCCACGGAACTTGGTTTTGAGGCGTTGACATGCTTCCTTCTGCCCTGTCCGTGACTCAGGCAACTCGCATGTCTAGGCGTGCCATTACACCCTTTATGTACGGTAGTATTCATGGACTCTACGCAGCCTGTTTGAGACAAGTTGACCCCGTTTTGTCCCCCGGGCAATCTGCCTCACAGTCCGTTGTGGTGGCCGGGAGTCCCCATCTGTAGTCCAGTTTATACGCATGCAACCAGTTCTCTTCTGGGTTGATGTTGCTGGTGTCCGCCGAACGAACATACTCGGTCTGCCTAGCGTCTGACTCTCCTGGCCGACGTATGCTGGGTCAAGTGAACAAAACAGGAGGCTGTTCTGGATGTCATCGAACTTCATAATCCAGGAACTATCATGCATGTATATAGGGTGAGGATCAGTTTTGGCCAATAGCGTATTTTATGCATTCGCACATGAATGCCAAGAACGTCCAAATTGCGGCGAATGAAATAGACTTTAGGTAAAGGGCTTGTGCGGACACTAGTGAAAACAACTTGTTTTCAATGCTACTTAATTGGGTGAGGTAGTTTGAAATGCTTGCTAAATCGTGGTGCAGCCTGGTAACCATTAGCGTATTGCACGCGGTGCTACAAGCTGCAAGTTTAATTGAGGAACTCAGTAGTGTCTAGGTCAATTTCGGGAAATCCTTCCTGCCTTCTTAAATTATATGACAGTGGACTGCTTCGGGCGCCTTTTACAGGCCCAAGAAAACTCAACTAATTAAATTGCCCACATATTTTATGCCAAAGATAGGTCCCTTCTGTTAAAGTCATGCATGCTATAACTTCCACAAAACTGATTATTACGTCGTTTATGAGTCAAAATGTCACCGCCTGGGCCCTGTGACGGAATACTTTCCCCCTTTTTAAGATAAGACAACAGATTTTTAATGGGCTGATCTGTCCTGAAGTTCGGGATGTAAAATATCAAATATTTAGGGAAAATATAACTTACAGAGTTTTACCTTCACGCAATCATCACAAAGCTTTGAATTACTTTTCAGTAAACGTCTACTTTTTCTCGAAAGGAAACCAAGGACTTTTGAAAACTGCGTAAATTACACGCATTATATGTGAAAATCCTGTAATTTTGTTGAGAATTGTGAGCAAAATTGGCACAGACTGCTGTTTTCTTAAAGCAAACCAAACAACCTGGGAGTCTTTGTTCCACTACTTCTAGTAATAATTGTATATGTGGCCAACAATATGACCAGTGGGCAGCGTTCCGCAGACGATAGCAACCTTGCGGCATGACAAATAGCCTTTTCTATGTTATCGGGAAAGACGTGTAAAATTACGGCGCCGATTCCATGATTTCAGGCGTCTGATGCAAAATCAATTTTCAGGCCGAGGTTGAAGTGAATGAACAGCAAGTCAGAGTACAGTATGGCTTTCATGTCCCCAAAGAGCTGTTGACATTCTCGCACCCGTTTTGTCTGACATTTTTCTTAAGTAGCCCATTCATCGGATGACGAGGCGGTGCATTTCAGGAAGGAAGGAGCGGCAGTGAGTCCTGGAATTTGCGTCCTTTGGTTGAGGTGTCTGCCTGATGGCATCAGCTTTAGCTGGGCCTGGACGAAGACCGTCTTGGTCGATTATGAATCCGGCGTGCTTCACGGAAGACATGAAAAAACTGCCCTTGTCTGGATGAAGGCCGAAACCAGTTCATTGCGCGGGCGTTGCAATAATTCATCTGGTTTCGAACCAATGAAATATCGACCAGATGGTTGGCGGTTTCCTCGGTGCCCCTCAGCACGGTGTTCATGATTTGCTGGAAAGTGGCGGGAGCAGTCTTAACATTAAATGTCAAGCGAGTGACCTGGAACAACCAACCACGATCGTTAACCGTTCCCATGACTCTTTGGCCATCTCGATTTTGAGATATGCATTAGATCGATCCAATTTGGCGAAACAAGTTCCACCATTCGACCTAGCAAACAATCTCCGGTGCTGGTAGACGGTACTGGTGCGTGTCCTGAACAGCAGTAGGATCAGCGGTGAAATCAGCACAGACAGGAACTTTGCCGATGGCTTCATTGACCACAACACTTGGCGCGGTCCATGCTGTGTGATATACTGGCTGGGAAACACCGTATTGTTGAAGACGCCCAAGTATTTGGTCGACCACTGGTAGCGCAAGGCAAGACACTGGTCGTTTCGCTCGGAAGACAGGCTTTACAGTTGACTGTCAACAGATACTTACTTCCACTTTGGTGAAATAGTCAAGACCGTTCGGAAAAACGGAGACGACTTTCTTCTGTAAAGTGGCTGTCGGCTTCGCAGTCAGCTGATATGTTATGACGGTACTCCGTCATGATAACCGCAAACCATCCCAAACATGAATGAGCAGGCTGCATTTCTCGATGTAGTTGGGACTAAGTGAACTAAGGTTGGGACAGTTCGTGAAGTGGCATGTTCTACTGAGTTGAATATTATCAAAGGAAACGTCATATTCGAGTTCACCCGTGAGCCAGCGAATTCCTCCAGAAATATTCAGCGCTTTTTGTTCGATTGGGTCATCGGAGGCCGTCCAATCATGTGTTAAGAACGCTAAGAGTTTAAGATAATGTCTGAGGCTGCAGTTAACTGAATACATACTGATGTGCCACTGATAATAATAAAAAGGTGTTTTCTCCCTACCTCAAATTTGGCTTTTAACGCGCACAGAGTGGAGTGAGACTTTGAAACGGAGTGGATCGAGTGACGTCTGGGACTCCCAGTATTCCTCTTGCGTAGCCTTGATTCTGAGGGTTGGCTTGCTGGGCAGTAGTCTTCCTTGCTCGATTTCGAGAAAAGTGCTTCTCAAACAGGCAGAAACAAACGGAAAGCCCATCACGACATTGTCAAGATTCTGTTGGTGGTTTTCTGGACGCCTGGAGGCATCGCAGAGAGGGAGTCGGATATCCTGCTTTCCAGATAGTAGGGAGGTGTTGATGCGTACCAGTGATAGATGATGTGTGAGCGGTCCGTTTGGGGTGTGCACACTTATGAGAAGAGGTGTGGTTTCACCGGCGGTGTTTTGCCGCGGGATTTTATGAATGCTCATTTGGCCGAGTAGGCCCATGAGGTGACGGAACATACGGTGGTAGCCCGAACAAGGTCGACGAGGCCGATGGGAATATGTTGGGTGCTCCAGGCACTGGTTCGCCAGTCTCTGTGTGTTGGATTCGCAAGTGTCCGATCTGGCCGATGCTTAATGTGGGATGAGATCGCGATTAAGGCGAATTGGGATCGTTTCATCATTACTGATGATAAGGACGGCAGTGGTGTGTTGCGGTTGACGTGACGTCGGGAGTGTACTCACCGGTAGTGGGAGTGGAAGAGGTGGTTATCGCCACACTCGTCGCGTGAGTTCTGCCAGGTTTGATGCTGAAGATGGTAATAGAAGCGAACGGACGAGTTTCAGGAAGTAGTCGCGAAGAAAGAGACCTGATCGGTGGAAAAAGAGCTTTATTAGCCTGACGTTTCGGGTTCTCACTCGAATCCATCACGAGAGCCAGCGCCAGATAAGAGTGGTAAATTGCCCAGGTGTTGCAGTATTTATAAGATGTCGCTACATGCCTATCGAAGCTGGCAGCTCCCGGGTGCATTACGGCTCGACTGGCCAGGTGTTGAATCGTGCAGTTGCCGTGCAATTGCTATGCGTTTGTGTGCCGGTCAAGTTTGTCGATTCGCACGCAGTTGAGTTGCTGACGACCGGATTTCGTCATCCGTATGGGCTCTTGGGCAATTTGGCTCGCCGATACTGACACCAGGACCAGTGGTCATCCGCGCGCAGTCTTTGCGGCAGCTATTTGGCTTAGATAGAGTCTCAGCGCCGAATATGGAGCGGGGAGGTCATTGCGCTTGTTGATTGACTGAGGACCGGAAAACCATGACTCCAGCAGATCGCGGCTCACGCGGTTGTCACATCTAGCAAGAATTTCTGCTACGTCAAGCTTGAATGCGTGGTTGAGTCCCGTCGAGACAGCCGCGACTTGGGAACTGGCGTCTTTCCTCCTCACCGTTGCTGCGTGCTCGGCCATTCGCGTTCGTAGTAGTCTTTCGGTTTCCCCGACATAGTTGCTTTGCCCACAGCTGCATCAAACACGGGAAACGACTCCAGATGTTTCTTGTCGTGGTAATGCGTCTTTCGGCCTCATGATCTGGCGCCTTATGGTTGCCTCCGGTCTGTGTGCTACTCCAATTCCAAAGGGTGTGAGAAGGCGCCTGACGGCTTCTGGGTCCATCTTCACGTACGGGAGAGCTCGCCAAAATTTGGGGCCGGTTGGACTTCGTCTCTCGTCCCTTCTGTGCAGGCACCGGTTGATGAAGTTGCGCGGGTATCCATTGGCTTTGAATACCCATCGAAGTTATTGTAATTCAGCAACCTTGTCTTCCGGTTCACTGCAGTGTGTCTCCACACGCTGGGATAGTGTCCTTATGCAACTGCGTTTGTAACTGATTGGGTGGTTGCTGTTGCAGATCAGTACTTGCGTCGTGTTTGTCGCCTTCCTGAATACTTTGGTTTTTAGGCCACTACAATCCTTGCGGCAGACGAGGACATCAAGAAAGGCCAGCTGGTTGTTCTCCTCTTCCTCCATCGTAAATTGGATGTCCGAGAAGATGGCGTTGAGATGTTCTTTGAATTCCATCACCCGATCCCGTTCGATGATGACGAAAGTATCGTCCTTATACCGAGCCCAGAATTTCGGTCTGTGATGTCGGAAAACCAGCGACTCCAACTGCTGTAGGACCGCCTCGGCTATGAGTCCCGAAATCGGCGAACCCATTGGCGTGCCCTTCACCTGCTCGTAGACTGTTCCGTCGAATGTAAAGTACGTCTTGAGACAAAATTGCAGAAGTTGGATGATTTGGGCGTGTCCAAGGTGATTCTCCGTTTATCGTATTTCTCTCGTAGGAGTAGTTCCATGGTCTCGACTGCCAGGTCCCGTGGGATAGAAGTAAAAAGGGACGTGACATCAAAGGATTACATGACGTCGCTTGAGTTTCTCCAAGACTTCTGTTGACGAACTGACTGTAGTGTCTGAGTTTGCGTCAGAAATTTGAGACGCCGAAACAACCACCCTGCCAGTCCGTAAGTTGGAGTACCTTTGAGTGAAACGATGGGCCGGAGGGTACACCCACTTTGTGCACCTTAAGAAGTCCAGAGAGGCGGGCCAAGGCCGTGTCCTGGGCTCCCGCCATGTGTCGGTCAGTCGGTGATATTGCTCTCGAGTTTTCCAATGCCAACAGCGTCGCATTGATTCCTCGTGTCAGTGTTTTTACCGGGTTGGTTGCACAAAAGACATAGGACTGTTGGTCCTCCAGTAAACGTTTGGCCTTCTGAAGGTGGTCGGTCCTGTCGAAAACAACCGTGGAACGCCCCTTGTCCGCAGGCACGATAACAAGTTCTTTATCGGCCTTGAGTCCCTTAAGGGTAGTACGTTCGACATTGGAAAGCACTTCGCGCGGCCTGTGAGCCATAAGGAGAGACGATACTTGGTGCCGGATAAGGTTCTTGGCCTCGTCCATCGCTTCTGTCTGACTGAGGACTGATTCCACCGCTGCGACCACATTAACAGGTTTGGCATCAGCTGTGCTCAATGAAGCTTCGTGCCGTAACACCTGCATTTGCTCTTTCGTCAGCTCCTTTGACGACAGGTTGTGCACCAGTTTGTCGTTTTTGGGCGACGCTGGATTGGGAAGCTTTCTAAATTTGTTCTCCAACGCTGCATCACGTATCGCTCTCTGTTCGCGGACACGTTCAGACACCCTCTTCAGAAGCAGAGTTTTACCTAAGTCGACCACGAAGCTGGTTTAAGACGTCGGCAGCAGCGAGACAAAGATGTAATCGCCAGTGGTGGTGGTGGTGGTTGCTGTCGTGGAGATTGGCACAGGAATAACTGCGGTGTTTGTGATGAAGCAGGAGGAGTAATCGGGTTGATGTTGCATTCTATTCGGAGATGTCTGAAGAGGCTGACCAGTATTCGGAATTTTCGTTGGCTGTGTAGGGCTTGTTGTAAGATGTTTGGTTTGGCATTGTGGGTAGGAGACGTTTGAGAACTGCGAACCACTCTTTTGCAGCGGCAATCCGGTTTGCTTCTGTATTCACTGCTTTTCTTCATGCGGGTCGATCGTGAGCGAGGTCCTCCGAGGTCTCCAGGTTTGTGTGTAAATTCGGGAGATACATTTTCAGGGAGCCCTTGTAATTTTCGTTCTGCCCTTCATGTTGACGAACACCAATTTCGGCTTTGCCGGAGAAGATTCGCTCGGGTTGACACTCGTCGTCCATCATCACGACGTAGTCATTTCATGGTAGCTGGATTTGCCTCAACGTGGCGTGCACGCCGAGGGCTCCAGTCCGTTCCAGGACTTCCGTGAAGGGGAATCTGCTTTGCCGTCTCAGTTTCAGTAATCTCCAGACACAACTGTGATGGAAACGATTGAGTTGTGTGGCTTGTTTGACGTAGACTGTTCACGTCCTTGCGCTTTAGAGCCGCGTCTTCAGGACTACCACCTAGTACATCGAGAGTTTTGTGCAGAGCTGAAATCTGGTGTGGTTCCAGACTGTGTCCAACAGCCAGTTGAAGGGCTGGCGGACTTTGAAGACCAGGTGAGGCATTTGGTTGTCGGTCTTGACGTTCCTTGAAATTGTACTTCTGAGGTGTGTGAAACATTTAATTGATGCATGTTCAGTCCATCATACTCCGCTTTGGACACCGACTGGTTTTTGACCACCACCTCCTACGTGTTCACGATCAGTCCGGAGTTAAAGCAACCGGAAGCAAAGAGGTCAACACTCCACTGCATTTTCTCTTCCTTTGTGATATTTAAGACGGCCATCCGTGGACGTTGGGCTTGAATGCCATCGAGGACGCCTTAAGCCGACTAGTATTGAGCAGTTTTGCATCGGTTCGGCAGTCGATGTCGATCCTCAACCACTCCTCACTCTGGTCGTCCATCTGCATGGCGGAGAGCATGAGACTGAATGGGGTGAAGCGAGTAGGTGGTGCTGCTTTACTGCATTGGTCATTGCGAACGCTACAGGGATTCTCCGTTGTCCGTGACGCTAGCCATTACCCCCTCGTTAAGAGTGCACACTATTCGTGTGAAATGCGCGGACATTTAAATTTAACATTATTTTCCGAGTCCATCGCGGTTCACAGTGCCGTAGTTTTTCGCTACATCGCCAAAATTGTGAGGAAGTCGGTCCCTATCTTTCGATACTACCCCTGTGGTTGGTGGACTGCGATTATCACGTTGACGGCTCGGCGGCTCCTGCGAAATCCACACTAGTTTTCCGGGAAAAGTCCCTAAATTAGGTGTGTGTTCAAATGGTTGAGGAGAACGCTAGCGAAGAGTCCGCTTGATATGTTGATTTTTGAGATGTCTCTCTGATTTTCACAGAGTTCAGAAAACAAGTTGGTGAGCGTACATTGCTTTCGATAAATTCTTCTCAGGCCAGTACAACTGTATAAGAGCGGGTTCCAGTCACGGAATTATCGGCTACCTTCTGCTTGTATATGTGGGCTATGATCGCGTCTTTGAAGTCTTAAGGAACCTGTCTTTATCGTTGTACTTTATTGAACGGCGAAGTCAATTTGCTCATAAGCTGGGGGCTGCCGCGCATGTAGACTGCAGTCGGAATTGGATCGGATTTTCGTGCTTTGGACGTCTAGCGGAAGGGAAGGCGCAATATCCCGGCCAGTGTTTGGCTGAAGGCAGAGAGTCTGTTGATGGCGACGACGGGGGTTGTGGACGGCCGATTGAGGACCTTTCTGAAATATCTGGTCCAGCTCTTCAGACTTTCCAATTTCCCGTTGAGAAATGTTGTTTTGTCGACGTTTAACAATGACGCAGTTGTTTTGGTTGTGAGTCGTAGATCGTCTCAATTGACGTGAGGAAATTCTTCATATCATCGTGGTCCGTATATCCTGGGATTTTATCGGCCTTGCGACCCATCCGTTTAGTTTGCGTCTCCCACAGCTATTGCCGCACCAGGTAGCGACATCTCAGAGAGGACGCGTTGTTGACGGAGGAGTTGTGCAGTCCATTCTTCCCAACGAGTAGGTCCGCTATTTCTGCGACGTCGTCAAACCACTCCTGGCGCTGGCGGCGTACGCGACCCAGAAGATTCATAGCGCTGGAATGAATTACGTTACGCAGTGGACGCCACATTGTCTCCATCGTGGCGTTGTCGTCCGGAGCCTGCAGCTCAGCCTGGCGCTGGACTAACTGGTTGCTGAAACCTATGTAGTGCGTGGACACACTCAACGTCACCGTGTCGAGCTTGTTTATGGTGGCTTATCTTACGGTCTCCTGTGAAGTTGGAGTCGAAGACTCGTTTTGGAGATGGCAAGACGGTGATCCATCCATCCATCGGCGTCGCAGATCGCGCTGGTCACCAGCATGTCCTGCTGGTCCCACCTCCTGGCAAGGACATCGTCCAGCAGCTGTCAGCGCCGCTATCGTAGGTCTATCCAGGTCGATTTCTTGTGCATCGGAATGCAGAAGGTCTTGGTCAGGAGGAGGCGGTGTTCCGTGCAGGTTTGCAGGAGAAGGAGGCTGTCGTCTTTGCAGCCGCCGATTCCGTGGAGGTTCACCACTTCCCTCCGGACAGCGCAGTCTGTCCTGACGCGGACACTGAAGTCATCACGAACAGTCAGTTTGTTCGAGTACGGAACAGTCGCCAGGAGGGCGTGCACGTCTTTGTAAAACTTCGTCTTCGCATCCTCAGTGCTGGCCATTGGGGGTGGGCGTGGCGTAGGCACTGACAATGGTGGTGAATTTGACTACTAGATGAGACAAGCGCAGGCTCGTTAGGCGGTCGTTGGCGTTCTCTGGCAGACAGGGCAGTCGTCCACGATTTCTTTCCGGGTGGCAAAGGCAACACCCGCGTCTCGTCGCTCTGCTCTAAGGTGACCATTCCAGAAGAAGGTGTAGCCGGCATCCACCTCCTCCAGCTGGCCTTGTTGGGGGAACCGGGTCTCGCTGTGAACAGCGATGTCCACCTTGTAGCGCGCCAGTTCTCGATCGACTAGCGTCGTTCTCCGTTCCGGTCCGTTGCTTCTCAGATTATCTAGGGGGAGCGAACATTCCGAGCTGACAGAGTGGACAGAGTCACCCTATCAGCCTGTGAGCCTGGGCCGAGGGGAGAGGGACGAGAATGGTTGTCGTTCGTCGTAGTTTTCGACCGCAAGGTTTTGCATCTACGACCTACGGTATAATAGCACATGGCGTGTTCCGAATTTTTGTTTAGGGAACCTTTTCTAGCCTCTCCCCTACAAGATGGTAAGCTGTACTACCCTAAATAAGGCTGCTTAGACATCAAGGAAGGCTGCCGAACTCCATGATGAGTCACGGATTTGTTTGGCGGAGAGCGACCCGAGTTAGCTTGGGTCACCTACGGGATTTTCACGTTCCCTCTTTTGAATTGAAAGGGAGGAGGGTTGGGGAAGAGAATTATCGGGTGTGGGGATAGAGAACACCAGATATCCTCATCTGGTTTAGTTCACCGGTCAGGGCAGTTACCGGTGTATGGCGGGGAATCCACAGACGAAGTTTGGGTTGCATTTAAGGTCCATACGAAGCAGCCACGGCCTGTAGTAGGCATATGATGCCCACTCCCACATCTGAACAGTTTCCTCCTAACTTGACAGCTCAACACCCCTCGAGCATATATCAGGCGACAAAAGGAACATACGAGAATGTCAAAGCAGGACTGGAACCTGACCAATCAGGTAGAGCTGAGCAGGTGGGATAAACTTCCAATGCTGGTAGGGGCTGGCGTGGCATCATCAGCGCGCGTACGGCGTGTGTGCGGATTATTAGGGTGATGTGTGGGCAGGCCGGTTGGGGCGTCTCGTCCTAACAGCGCCCATTCGGTCGCTTGTACACTCTAAGTTTGATTCCTAGTCCAATGCGCATTTAATTCAATTTCTTACCAGGTGAACTCCTGAGTTCAGCTCTTCCGACTACGATGGTGAGTGTGCAACGGCACCAGGTAGAGAGTTCATCGGCACATTCGCACTATATTTTAATTCCAGCCTGTTTTTAACAATTTTTGATTACTGATCGTCCTAAGCAAAAGGCATGCATCACTTCGTCCTACATTCAGAATTCGTCGGTTCACTCTCCTCCAAAAAATAGAAATTATGGTCAAGGCTAAAATAATCATTGTCAGGAGGCATTTTCGACGAGTGACTGGGGCGCCCTCTGGCAGGAACACCAAAATAAACTGAAACTGTCAGCCGCTGTTCTTCAATAACGACTGAACGGTCATTTCCGTTTCGAGGAACTTTTAATTATTTCGATCGTGGTACACAAACCAAAATTCTGAAAGCCTAATTGTTTGAAACACTTTACTTTAGTATTCAATGCTAAAACAATTTTTACAAACTATGAATCGCATATGAGTTCCACATTGCCTGAAGTGAATTTTGTGGTTTGTAATTATGGATTCACGTGGGTAGTTCCTTTCCATCTTTGAGTGGTTCCACTGCCTTTCTGACAGCAGCGATGATTTGAAATACAGAAACCAACTTTGCGCTTCGTTGACGCCCATGACATTTGATTGGTCCTAAAACATCAGCTTCGTTGTGTAACAGGGTATGTTTTATTTTACAGAAACAGGATAAGGTCACATTCCTATGCGCCGACAGTATTTTGGAGGCCTTTATCATGCCCCTTGATGACATGTAATTTCAGCCAACATGCCTTCGCAAAAAAACTTTTGTTTCTGAAATCTTCTTGTGGGATGACACAGCCCGCACCATCATTGGGCATAATTATTCCCTGCGAGACTATTTGTTTTTTGTTGGTGCTTTCTTTGCCAAAGGGCATTATGCCTGTCTGTACGCGAAAGGGAATGCAGAAATAATTGCGTTTCCCTCCCTTTCGCTGAAATGGTCCTCTACAGCAGATTTGCGCGAGCCTCGTGTAGATTAATCGGTGATGGTGCCGTATGTGGCCCCACATAGTCGTTGTACATAAAACATGCCAGCCCATTTTATGAAGTTATCCTTTGTTGCGTTTTGCCAGTATCAGATTGCGAAAGGCCTTATACTGTAACGGGAGCATAACAATATTAACGCTAAAACTTTCCCATTCCTTGAGCACTAGAATTATCCTTCTAATAAAACTAAAGCCAATGCTTGTCTAACCTCAATGGTTGCGGTAATGGGTTAAGGTCAAGATGAAGATCAGGATTAAGGTTAGGGTTGAAATTGTGGTAAAGAAGTTACGTTGAGGTTTGAGGGCTAAAGCAAGGGGTCAGTTTGGGGTTAGAGTTATGGTAAGGCCTATGGGTTAGTATTGGGTTTTGGGTTATTTATGTGCTAGGCTTTGTGCTAGGGTTATGTTAAGGTTTACAGTTAATGTTTGACGATTATAGTAAGGGTCAAATTTAGAGTGACTGTTAAATGTTTAAGCCTAATGTTTGGGGTTACCTGCGGCTTTGTTTATTGGTTTATGTTTGGAACCACATACTATGGCGTTCCCGACTTATTCCACAGAGTTGGAGCGAGGTTACACTTCACTGAGATTGCCGTCTCATGAAGACGTTCAAGATTCCGGACTATGGCTCATGCATGTAGCCAAATAATGACTGGCGGCCAACAATGAAGAAGCCTCACCAGCAAAAAACTGATAAGTCGCATGACTCATCATGGCTTTTTTGCTGCCATCCTAACGCAACTGCTCTCGCACTCTGAGTTTGATCCGATTTCGGTTACTATATAATTTAATTGGTTTTACTAGGTAAGTTACTGAGTCTAGCTCTCTCGTTTGCGATGGTGAGTGCACAATGGCGTCTGAGAGTGCGCTCATGTATCCACCCGCACTACATTACAATACTTTTCATTCTGCATTCAGGATTGATCAGTTCACACTTCTCTCATATCTCAAAGGGGATAGAGACTACGTCAAAGGATGAGATGATACCTGCCAATAAGCGTTTTCGATGAATAACTGCCAGAGTCGTCCTAGGACTGGATCTCCAAGCTAAACCCCTACTGGCCGCTTTCGTTTCGCAATACCGGTTCATCGGTCACCCCAGTCTGAAGGAACTTTTCCTAATTCCTATCGCGGCGTACGAACAATTAGCCCGATCGCTGAAGCATTTAACTTAACCATCCGGTGCTGTAATGGTGGAGACAGATCAGCCAACTTGATTGCACAAAAGACTTTTATTTTTCATATTGCTCTCAGCCTTACGGAACGGCATAATCTGCTTCCGCTTTGGACACGGTCTCTCATTGTGACTCGAGTTAATTTTTGCTGACACTTTTTTTCCAAATGGGGTTATGTCTATGTGGTTACATCGGGAATGAGAAAGCAATCGCGTCCTATTTTTATATCGATTACCTCTCACTACATACCGACACGAAACTCGTAAATTAATCTCCCATAATAGAGCGCTGTGTGGAGGTTTTACTCCATGAAAATCTGCCGCTGCGGAGGAGTGAAGGGTTATGTATGACACTTTAGAGCGGACGACTAAATCTACCCGCTATTGAGCGAACACCAGTCAATGCAGGCGTTTCTCCTGTCATTTAGCAGGCGTCGTACTATTATTTTAGAGATATCTAATGATGGGCTCGAGTACTAGGAAGAAAACTAAAATCCGTCTGCCATAAAAGCAGTAATGGCTTGCATATGACCAGCCCTGACGGGGAAGAAGTGGTCCTATCTGCTGAAAAAGGAATTTTCGTCACCTAGTGCATCGGACTCAACCCCCCAGAAGCAGTGACGGATGAAGTTAATGAGGCCCAGATGATACAGCATTATAGGATGCAGTTGCTATGTAAAGACGTGCTGACCAGGAAATGAGTTCTGTACAAGTAGTCATGCTTGACATGGTGATGAAATGGACGCTCTGTTCCCAGTTGTTAAAGATAAAAACTTTGT
Organism: Spirometra erinaceieuropaei; assembly: GCA_902702965.1. Classification (NCBI taxonomy): domain Eukaryota; kingdom Metazoa; phylum Platyhelminthes; class Cestoda; order Diphyllobothriidea; family Diphyllobothriidae; genus Spirometra; species Spirometra erinaceieuropaei. Next base: position 4,578,901 of record CACRXP010000001.1, read on the forward strand.
CCCAAGTGCTGTTAATTATGTTGGTATCTGCTACTCCGTTTTGGTCGCCCCTATAAACAGTGCGAGCACTATTCAACGACGCGCGCCTGTAAAGTTAGTTGTTCTGCCGTAGGCAACGAGATTGAATACATACCTTCCTGGCCGGTGTAATAAAAAGGTTTAATACCTGTTATGTCATTATGGGGGATAGTTACACAGTTTTATACTACCTGTTGGCAGCTTATAATATTACGCGGTTACTCCGCAGCAGCTGGTGGATTTCAGCTCAAACATTCATAGCAACTCTCGAATCGAGCCCGAGGAGGTCTGTTCCATAGGATTTATTCCAAGTTCGGGCATCAATTTACTCGGAAATTAAGCAAAGCAAGGCGGTCTTTGCCTGCATTGACGTCTCTCAGCGCTTCTGGACTTCATCAAAATCATTTAAAATTGTATATCCCCTGCGGAAAAGAAATTGGCACAAAGTCTTTCCAAAGTACTTACTGGGATCTGAATGCGTCTCTTTGGGGGGCACATGCTTCAGGCGATGCAAACTGCGTAGACTCATAACATTCTCAAGGACGCTGTAGTCAACAGTTTTAACTAAATAGCATGCATAGTGCAAGCTTCACTCATAAAAGTTAGCGGACAGTCTTACGTGGTGACAGCCTACAACTCTGATATATGTACGTGGACACATGACCACAGGGGTGCGCCAAGTGTCAATTAACACAGACCGGCAGAGTTGCGTAGAAATTGCAGAGAAACACCATAGAACATTTTCAACAAAACTACCCAGACGCAATCGAACGAGGCTTGAGCTGGTGGAGGTCTGCTTGTTACAATCAAGAAATGGCCATAAACTAGCCGTTCGGTCCTGCAACAGAAGAAGCCCAAGTTGGATAGACTTGTGGGGAATTTTGGTTGCAAACATTTAGATTTTTGCTACAAGGATACATAGTGTCGTTTCAGTATAAATATTGGTGGCAGTAAGGGCCATAGTGTCAGGGTAGGCGATCGGATTGTGCAAATATGGGAGGCAATTTCCTGGGGAAGTGCATCTGTAATCTTGAAACTATGATGACTGCAAATAAACGTGGGCATTCACTGGGGTAGGCGGTACATTTGTCATGGCACAGTGCATTCTCTATCAGCACTCGTTGCGTCGGGCATGTGTTGATCGCTTATCTCAGTTTGAGTCATTTTTGATACATCCTCAGCTAGCTTGGAGATGAGTCGCTTCCAGACTCGCATGCATGGCGCCCTCAGCGCTGGAATGTAGACAGCGATGATGACTGGGAAGAGGAGCAATTGATGGTAAAGAAGCAGAGTGCCAACCCTATCCGACACACTATTGATTACCAACGTGCACAACCCTATTGCACAGCTAAACTGATACGTCGTGTTGTAGAGGCTGAATGCTAGAAAGTTAAGTGATAGGGGTACAGTGCACATGGATGCTGTCATCCAACCACGCGGTCGAAGTAGTTCCACCATCTGCTCCGCTGAAGTCCCAGGAAGAACCAGACCATTCCAGGTGTCCAAAAGTTCCCCTGCTGGTGTGTTTCGCACCCACTGGACAATCTTGTAACAGGAGATGCCCAAGATAATGGGACTGATGACTACGGCCAGACCGAAGCGTACAAATGTCCCCATGTAAGCAGCGACGAGGGCCCAGTAGGCAATGTCCTTTTCAAGGCACATGCAATACATGCCATTCCATCCCACCACAAATGCCTGGCACAGAATACTGAGGACACTACTGAGACCTAAAATCAGTAAATAAGTGAGATCGGAGAAAAGAGAAGGGGAGAAGGAGTACTGGTATCCGTGGGTAATCTGAATTGCCCTGTTTCCCACCAAGAAGTTCAGGATCAGAGCGCTAAATATGTAGGAGACGTCGAAGATATAGCGGCTACTCCAGAGATGGCACACAATCCGACCAAAGATAGGGCTCTGTGGCAAGAATTCGTAGGGGATGACGTGATTGAGGAAACCGATGGAACTACAGATCACAGTAGATGCAGACAGAGCTCGCATTTGAATCAAATAACTCCTTGTTCTGCCTGTTAAAAAACAGAGCGTTATCAGTATGCCGAGATTCAGGACCAGACTTGCAGAACTCACGACGGCGGTGAAGACGAAGATGGCGTCTCTCGGTGGGAAACTAGTAGGGCATATCCAGTAGGCGACGTCCATTTTATGTCCGAGGTGTCAGTGCGTCACTGATATACTGATGCACGTATGTGCTAAACTAATAATTTTGTAAATTATGACTGTGATGACTTGAAGGACAGTGCGTCGGAAATGTGGTCTGTTGGTTAGCACCCAGTATTTGCCAAGTATTCGCTCTGCAATCATTTACTCCCTGCTGAATAAGGATAAGATATCAGTGCGAATTATTGCGCGGCGACTTGCATTTATACAAGGGTGGAGCGTTGCTATTGGTCGGGTGATTCCTATGCCACCATTGCTTGTTTGCAAGGCATCCTTTATTTAGCTTCTATCATGTCACCTTCCATTTTTCGCTTTAGGCGTGTGTGAGCTGCGCATGTCTATTTATTTTTGACTCCCGATACTCCCCCCCGACCCTGAGCAACCCTCATAGGCGGTTTACATCCATTTCCTGCCTCTGCACTCATCCCTGAATTTGCAAGCTCTGGGGCAACAAACTACGAAGTAGACGCCTGTTCCACTTTCTTCCTTAAAGTTGGAGAGGATGGTGTTCTTTAGCTGCAGCCGACGATTGCAGCTGTGGCCACCTGTCAAAAGTGTCTGCCTAACCGCAATACCAGACAAAAGCGGTGGGCTCATGGTTCAGGATGGTTCATTAAAATGCGTTAGCTGACCTGTGCTACGTCTTCGCTTGCGGGTAGCCGTTTCCGTATGCACCCGTTGTACATGTTGAACGATAACGCCTCTGCGCAGTGAAAAATACTCAGTTGTAGCCATTTTGAATGGTCCGTGAGCCAATTAGTTCCCCTCAACGACAATGGCACATCTCATAAATGAGGCTCACAGGCACTGGGTGAACTCAAGTTTAAAAAGACTTCACATACACATCGGCGATGAAGGCGTGTTCCACCTTCAGAAGGCGAATGCTCGTCGAAAACACAACCAAGTAAAATTTCAGGGAAGAGACCCTAGTGCGGGCGGGATGATATTTTTCTACGATACACGCATCGCCTAACACCTGCGAGCTATACAGACGCATAGTCAACTAGTCATGAATTTTGACGCTTGATCCATCCATTTTTTGCGTCCACGTATATAGGAGCTGTGAGATGTTACAACATAAGATATTCATTAACATGAACATGCAAAAACTGCAATACATTGAAAGGATCGTTTACAGTGAACGCTAAGATTCCACAAAGTATGCATTGTCTTACGTCTGTCAGACCACTGAGAACGACGACTTCATCCGTGTGCTCCTACAGTGGGATGAATTCATGGATAGTGACTTGCGCGTGCATTGCATTACATCAATGACAGACCTACACTGCATCTGCCGCACTCTTTCTTCCCTTCCCCCTCCCCCCTCTCGGTTTGGTGGAAAGGCTAAGTCAGAACGGCCGGAAGCAGGATCGGGCGTGGTGGCTGACAGAGATAAGTTGCCTGTCCATGCACGCCACACACGCCTGGTCCACGAAGGATGGACCAGGATTTCATAGAGGTAATAAGTGGTCGGCTTAAATCCCAAATGAGTGAGTATGAGGTAGGTAACGTAAATAAAATCACGGTCGAAACAGCCGAATCAAAAACAACACCGTCCCATCCCGCAGGCTGGTAGGGTTGGTCAACTCACTCTGGCGGCTTAAAATATTCGTTCCTTCATAGGCAATCCTAGGAGCAACCGACCGGAACGGAGGGTGGCGCTAGTGGCTCGGGAACTGGCTCGTTACAAGATGGGCATCGCTGCACTCAGCGAGACCCGCTTCTCAGAACAAGGCCAACTGGAGGAGGTTAGTACCGGCTACACCTTCTTCTGGAGTCGTCGGCCCAGGGCAGAGCGACGAGACGCGTGTGTCGCCTTCGCCATCCGGAATGACATCGTGGGACGACTGCCCCATCTGCTGCTGGGCAGCAACGCTCGCCTGATGAGCCCCCATCCGTCTCTCGGGGGAGGCAAATACGCCACTTTCATCAGCATCTACGCTCCCCGATGACCAGTCCCGACGCTGTCTGTCTGGCTAGTCCGTGCTTTATTGTCTGGACTGCACGCTCTGCGAGGCCATTTGAAGCAGCGTGGTACGGGGCAGTAGTTAAATGTCTAATTCCATTTTTCTCCATGAAATCTTTAAATTCTGCACTAGTAAAGGCCGGGCCATTGTCTGAAACGACCATTTCAGGTATCCCAAAAGTAGAAAAGACGGTTCGCAACTTGTTGATTGTAGTCAGTGAGGAACAAGAATTTCCTGTCGGAATCGCATCAATCCATTTAGTGTGGGCGTCAACTATCACCAAAACCATATGGCCTTGGAATGGCCCAAAATAATCGACGTGTACCCTCTTCCACGGCGAGTCGGGCCAGGCCCAAGGCTTCAGAGGAACCTTCGGTAAGGTCTTCTGTGTTATTTGGCACACGTGACATGCTTTCACCACGTTTTCTATATCTGCGTCAATTTTGGGCCACCAAACATAGCTGCGGGCGAGAGCTTTCATTCTAACTGTACCAGGATGAGCATTATGCAGATCTCTGAGGATGGCCCGTCGGCCTTGTGGTGGCACAACTACACGATTGCCCCATAGTATGCATCCGTCTTGTAGACTTAACTCGTTCTGACGGCTGAAGAATGGTTGAAAATCAGAGGAGGTAGGGGACGGCCAGCCAGATTGTAAGGCTCTTTTTACCCGACTTAGGAGAGGGTGTCTCGATGTCCACTGTCGAATTTGTTGACAGGTTACAGGCGCGTTGACTAGATTCTGCAAAAGATTCACGGTCTCAAAAACAGGTGCCCCGTTAATGCCATCGTCAACGATAGGCAGCCTACTCAAGGCGCCAGTCACTACGTTTGCACTGCCTGTAATGTACTTCATTGTATACGTGTAAGCAGACAAAGTGAGTGCCCATCGTTGCATTCTCGGCGAGGACATCTGTTGTATCCCTCGTTTTTCTCCCAGCAAACCTAAGAGGGGTTTGTGATCAGTGTGAATTTCAAAGTGTCGGCCAAAAAGATACAGGTGGAATCGATGTAGGCCAAACATTATTGCTAAGGCCTCTTTGTCTGGTTGCGAGTAGTTGGTTTCCGCCTGTGACATGGTTCTTGATGCAAAAGCAATCGGCATCTCCGAACCCGAAGGCATTCGATGCATGAGAACCGCACCTACGCCGTACGGAGACGCATCACATTTCAGTATGATAGGCTTTTCGGGGTCATAGTGAACTAGGACAGATGAGGGGGTAAGAGCCGTCTTTGCCTGTTCGAAAGCACTTTGTTCGACCTCCGACCAGTGCCAGCCACAATTCTTTTCAAGTAGTCGATAAAGAGGCTTGAGAATTGTAGCCGATTGATTCATAAAGCGACTAAAGTGGGTGACCAACCCCAGGAACGAACGCAATTGACTAGTATTGTTGGGGCGCGGCGCCGTCTTCAAGGCTTTGAGCTTATGTTCGAGTGGATGGAGGCCAGTTTTATCCACCCTGAAGCCCAGGTATTCTACCCAGTCGGCAAGGAAAGTGCACTTATCTTTCCTGAGTTTAAAACCGGCGTCCTCTAAACGTCCTAACACGATGTTTAGAGTCTCTAGATGACTATGTTCAGATGGGCCGGTAACTAATATATCGTCAAGATATGCGCAAACGTGAGGTATATCCTTCACGAGATTATCTATCAAGCATTGAAATAAACCGGGAGCCGAACTTACTCCAAATGATAGTCTTTTATATCGAAATAAGCCCCGATGCGTATTGATGGTGGTGACGTCTCGGGGTTTAGTATCTAGAACGACTTGGTTGTAGGCATGCTTTAGGTCCAAAGTTGTAAATTGATGACCACCTGAAAGAGATGCGTACAGATCCTCGATGCGCGGGAGAGGATAAGGGTTCAGTTTAGTTGCTGAGTTGATTGTCAGCTTGTAGTCGCCACAGATACGCACAGAACCATCGGTTTTAAGAACAGGAACTATTGGAGCTGCACATTCCGAATATTGCACGGGCTCAATAATATCCGCTTTCTGTAGGCGATCCAGCTCTTCTTCGACCTTCGGTGCGAGTGCATAGGGGGCTGTACGAGCTTGTAAGAACCGGGGCCGGAAATCTGACTGAAACTGAAACTTAACAGGTGGACCGCGGTAGTCGGTAGCTGAATCGTCACGAAATAGATCCTTATGATTTACCAAAATTGAATCTAAAGCCGGATTTACACCAATCCGATGTACATTGGATAGCACAGAAGGCACACATCTAATCCAATTTCGTCCAAGGAGATTCGGTTGCTGGCTTCCTCTCACCACATGAACCGGCAAGTAATGAAGTTCTCCATCATGTTCGACTTCGGCTGTAAAGACCCCTCGAACGTCTACGTTCTGTCCAGTGTAACTACGGAATGTTGAGCTAGCCGGTAGGGGGGAGGGTACTTTCTGAAGAGAGGCCTCATTGATGAGAGTAACAGCTGAGCCAGTGTCGATTTCAAACTTCACGGGATGGTGATCAACCGGAAGCGTGATGGTGTAGGGGGATTGGAGAGTAGCGTTGGCCGGAAACATTCGGAGTATCGCCTCACCATCTCCAGCTGGACTAGGGTAGGTCGCATGCGTGTTACTATTCGAACGTCTTTTGGAGAAACACACTCGTTCGATGTGGCCGACTTTCTTGCAAAACTGGCATACCGTCTTCTGGTGTCTACAGTCTGACCACCGGATATGATGCTGGCCACAACGGTAGCATGATGGTAGTTGTTTTGAGGGAGCTGAGGGTCGCTGTCTAGGTGAAGACACAGCAGTGTTGACCAGGGAGACAGCCATTTCCGATTCCAAGGATGCTATCACCCCATCGTTTGACTGATTCAGCTGCCGAAGGTTTTGCCGCACGCGCTCCTGATGACTGGCAATATCACAGGCTTTATCCCATGACAAATCCTTCTTCTCTGATAAGAGATTTTCCCGAGCTTTTTCATCGCGTAGACCGACGATCAACTGCTGAACGAGCATTGCGTGCTCGAAGTTGTCTGCCTTGATCTCTTTATACCCACAGTCCTGAATGGCCAGAGTCAGATTAGTAATAAAATCACTGACACATTGATTGGATTCTTGACGCATTTGACAAAACCGATAGCGACTCAGAAAGACGTTGTCTTTTCCTCCCCACGCTGACTCGAGTTTTGAGAAGGCTGTTTGGAGATCTATAGCCTTTTGTAGATTGAGGGCATCGAAATATCGTTGTCCCAACTCTCCGAGATTCGTCCGGAGGAGTTTCAACTTAGATGGGACGTCTAGTACAATCGTGGGTGACAAAATCGGGAGTAGTTCGATATAATCCTCAAATGTCTTCCTCCATTGCAACCACGAGTCATTTGAGGGCTTCGGGGTGTTCTTTGGCCAAAAAGGTAGCGGTGTAGGCAGCAATGAAGACATGTTCGTTAGGCTGCGTCGCCAATGTTATGTATGCAAAACAGAAGGCTAATTGGAAATAGGACGTGAACTGAGTACGATAGACAGCACAAGTGAGGAGGCTTGTGGAAACGGCCGGGTATATGGCAAGGGGAACTGTCATAGGCTGATGGGTGGCCAATCAGCACAAAGACGGTGTGAACAGGGGGCCATGACCTTGATCGTTCGCTTGTCAGGCGTTTGTGGCATGATGTCCTGACGGCCCGGGCAGGATACGCTGCAGAGACCAACGTCAACCTCGGCCTCCCGCCCTCTCTCCGCGAAATCAAGGCTGTGCAACAGCTCTCCAGCGGGAAAGCGTCCGGATCGGACGCGATCCCTGCTTCGATCAGCAAGCATGGCGGCCCCCAACTTGTGGATCATCTGACGGCGCTCTTCCAGGAGATGTGACGTCAAGGAGAAGTCCCGCAGTATTTCAAGGACACCATAATCGTCCATCTCTATAATCGGAAAGGTAACCGTCAGCTCTAAGACAACCATGGAGGCATCTTCTTGCTGAACGTCGCCGAAAAAATCTTCGTCCGTACTCTTCTTAACCGCCTCAACCACCATCTGGAACAAGATCTCCTGTCGGAAAGCCAATGCGGCTTCCGCCGTCGTCGTGTGACCACTGGCATGATCTTCGCCGGCCGCCAACTTCAGGAAAAGTGCCAGGAGATGCGGACCCACCTCTACTCTACCTTCGTGGATCTGAAGAAAGCCTTTGACAAGGTGAATCGCGAAGAACTGTAGAAAATCATACAGAAATTCGGCTGTCTCGAGCGATTCACTCAGACGGTAATTCAGCTCCACGATGGCAGAAAATGGAATTGTCGCAGAGGCATTCGCAGTGACCAACGGAGTGAAGCAGGGCTGCATCCTCATGCCTACCCTATTTAGTCTCATGTTCTCTGATATGCTGATGGACGCCTACCGTGGCGAACGTCCCGGAATCCGCATCGCCGACAGGACGGACGGCCAACTCCTCAATCAGTGACGGATGCACTTCCAGTCGCGTGTATCCATAACCACCGTCCACGAACTTAGGTCTGCCGATGACCGCGTCCTCAGTGCGGCTACTGAAGGAGACATGCAAAAGAGCATGGATCTCTTCTCCGCCGCCTGCGAGAACTTTGGCTTGATCATAAGCTCGAAGAAGATGGTGTTCATGCATTAACTGCCACCCTATGCTGACTATACCGCGCCCAAATCAACGTGAACGGCGCCCAACTTCATTTCGTAGACAACTTCACGTATGTGGACAGCACCTGCTTCTGCAACAAAAAGATCGACGATGAAGTGGCCCGTCGGATTTCTAAGGTTTGTCAAGCATCGGTCGTCTTCAAAGCACAGTTTGGAATCGTCACGTTCTTTAAATCAGCACGAAAATGAAGTTGTGCAAGGCCGTAATCCTACCGACTTTGGGTCAGATCTTATTTCGTAACTGTACCGACAGTAGACAAGTCGCATCCCAACGCCTAACCTCGGCCCCTAATCTTAACCCCTGACTCCTAACCCCAACCCGTAACCCTTAACCCCAATCCCTAACACCTGACTGTAACCCCTAACCTGAACCCCTAACGATAACTCCTAACCCTAGCCCCTAACAGGTACGGCTGCGAAATAAGATCTTGCCCGACTTTGCTGTATGGAGCAGAGACTTAGACGGTCTGCATTAGGCAGGCACGCAGACTCAGCCACTCCCACCTCAACTGTCTTCTTCGAATACTGAAGTCGAGGTGGCAGGACCGAATTCCAGGCACGGACAGACTGGAGCGGTCAGGAATCATCAGCAACTACGCCATGCTGAGGCAACTACAACTACGCCGGAGCGCCATCTCGTGTGAATGGACGAAGAAAGGCTACCCAGACGACTCTCCTATGGAGATATCGCGACGAGTCCACGCCGACAAGGAGGTCAAGTCCGACCCTACAAGGATACTCTGAGACCCTCCCTGAAGGACCTGTAGATCAACCCGGCCAACTGAGAAGACCTCGCCCGGGACCGACTTACATGGATAAGAACAGTGAAGACAGGCGTAACAATCTTCGGAGCCAACCGCATCATCACCGCCAAAGCCAAGTGCGAGACGCGAAAATCTCAAGTGCCGCCGCCTCACAACGCCAACGCCCAACCGCCTTCATCGTGCCCACGATGTCAACGGACATTTCGGGAACCACATGGACTTGTTGGACGCCTCCGGACCAACCGCAACATCCGGACTGCACAAACCGCCGTCTCTATGTCCACCTCTCCCTCGCGTCCCACGCCGTCGGCTTAATTTGACAGCCTTCCCGGACCACCACTGCCGTCCCCCCTCTCTTTCTCTACTCCTCCTCCTCCTCCTCCTCCTCCTCCTCCTCCTCCTCCATCTCTATCGCCATGACGTCTCCCGCTGTGTCGTCTGTTATGCCCGCCGCACTATACACAATTCTGAAGTACCAAGAAACACCAACGCCATCATCGTCAATGCCAATGATGAGGACCTAATCTATGACTGCACGCACTGGGATCGCACCTTCACTTCACACATTGGTCTGGTCAGTCACTTGCGAATCTCCCGCACAGAGACTGACGAACCAGTGCCTGGAGCACCAACCTACACTCGCTGCATCCGTCTACACTGCTCACACTGCCCTCGCACATTCATGTACCGCATGGGCCTATTCGGCCAGATGCGTGTCCATGAGACCGGAATTGGCCGCAGTCTAGACACATCCAGCACACCCATAATGCTTAGCCCCACTAACGCTGCGCCTCTCAGAGCGCCCACCAATATCAGCTCCATCATCTCCATCACTGAAGCTGATACTGACACCGCCGACATCTCATGTTCACACTGTCCCCGCACATTCTCCTTACGCATCGACCTGGTCGGCCACTTGCGAATGCATCGCACAGCGACTGGCGAACCAGTACGTTCGATATCTGGTTCAGAAAATATGAATTAATGTTCGAAAGAGAGGGGAAAAGTCTTGCTGACGGAGAAGTGGAAATTCTGTTGCTGAAACTTGGACGAATGGAACACGAGAAGTATGTCAAATTCGTCATACCGAAGAAACCGGCCGAAATCGAATTCATGGAGACGGTAAGAAACCTGAAAGCCTTATTCACCCATTCAAAGTCATTGTTTAACAGACGCTTTGAATGTTTTAAATTGGAGAAGAGGGTAGACGAAGACTATTTTGATTTGGCAGGCAGACTAAATGATATGTACAAACAGGCTGATCTAGAGCAAGCAACAGCAAGCCAGGTTATGGCCCAATTGTTCATAAAATCACTTACTCTACCGGAGGACGCGGACATACACACGCGGCTGCTGTCCAGACTGGATGAGGATGGTGACACGACTGTACAGAAGTTAGCAGGTGAATGTTTTAGACTCAGGAACATTAAACAGGATACACGGTTGATTGGCGAAACAAACAGTCAACAACTACAGGTGTTGGACATTAGGAAAAACTGGCCGCCACAGAGAGAAACATTTCCCAGAAGACCAAAGACTGCCTGTTGGCAGTGCGGTGGAGGGCACTATGTCGTCGACTGTCCCTATAAAACGCAGAAGTGTTTCAAATGTTCGAGATTTGGCCACAAATCGACATACTGCCGAGCAGGACGGCCAAGTCCCAGTAAACAGTGCAACGTCGTTTCTGATGGTTAGGCACGGGTGCTAGGCTGTGAACACCGAAAATAGCTAACCGTGAGTATAAATGAGAAAGCGGTCAGGCTTTAAGTGGACACAGCGTCTGATCTGACGATTATAGCGGTAGAAGCATGGCAAATGATAGGAGCACCCAGTCTTATCCCAACTCCCGTCACTGCAAGGACATCGAACGGCACGGAAATAAAATTCAGGGGATGTTTTTCAACTAGTATCGGATTTGGGGATAAAAATTGTTTAGCAGACGTCTTCATATCGGAGTGTCCGATCGACCTGGGAAATAAGGCAATCTCCGAGTTATGGAGTCAGCCATTTGACAGAATCTGTTGCGCAGTACAAGAAACGGAACAGAATCTGCGGGAGAAGTATGCGAAAATGATGGAAAAGTCAGTCAGTCGAAAGCAGTTTTACGCACCAAACCAAACAAGAAACCATTTTTCAGGCAATGTCGTCGAGTTCCGTTTGCAATCCAGGAAGACGCGGAGAAAGAGTTGGAACGTTTACAAGAGAAGGGTATCATCTACCCCACCAATTACACCGCATGGGCTGCCCCAATTGTAGCGGTTAGGAAGCCAAATGGGAACTTGAGACTGTGTGCTGACTATTCGACGGGATTAAACGATGTTTTGGAGGATTACCACCATCCCCTACCGACGGTGGAGGAAATTTTTGCCAAGTTAAATGGTGGAAAGTCATTTGCACGAATTGATCTTTCAGAAGCTTATTTACAGATAGAAGTGGAGGAGGAATCGCAGGAGCTACTGACGATCAAAACTCCAAAAGGTTTATTCAAGTTTACGCGGCTAAATTACGGCATTAAAGCGGTTCCAAGCATTTTCCAGCAGGTTATGGATACAATGCTTACGGATACGCAGGGAGCGGTTGCGTACTTAGATGACATTCTAGTAGTTGGTCGCTCGGAGGAGGAATTACTAGAAAGGCTGGACAAAGTCATGGAGAATCTCGTCAATTATGGATTTAAAATTAACATGCAAAAAAGCGAATTTTTGCGGAAAGGAATTCACTATCTCTGATTTTTAATAAATGCAGACGGAAGAGCACCGGACCCCGAGAGAGTGCTGGCATTTCAGAGCATAAAAACCCCACAGAATGTAAAGGAATTACAATCCTTCATGGGTCTTGTCAGTTACTACGGGTCGTTCATAGAGGGACTTCACAGTTTGAAGGGACCTTTAAATCAACTTTTGTGCAGGGATACCCCATTCGTCTGGTCAGAGGAGTGCCAAGCAGCTTTTATGACGATGAAGGCTAAGATAAATCATTCGACAATGCTCTCCTATTTCGAGTTGAGCAATGAAACGATCGTCCAGGCCGATGCCTCTGACTATGGACTGGGCGCAGTTTTGTTTCAAAAGAATGTGCACGGAAAAGTTCAGCCTCTGATGCATGCTGCGGTCACTGACGAAAGCAGAAAGAAATTACAGTCAGATAGAAAAAGAGGCTTTGGCTATAATCTTTGCTGTCCAAAGATTTCATCAGTTTATATATGGCAGACATTTCACTTTACACACTGATCATCAGCCTTTAAAGTTTCTTCTGGGGACGAACGCTGGCATACCGCAGACTGCAGCGAAATGGATTCAGCGATGGGCAACAATCCTCTTGAACTAGGATTTCACTATTCAGTACATACCTACGCAGAAATTTGGAACCCCAGACGCGTTGTCGAGGTTAAGCGAAGACAAAGAAAGTCGAGAAGAGGTAGTGGTAGCACAAACTCTGGCCGAAGATGACGCAGAACTTAGGGAAGTTATTCGACAGGTTCCCATCACAGCCGAGCACATCAGAGTTGCAACAATGGACGACCCGCTACTACGTCAGGTTAAGGAATTCATACTGTGTGGCTGGTCCGATGAAGACAGAACGCACGCATGTATTAAGGCTTTTAAGAATCGAAAGGATCAGTTGTACATTGTGCAGGACTGCTTAATGTACGATGGCCGAGTGATTGTGCCGGATAAATACAGGGCAAAAGTATTGCGGGAGCTACATGCTGGACATCCGGGTATAACGCGGATGAAACAGTTAGCAAGAAAGTACGTTTACTGGCCCGGAATTGACGAAATTATTGGAACTTCTGTCCATAGTTGTAGCCCGTGCGGACGTTTCGCAAAGAACCCTCCGAAAATCCCACCAGTGTCGTGGCCGGAAGCCACGAAACCCTGGAGTAGGATCCACCTGGGCTACGCGGGTCCATTTTGCAACAAGATGTTTCTCATCTTGGTTGACGCGTGGTCGAAATGACCAGATGTTTTCGATGTAGCGGTAATCACGGCGGAAAACACAGTGCGGAAAACTGAGGAGTTAATTTCGAGGTACGGAATCTCGACAGAGATTGTGGCAGATAATGGGACCTAGTTTATCTTGAGCACATTTCAGCAGATGTGTCAAAAGTGGGGGATCAAACACATTAGGTCGCCGCCTTTCCATCCTCAATCCAATGGCCAGGCCGAAAGGTTTGTCGGCACATTCAAAAGGGCAATGAGAAAGATGTGAAACTCAGGCGTCAAGATGGAGCATCTTAACACATTTCTGTTGGCCTATTGAACGACGCCGAAGACGGAGCTAGGTGGATCAACTCCGGCAGAAAGATTTCTGGACAAAAAACCCGATGTGCGTCTGCAATATCTGAAACCTGTGGTCCGAGAGGTTCAGCCGCAAAGATCCTGTTTCGTAGAGGGAGAAGAGGTATATGTACGGGATTACGTTCCAGGAAGGGAGCCCTGGATAGAGGGTATAATCAAAAGGACGCATGGGGTAGTTTACGAAGTTGAGACAAGTCGAGGACGTGTGAGAAGACACGCAAACCAGTTAAGGCAACCAACTGGCCTTGGACCTACTTTGTGACACTTTCAGTATCCCGACTCCGAAGGTTGAGGCTCCAAATGTGGTCCAGGCCCCTAGGCGATCCTCTCGAACTAGACACCCTCCGAACAGACTTATTATCCACCCAAAATTTCCGAACATACGAGGTCCACTCTTTAAAAGCGGGAGGTGTTAGGACCGCCCAGAACACGACGCACCGTTCCAGTCGTCCGGGGGTCACGCCTGACAAAGAACCGCAAACTCGCCGGACAGCCTCGCCTAGGAAACCCGCATGCGAGCCAGACAGTTGCACGCCGCTGAGTCATGCGCGACCTCCAGGGGCCAGCAACACGCGAGCGCCTGCCCATGCGGGCGCTCAGGACTGGACCAGCAGGAACACGCAAACCAGACGAAGGCTGAACCCTTAAATACGAAGCCACGGACGGAAGGATTAAGAGTTGATGTACACAGGGTGACTGACGCAGTAAAGCTGTTCTCTCCTATCCTGTCTGTCTTCTATTCCGCACAGAACTGGCGTCATACTAATTGGGGATATGACCGTGGATCGAAAATGACCGCAGCACCCCTGAAGAGGTCAAACGACGGGCAACCAAGCATGCACGAGGACCGGGATACCCGCCTTACAACATTCGATTGTCCAATCTTGACCTTTTTCCTTTTGACTATAGGCAGCTATAAGGAGGACTAATACAAGGGTTCCACAGGCTGAGAGGTCAGGGTTGTTTCCTCACATCCTGAAAGTTCTTTGAGCTGTCACCCCTACCAGCTTGAGAGGACATTCTCTCAAACTACGTGTGACTGTGGCAAGACTGGACGCAGGAACGTTTTACTTCCCCGACAGAGTGATTAAGGCCTAGAATGCTCTGCCTGTGGACGTTGTCATGTCCCATCCGTAAACACAGCTAAGAGGATGCTTAACCAATACAGGGGTACGTACCATTACGCCTTCAGAAACTAACGCGTCTCCCACCTTGTATCATCCTTCACGAAGGTTGTACGTCACCAAACATGTTACTCACTGTTTTACAGTAACATTATTTTATAATTGTTTGGTTAAACACCCCTCGAGATGACGTGATCAAATGTGTTCTGGCTGAAATTTAAGCGTTCGTTTCCATGCTACTTGAGATAATTCGGAAATACGTTTAGATGTATCCCTAATTTGGACCCATCACACATACACTGGCACATATTAGTGTTTGCCAGACAGCTGCATGCTTGCTGCATGTAATTCTTTAGCCAATCTTCCTTCCAAATTCCTTTATGTATTGGCGTTCTAATTGCATGGTTATGGTGACCAATAGGGAGTTCGGAGGCGTTCGTCTACCTTTTCCTTGTTAAAACCGAACCGAAATAACGATCTGCTTGGAGTATTCTAAGCTCGTTCCGTCTGACGGCAGACGTTGGAGACGATCTATTCTCTACGCAGGGCAGGTTGCCGTGGGTTTGCAGCTTGCTGTAGGGCACCAAAAGGCATCCGTTCGGTGCGAGTGAGCAACGGTGTATAGTGTTGTTCACGTGGGTCTGTCATGTCTGTCACCAGTATAAGCAAGTGATCAGCCGAGTTTGGTCACATGACTGCTTGTTACACGGGCTACTTTTGGGGCGCATATTCACGAGGGACGAGGGGCCAGGGATGGCAAGCCACGCCGACCAACGCGTCGCCTAGTGGCCTTTTGGTTGTGGGCACTGGGGCGGCTGTCAGAGGAGTTCAGTAGAGGCCAAATGTAGGAGCAACTGGAGCCTGACTCTCCGTCTTGATAGAGCCGCATTATCCCGCCGGTTAGTGTCCTTCCGAAAAAGGGTCTTTAGTCCACCGTGATAGGGTATAAGTGCTGGGGATTGTCTACAGTGAGGAAAAGCGCCGAAGTGTCGTGGGAACGGAGTCCCAGAGTCGGTCTTTCTCTCTCTCTCTCTCTCTCTCTGTCCTCTCCCGTGCACCAATCGACTGCCTAAGTCGGTCAACTAGTTGGCAATCGGATTGGGCGGAGTAATTGACTGAGCTACGAAAGTCCGTTTAAATATGTCACGCTCTACCTGATCAGGTCGCGCCAAAAAAGTACTCTTCTCACCTGCTCAGCAGGTGCGTATTGCCTGCCTATGGAGCGCGTCGTGAGATGGGTTTGTCTGTCGTGTCTGAGCTGGTGGGGAGATGTATGCTGATGGCGTATGAACTGCTGTGTATCGCTGCAGGTTTTTTTTCACTGAGGCGCATTTGACCGATTGGGCCTCTACGATGACCGAATGTGAACGCGCATTACGGACAGCTGAGGCCGTTGCGACAGGTGCTTCCGGCGCCAGACCTGGTATACAAATGATGGCCATACAACCAATCAGACTGATTACATTTCAGTTGGCTCAAAGTTTCGCAACTGAGTTTAGGATAGAAGATCGATGCCTGGTGTCAAAACTGGTAACACACATGGGTCTGACCGTGTTCTCGTTCACACACACCCGAAGGCTCACGCCCACATCTACGCCGAAAATAGCACGAGCGAGACGCCATGACGTCGCAAAACTTCGGCAACGCAGCAATATCGAGGTCTCGTTTTACGATTCGACACAACGGATAAGCCGGGTGGCCAATGGTCATCAATTAAGATATCAGTCTATGAGGCGACTGAGAGAACACTTGGATTCATCCAGCCGCGCCTCAATGAAGCCTGCAGTTGTCTGTCTAAGCGGCTCGAGCCGGGTCCTGCATAGATGCTTCCTTCCGCCAACTCCGGAAAATGGCGACGAAATCTGCCAGAGATGCCTGGAAGAAATATTGGGCTGAAACAGCGACCTCCACGTAGCATACCTCAAACGTTAGTAACACTCGAAAACCGTGTCAAATTATTCGCCAGGTTAGTGGTGAGCTCTCATCACCTAGTAACTCTGTCCAAAATGTGAATGTCGGCATTATTGGTGTCAACTCAGCCAAGGTCTATCGCTAGCATGAACACTTCGAGCACCCTCCCAACTTTAATGAACAACCAGTCACACTCTTGCTCTCCTCTGCATGGGAGTTTTATTCTTCTCCAGCCTATGCAGTGCCATGCGATTTCCGTTCTGACAGAGAAGTTGTCGATGCAATGTGGAGGCTGCACAGGAGCGAGGTGTCCGAAGAGAACGGGGTTTCCACAGAAATCTACAAGGTTTCTGTCGACGCACCGGCACCCTGGCTCCTCGAGCTAATTTTTAAAGCTTGGGGAGATGGGACCGATCCTGAGGGCTGGAGCTCGGTCAGCGGCGGACGGGTGTCCAATTGTAGGTCCACGTGACGGTCGTAGTAAATCGCTCACTTTCTTGCATGTGTAAACTACGCCTAACGCCGATTCATTGACACGCAGCTCTCACATGTGGCACTCCGAAGTTAGACTCTGTCTAACGGCCACACCCGGTAACTGTCTCGACCAGCGGGCTAAACCAGGTGAGGGTTTCCCTGTGGGCATCTCCACGGACACGGTACTTCGGATCCGCTCTCACCACCGCTGACCGGATGGACCATCGAACCGCCGTCTCCAAGATGAGGCTCCGTCTGCAACCCCAGAGAGGCCTCAAGGTAAGTGACTCCCCAGGTTAGCTGAATACCGCTTGACTGTCCTGTCTGTCCACTCTTGCATTTTCAGCACTCAGCAAGCTACTGACCTAGTGGTTGGATGGCCTGGCCCTTTCTGCTCCTTCGCGTCTATTCCCCACCCACCTGCGCCATTAACTCTCTCTGGCCTATACTCTATTCTACTCTTATTTTTTTGTCCTTGCATCGTTTGTCTTTGTTGTTAGCTAAATGCCGTTCTAATGAATACCGTTCTGTTAAAATTTGCCTGTTCATCGTCTACACATCAGCAACTAGTTAGTTTAGAGAGGGACGAGAAACTCTGCTTCCAGTCCTTACCCTTCTCCCATCCCCTTCTCCTTCCCCAGCGATCCTGTACGCTGCCAGGATGACTTGGGTCGTCCTTCCACTAAACAAAGTTGCGACCCATAGTGGAGTCCGGCAGCCGTCTGGGATGTTTAAGCGGTCCTATTTAGGGACAGCGCTGCTTATCCCCGTGAGGGTTGTAGGACCGGGAAAGGAGCCCTAAAAGAATGCTGGCGTCACGTCCTCTGCGCACAGATACAAAAAAATGCGAGTAAAACAGCCAAGCACGAAACCATGCTCTCTCTCCCTTCCCCCTCCTTTTCCCCTCCATCCCACCCCACAGGCTGTCGGGGTAAGTTATCTTAACTCGAAGTGATGCAGTGCCCGACCTCTACGATCCCGAACGAGAACTCAGAAAAACTGTTCATAATCGAGGACCCTTCTCTTGTCAAGCGGACGTTTTGCGTTGAAAGCGCGGTAAGGTTATTTTGTGGATAAAAATGTCATTTTACGATCTGCTGAGTTCTTGAGACCATGCTTGATTGCGGGCGCACACGAAAACAGTGAGTGACCAGGTGAGCCAACTGCATGCCACAGTTGCTTCTTACGTCATAAATAAACGTATAGTTCCGTATCTCATCGTTCACAAAACATTTTCAGGGACAGACCTCTGTCTTAAGACCATTATTTCGGGATCGCCTTGAGTTGGTCCTACAGGTCGGGCAGTGCATTGAACAATGAACGACTTTAATATTTTCTTTTTGTCCCTTTTTCACTTTCGTATTCAGTCGTATTATTGCATATAATTAATTGTGCCGTTGTTGTATTCTTTGTCAGTTATGTGACATATTTTACACTTACTTGTGCTTTCTTATTTCTCTATATACGCTATGGAGGGCAGCGGTGTCCAGTTAGGGGCAACCGTACCCGAGGGGTAGTTTGTACAGTGCAAATGGTGATCACCCCTTCCGGTCTTAAACTGTCCCTCAACTCTCATCCGTTGATTACCGAAATTATGTCCTGCCTAGCGGTCACATTCCAGTGACCGCCTAGATTGGCGAGCTAAGCCAAAAGAAGATATCCTGTGCTGTGTGGCTGACAATATAAGGCAGCCCGTCTGTACTCACCACACACGGCCTTGCTCTGTGCCAGACTCCCGTGAGGACGACTCTGATTTAACATGAACTGTAATTCCTTTTAGGCCATATTTAGAGTCAGCCGCTACAGCCGGAATTAGAGTCCTAGGGAGGACCGAGATTTCCCGTCACTTGTCAACTTTAGAACCCAAAAATATTAATGCATCGTGATTAATTTAATTGCGTTAGATTCATTATAGTGAGGAGTGAGATGATTGGCGGTGGAGATGGATTTCACATGCATGCATTTTTCCCATTGATTTTCGATGGTCTTGGAAATTCAAATATATTTTATAGAAACCACAAACAAAAATGCGCTTTCTTTTAGTCAATCGATAGAGAATCACGTCTTCCTTATATTTTATACTTAACGAAGGAGTATAATTAGGTTTTAAAAAAAGTTTCTAGTTGTGAGACTTTTTAAGACCGCGATATGTCCATTCACATAGCATCGTACCTGGCCGCTTACCACTGCTCCTCATGAAATGTGCAAGATGGTCCGCATCCATTGCAAAATTTTATGAACCCTGTATGATAGCTCTTTAATGACATAGAAAAATATGGGATTTTCTTTACGCGGAACGCATGCGCCTTGTAGAGTGTAATCACTAAGCGCTGATGCAAGGAATGGTCAGGCTCCAAATTTTTCGGCAATTAGAAAACTTTTTTAAAACCTAATTATGCTCCGTTCTTAAGTATAAAATATAAAGAAGACGTAATTTTCTACTGATTGACTAAAAGAAAACGTATTTTTGTTTGTGGTTTCCATAAAATATGTTTGAATTTCCGTAACCATCGAAAATCAATGGGAAAAATGCATGCTAATTAAGTAGTCATTTTTTCCGAGCACGCTTTCTACAGGAGATTAAGAAGAAGTGCATTTAAAAGCCCACATCCTGCTGAGTCTAAAATGTTATAAGATTGTGCCTTATGATAATCAGTATCACAACCGCGACCAAGTAATCCTTCCTAATCGAAAACGAATTTCGGAATTTCAGCCAACATTTCATGAGATAGGTCATGCACTGTAAGTGTAGGCGTGCCATCACACCCACCAGACTGGTGCGTACACTGCGGTGCCTGATTACCGTCTGCCCTCAATCAATCTGACTCCTTCTTTTGGTCAACATCATCTACAGCGCAGCCGGTTATGGGAACGGGGAGTCCCTGGCTTTGAGCCAATTGGCTAATAAAGCTCTTGTCCCAGCGATCGTGTCTCCTTTTTCAAGGCTGCTTTCTGGGACTCGTCTCTTCGCTTCTATTGGCAATGTATTCGGGCGCGATGCGCTCCGACCGGCCCGGCGATGGGATACCTTTGCCCGTCGGGAGGCTTCAACCCGCGCAACTTCGTCAACTGGTGCATACGCAAAAGGGACGAAAGGCCAAACCGCACGGACACCAAATTTTGGCGAGCGCTTCGGTATGTCAAGAACGTTTCAGAAGCTGTCTGCCGCATTCATGCACCACTTGGGGTTGGAGTTGCATACAGACCGGACGCAACCATCAGGCGTCAGGCAATGAAACCGAAAGACCCACTGCCACGGCAAGAAACGTCTGGAGTCGTTTATCGGATCTGGTACAGTTGCGGACAAAGCAACTACGCCGAAGAAACCGGAAGACAGCTCCGAACGCGAATAGCGGAACACTCTGCAGCGGTGCACAGAAATGACGCTAGCTTTCAAATTGAAGCTCATTCGACGAGATCCGGCCACGCATTCAAATACGAGGCCGAAATTCTCGCAGGAGGCGACAACCGCGTGAGCCGCGAGCTGCTTGAGTCATGGTTCACTGGCCCCCAGTCCATTATCAAGTGCAGTGGTCTTCCCCTTCCATACTCGGTGCTGAGATTTCGCCTAGGCGGAATAATTAGACACGCGGGGAGCACACAGGTGAACACTGTTCCCAACGCCTGGGTCAGTGCATCAAATGGTCGAGCAATCATCACACCAACATCCAACGCACGTGATGGAATTGCAGCAATTAACGACGCGAATGCCGGCCATCAAACAGACATCATACCAAGTGCAACGATCCCTGATGAAGGAGGAGAACCGTGAATAGTCATCGTAGTGCGGTAGCATGGCGACTGCATCCTATAAATACTGCAGCCCTCTGTACATGAACCACCCGTATCTGCCTTTGTCACTGATAATGGGTTCGAGCAGGAATCCGAAACGTCAAGCTAATAAAGCTCTTGTCTCAGATATCGTATCTTCTTCTTCAAGACTCCACATATCATCGAAAGTCTAAACGCAGAATATAGTTCCTTCTGCGTGAAAATAGGGCAAGTGAGAGTTTTCGGCCAATAAAGTTTCTCTCGCTTTCAGACAGGAACGCCCATAATGACCAAATTCTTGCTTATCAAAAATGGTTTTGGTTAAAACTACATGCGCGAACACTGCAATGAACAACGTTGTTTGTCGTTGCTAATTAATTAGGTGAGAAAGGCTGCTACATTTATTAAATCGTGCCGCGCGTGACAACGTCCGAAAACTGTGGACTGCGGAATTACGGTAGCACGGCCTACCAGCTTAGCCTAAGTTCATGGTAGTATTTAGGTCCTTGTAATGCGGTCTTTGTTGCTTCTTTGGACGCATTGTCAGGGAGATCGATTCGAATGCTCTATGCAGTCGTAAGACAAACTGCGTCAATCAAATTTTCCATGCGGTCTATACTATAGAACGTCTGCTTCCGTTTCAGTTAAATATTTCGCCAAAACGGATCATTAATACATTGCCTAGTCAAAATGTCACAACCTGTGATCAAAAACGAAACATTTATGTAATTGCTTACCCTACTGATTGTACAGGCGCCAGCTAAAAGACTGAACATGCATGTTTCGTCGATCCTATGCCGCTGCCTGATGCAGTTGCGATGGCTTCGGCGAATCAATGAGTATTTTGGCGTTTCCATGTGTTTTGGAGACATAAACTCCAGTTGTCATCCCTTTTCTTGTTCCTTACGTCAAATATGTGGATTCTTTTACATAGAGCGGCCGCTCCTGACGCTCAGAATGCAACATTTTGCAAAGCCTGTGAACGTACGTGGTACGGACGAATACTCTTGTCCAGTCATCGCAAGGCTTTAGATTCCCTTTTATTGAATGTCCATTTTTCCTCAAAATCAAAAGCAAGCAAGCATGGGCATTGTGCAGATTACAAACGGACACCTGAATCACCTAAAATACGGTAAGTTGTGGGATCTGTGACAAGAATTCCGTAACATGTACACAAAATTTAAAAAATCAGAAAGTGCTGTTCACTTAAAGCTAACAAACAGATTGGGGGAGGTCTTGTTTTCACTATTACCGTTCCCGGTTGTTTATGTGGCTAGTAGACAGCAAAACAACAGAGGCATCAAGGCCTGTCAAAATAATAAACTGTGCTGTCGATGCACTAGTCTGGACCTTTAACTAGTATCGGTGCTGTCAGTGAGTTGAATAATGCAGCGTCTGCCCACTACTGTCTGTTGGCAGTTTATGAGTATTACGTGGTTATTCCACTGTAGTTGATTGAGTTCGGCCCACATTTCCATACCAACTTTCGGTAGGAGCCAATAAAGCTTAGCTCCGACTCATCAACTCTAAGTTAACGGTTGAAAAACTGAAGTGTTGGAAAGAATAATCTACCAGAAAGCACGCAGGGAACGCATTGGTGAGCCGAACCCCTCACAGCTGTGTCATGCAGCGGCAGAATATCGGCGAACCATGTGTTTGAGCTTCTAGCTAGTACCTGTGCTGCCAGTTATGTAAGTCATACAAAACGTGTGACCTTTTCTTTGTATAAATTTTCGCTTGAAGGGCTATTGCGGCTTTTTTGAGGATTCATAAACAGTGCTTTTTTACGCGCATTGGATGTTATCCAGGATACTCGGAATCTTTCAAACGATTTTTCCTAGTACTTGATATTTTGTAGCCTCATTACACTGTCATGTATACACTTTTATCTTAATTACTTGGAAAACTAACATATTTCTCACCGTGGACTTAATTCACATGGACGGCTAGGTGTCCCCATGCATCACATAAAATTCAGTTAATTGCGATAAATTTGACAGACGACCAGTTCTATTGACGAGCAAATTTCCCCTGTGTGCGGAAGCTTTTGTTCCGCGTATCACCACTTGAAAACTTCTCAGGAAATAGCATAATACCGTACAATGGTGGCAAACCGAAAATCTCACCCTTTTGTTGGAATGCATCATTTCTGCGTGTTTCATCTCTTCGGCCAAGAAGCTCGTAAGCATATTTATTTACATGGAAGTTGATTTTTGACCAATGATGCGGCAATCCCTGCTTTCTTTACCAGAAAATGGTATGATTGCCTTCATTTTAGGCTTGCCTTAATGCGTAATCGGAAAGTGCAATTTCGGGAGCTAGGCAGATGCTTTTTGATTCTCATCAGTCCAATCTAGACGCATATCGTCATAGCACAATAGCACTTTTGGTTGACTGATCGGCAAATCGTGGTCTGTTTTCTCTGTCAAAATACCATCGCTAGTGCAAGGCATAGGATTGCGCCATTGTGTGTGTATAGACAATAATTCACTCGAAAGTCACCGTGCCTGCTCTCATCATTCTGTGGAGCACATGGCGGACATCGTCAGGCACGACGGCGGGACTGTCGTGGTGTTAGCCGCAAGCGACTGACAACCTTACAACGGAGATTGGATGCTAAGGCAAAGTTTCGTTATCGGACTTCTGCAGAAAGTCATTAGACCGTTATAGAAACAGTCGGTTGTCGCGGCGAACGGAAAGGGAGTTCCGCCATGACCCGAGGCGAAAAGGACATGTGACCAAGCACGACATTGCAAATCAAGTACTCGTGGGGAATCAGAGCGCCATTCATTGTGTGCTAGATCACCGAGCAGGGATGACGCGCAAGTTCACGCGTTCGGATCGATCAATGACAGATCGAACATCTGACATTTTACCGCAGGGGCATTCCTCCACCAGAAGTGGCCAATCCGCCACCGACACCCTACAGGCCAGAATGCTCTGAGAGCCTCAAGTGTCCTGTAAGTATGGCGAGTTTTGATGAGTTGTTAACTGTGTTACACGAACG
The DNA here is from genome assembly GCA_902702965.1 of Spirometra erinaceieuropaei. Classification (NCBI taxonomy): domain Eukaryota; kingdom Metazoa; phylum Platyhelminthes; class Cestoda; order Diphyllobothriidea; family Diphyllobothriidae; genus Spirometra; species Spirometra erinaceieuropaei. The sequence continues at coordinate 4,603,025 of CACRXP010000001.1, forward strand.
GACAGAATAAAGGGGCTGTGGTCAGATCTGGCTTTCCTTCTCTTACAGGAAATAAGAACAGACGAGTACAATGGCGAAAACCAGGGAAGGACAGTTTGTGTTACACCCTAGATTTGATATGTATAACTACCTGCAAAAATTAATTTAGTAGACGTTGTTATTAATTCATACTTACAGGAAGTCCACTTGCAGCCACGTCGGTACTCACCATACAACGCGTTCTGGTTTGGAAAAATTTATTTTTTGTTGGCATGACGATGGCATTCTGAAAACTCCCTTGCAATGGGACTGCAACTGCCTTTGAGTAGGACGTCTTCCGATGCATAGTGATTGCAGGACAGAATTATGTAGTTACACCTGCCGTCCAAAGATCTTAAACCACGCCTCATGCAGGTGTTCGCATAGCGATTAGTGGTCAGCCGTAAAAATGCTTTGTTAACAAACAAACTGGCCAGCGACGTGGCTCACTCATACTTTCTAGTGTATCCAAAGTTTTATTTCGATTTAATTGTACATTTCAACAAATTAATATTACCACAGGAAGTACCGAGTTTAACTATCCTATCAGCGATGATAGGTGTGCAGTGGCACCTGAGCGTGTGTTTGTTGAGCCATGGGCGGTACACCGGCATTTCCGCCTATTTTTAATAACCTTCTACTATTGATCGCGCTAGACAAATAACTGCACGCACATTTCCGTCCTGCATTCAGAATTGATTGGTTTGTCCTCTTGCAATAGGTCTCAAATAGGATGAAGTTTATTTCAAAGCCTAAAGTAATTTTTGGCAATAAGTATTTTCGATGATTAACTGCCTGCGGCCTCCCAGGATAGGTGCTCCAAATCAAATCGTAACTATCCACCCCTATTCCGCGATAAAGGCAGCTCATATTTCCAATTGTTTGGCCTAAATCGCGAGTACGAAATCCGAGACGGTAGAAAAATTTGGCTTATACATTCAACCTTAAACGGATTTTCATAACATGCCCTAGAATGGTGTTTGCAATATATTAATCATAGATTAGTTCTATACTAGCCGATATAAATTTTATGGTTTGAGATCTCAGAATACAAAGAGTAATCCACCTAACCTTAGGTGCCTTCACTTCCGTCCCGATAACAGCGATAATGGCAAGAGAGAGAGAGAGGGATTCGCTTTACTTTGAAATTATAAATTCAAAATTTTCAACGAAAATTGGCTCCACTCACTGTGGGCAGTAAATAAGTTAATAGATTATTCCAGCATCAAGAAGTTTAGCACAAAAGGAATGATTATTACAAGGACAGTTTAAGTCTTAGCTTACGTATTTCTACCGCTTCACACGTAAGACAGCGTGCCAGGAATGGCAATACAGAAGCTCGAAAAGTCTATGTGGGACACAACATAAGTCCGAAGTCCCTTCGCATCGGGTGGGAAGACTTCGCAGAAATAAGATCAAAATGCAAGGGATGGGTAACGTCATAATCCGACCAGCAAATTGCTTGACCGTACTGAAATGTCGTTGTAGAATAATATCGACTAAAAAAGGTAAGAAACACCAGCGGCAGAAGAGACTTTTCGGAGGACTCGTTTTAAAATTAAAAGATCCTTTTTGAGCAAAGCAGGAGAAGTGACGGCACAGCAGTAAAGGATAAGAGGAAGAATGCAGGCATCGATGAATCGCCAGACTAAGGGTTGAGTTGTGTGCTAGGAACGTAAACGACGAATTTAATAAAGAAGTTTACGAACTTTAGCAAATAGGGACTCAATATGGAGGGAACATGAGAGATTTGAGGGCAAAGTAACGCTAAGGTACCTGAAACAGGATACCTCGTCAGGAAGGATGTCAGAGGATTCAGGACTAGGAGAGGGCTGCAGTCGGAAAATACACTGAGCTGATTTTTGGTTGTTCATTTGGAGACCATTTTCCTCCGACCACGCTAGGACATGGTTTAGGCTATCCTTTAGAGACCGGAGGTGTGTCTGACTTTTGAGATGATGACCAACAACCACATCATCAACATACTTAACCAAAAGGCAGTCGTTAGGGGATCTTAGATCATCGGTGTCGAGGGAGAAAAGTTGAGGGGATAAAATGGAACCTTGAAGAACTCCGCAATCATTGGGAAGGACCATAGATTTCCGTTTGCCAGGTTAAACAAATTGAGTGCGGGCAGTAAAATAATCGTTATGCCAAGAAACGAACCAGCCTGGAGAGCCGCACGCGGATGTTTTGATATGGAAAAGAGGACTCGGGGCGGTTTTGAAGGCGGAGGAGTAGTCAAGAAAAAACATGCGTACTCGCGGCAACCCTTGTCTAAACAGCATCTAAAGTACTGCGTTTCGCTTTATATGCAAATTGTAAAGGGTCGGAAAAACTGGAAGTAAAGGCCTTATAATATCTAGGGCAACACTTTCAGCAAGATTTTTTGTGCGAATGAGCAGGCAATTGGATGAAAAGACCAAAATTAGCGGTTTTTTAGGGATGGGAATGATTGGCACTGTACATCAGGTGCTGGAAATCTTGGACTCCATGAAAGACATGCCAATAAGCTGCGTTATGATACGGGTTATCTGATAACAACAAGATTTAAGAAGAAAACGCGAGATACCATCCGGTCCGGCAGCTGTAGATCCACGGAAATTTTTAAGGCGTTTCTCTGCTGTTGTCACAGACACGGGTTGGAAAGCATATATTGTTAGGGGAATTTCATTTAGGAGAAGATGAGAGTCATTGTGACTAATGAAAACATTTTTATTTAAAGAGCCTAGATCAGCATCCATATGTACCAGTGTGTGGCGATGGCCAGTGAGACGCTTAAGATTCTTCCAAATTTCAGGGAGAAAATGAGGAAGAAAGATGAGGTAAAAAGTTAACTAACTAACAGGTTATTTAGCCTGTGAATCTCTGTTTTTATTAAGACTGTAACGTCCTCAAGGCTGTCGCGTACACTAGGTGGGCTAACTCATGAAATATAAACCGACATTCCGAAATGCGTTTTTGTTTCGAGAAGATTAGTTAAGTAGGGTTGTAAAACTAGTCAATCTGCAAACAAATTCTAAAATATTTCAGTTATTTCAGAAGGCTGGCCTTTGAATGAACTTCCTTCGGGTGCATGCAAAAACTACACTTTTTAATAAATGACTATTTAATAAGCATAAATTTTTCTAATTGCTTTTCGATGTCCCTAAAAGTCCAATTATATTTCATTGAAAGCATGCATAACAATGTTCATTCTTTTGTTCATTTGGTAGATAATTACGTCTTCTTCTAAGTATATACTCAAAGGAGGGACATAAATCGGTTTTTAAAACGTTTTCCAATTCCAGAGTAATTTTGAACCCGCTCCACCGTAACACCTGGTTTCAGGAATTAGAAACAGCATGCCGTATATTGTTCGTGTACGGAAAACCTCACATTTCTTTACGGCAATAAAGGAAGGGGGCCATATTCGGTTCATAAAATAAGCAGTGAATTTGATCCTTATTGCTACCTTTACAAGCCTCTTTGGTTAATGCAGAGATATGACGATTTATGAACGGCATTTCACGGTAATTAAACGTCCCGCAATTAGAATAAACTTGCATACACCTGTAACTCAAAATTTTGCCTTCATTCGAATTATTCCCTTCCTGCCAAGATGTCAAAATTATGAACATTTTAGGATAGCGAACCGCGCCCCCTTACCGCAAAGTTGTGCCAGTGGAGATGTGACCTCCATGTGTCCTGTATACGCCAGTAATTGGTCTCATGAAATATAAACGAAATACTTTAATGCGTTTCCGCTCGGCAGGATTACTTGAGCAGGGTTGTAATACAGGTTATATTGCGACATAATCCCATGAAATTTTAAACAATACAGAATGTTGACTTTTGAATGTATTTCTTTCCTGCCATCTGAAAAGATCACACTCAGTAGTGAACGATTGTTTAAATAGTGGGAACTCTTTATTGATTTCCAATGTTCCATAAGTTCGAATGTATTTTGTAGAAAAAATATCCTTTCTTGCATTCATTTGGTAGCAAATCACGTCTTCTTGAAAATTTATACTAAGAGAAAGGCTATATTTTCGCTGTATAAAGTTTTCATCTCCCTCAAAAATTTGAGCTCTATCTGCCATGGCATTTGTGTTCAGGATTTTCAGTCTAAAAACCATATACCTTCCGTATAATTAAAAATTCCCGTTCCTTTAAACCATTATGAAAATATCACATGGGACTCATAGCATTTTGCTACGGACGTGGGCAAATTTGCATACTTAATGAGGAAGATTGTTAAGCAGACAGTCGCAATTCTATTTAAATTGATATCTCATAGACTTAAAAATATCATAATCACAGGCCTTTTTTTTAAAACGACAAGGTATTCTTAGTCGTTGGCGATGACATGATTTACTACTTAATAAATACACGAATGGATACTTTTACGCATGTTTACTAGACAATATATTGGAATTTATGGTGGCATCGAAAATCTATCGAAAAGAAGGCGTACTACTTAGGTGCCAATTTTAATAGAGTTCAAATTTGTAAGCAACTGAAAAAATGCACTCGAAAACTACCATCTGGCGTGTCTGAAACATTGTGGGAATATGCCGCCAGACTGTTAATCGTATGATCAAAAGCAAGTAATCCTTTATAATATTTAACACATTTCGGGATTTCATCTAACATTTTGGGAAATAGTCTGGCCAAAGTAATTGACCACTCTGGTAGCGCGCAGGCCGATTTACCAGAGAACCGATCACTACGCCAGCATCCAACACGGCTGATAAGATTTCGGGAATTAGCAACTTGCATGACGGCCATCAAGTAATTAGCGCACTAGCGGGTAGTAAGCCTTGAGGAAGGGGAGAGCGGCTAATTGCCATAGTTATGCGGTAGCATAGAGACTGTATTCCATAAATACTGCAACTTCCTGTGCACAAATAGTCCGTTTTTGTCACTGTCTCTGATGATGGGTTCAAGTGAGAATCCAAAACGTCAGACGAACAAAACCCTTGGTCCAGCAATCGTTTTTACTTCCTATCAACTAGTTCCTGGAACTCGCCTATTCGCTTGTATTGACAGAGAATGCAGTGGTAATAAAACGCAGTTGTTAGACAACGATGTGCCGACCAAGATAAACACCCTACAGGGATCCTGTGCATGGCATGATGGCCTATGTCTCAGTAGTCAACGCATTAATATTGTCACAAGTGTTTGTAGTTGTTACGGTATTTGCTCGGCCGTTTGGTTCACCAGTGCCCGCAAGCCGGTCACGTGGTAGATGCGATGGGTTATATCGGATTCCGGCAGGCGTTATCGCATTTGCGCCCCATGACAAATGCCAACACTTTCGGGGTGCGGTGACGGACCCGGTTACCGGCGTACGTCGCGCTCACTGGGATCCCTGCCACACTCTTGTTGTTGTTGGTCAAAAACCTGGTCATTTACTGTGTGGACAGTAGGGTGTAGAGTGGAGTCCGAGGTGCGGGCTCGGCCGTGTCATCCACCCGCGCCCTCCTCCATCTCCGGTCTTCTTGACTCTGCCTTGACACCGAGTACAGGTGGGGGAGGAGGAGAGAGTGCGGTAGATGCTGTACAAGTCCACAATCAGCATAAACTAGAGTTTCACACAATTCACCATCCCTGTTCTCACCTTGTAGTGGAGCACCTGGTGGACATCATCGAAACCGACGGTAGAAAAGTCGTTTGGCCAGAACTATTAGCGAAGACGCGACTCGACCATGTCCACCTGCAAGGTTCGTTGTTCTGCCATGGGCGAATGTATGGTATTGAATACTCAACTCCCTGGTCGGCAACAGAAGGAGGCCTCCCAATGCCTCTAAATCTCGTCATTTGGCATTGCATATGTATTGGCGTGCAGGCTTCTCGGAGTGATTGCTGAGATTCGAATGTCTCTTTAGGATTCACAGGCTTCAGGCAATGCCTATTGCGTAGAACCACAACGTTGTAGCCTACCTTTCTAACTAACCATTGCGCATGTTGTGGTCTGCATCCATAAAAGTTAGAGGAGTGTTTTACGTGGTAACAGCCCACAGCTCCAATATACGTTGACGCGGCCGCAGGGGTTTATTGTCGATTATCATAGTTAGTACGATTGCTCAGAAATCCCTGAGAAATACCATAGGATGTGCAAGTGAACAACTACCGTTTTCAACTTAACAAACCAGACACAACCGAACGATGTGTAAATTGGTGAAGGTATGAAACGGACAAGAGTAAGTTGGATACAGTTTCAGAGAACATTTATATATTTTGCCATAGGAATATTTAGTGACCTTTCAGTGTGCATGTTGATGGAAGGAAGCTTGAATAGGCGATAGGATTGTGCAGATATAGGAGGCATTTTCTGAGCAAGTGCATCAATAGTCTTGCAGGTAGTATAGCTAGAAATAAACAGAAGCATTCATTGGTATAAGCGGAGCATTTTTCATGGCGTAGTGCATCCTCTATCAGCACTCGTTGCTTCGGGAATGTGTTGATCCCTTATTTCAGTTTGATTGATGTTTGATTCATCCTCAGTTAGCTTGGAGATAAGTCGCTTCCAGAATCGTATGCATGGCGCCCTCAGCGCCGGAATGTAGACAGCGATGATGACTGGGGAGAGGAGTAATTGATGGTAAAGAAGCAGAGTGCCAATTCTATCCGGCACACTGTAGATTACCATTGTGCACCACCCTAATGCACAGCTAAACGGGTACATTGTATTGTAGAGACTGAATGCTAGAAAGTTAAGTGATAGGGGTACAGTGCACATAGATGCTGTCATCCAACCACGCGGCCGAATTAGTTCCGCCATCTGCTCCGTGGGAGTTCCAGGAAAAACCAAACTATTCCAGGTGTCCGAAAGCTCCTCTGCTGGTGTGTTTCGTACCCACTGGATAATCTTGTAACATGAGATACACAAGATAATGGGGCTGATGACTACGGCCAGACCGAATCGTACAAATGTCCCCATGTAAGCAGCGACGAGGGCCCAATGGGCAATATCCTTTTCAAGACACATGCAATACATGCCATTCCATTTCACCACAAATGCCTGGCACAGAATACTGAGGACACTATTAAGACCTAAAATCAGTAAGTACGTGAGATCGGAGAACAGAGAAGGAGAGAAAGAGTACTGGTATCCATAGGTAATCTGAATTGCCCTGTTTCCCACCAAGAAGTTCAGGATCAGAGCGCCAAATATGTAAGAAACGTCGAAGATATAGCGGCTTCTCCAGAGATGGCACACAATCCGACCAAAGATAGGGTCCTTGGGCATAAATTGGTGGGGCACGGCGTGATTGAGGAAACCGATTAAACTACAGATCACAGTAGATGCAGTCAGAGCTCGCAGTTGAATTAAATAACTCATTGTTCTGCCTGTTAAAAAACAGAGCGTTATCAGTATGCCGAGATTCAGGACCAGACTTGCAGAACTCACGACGGCAGTGAAGACGAAGATGGCGTCTCTCGGTGGGGCGCTGGTAGGGCATATCCAGTAGGCGACGTCCATTTTATGTCCGAGGTGTCAGTGCGTCACTGATATACTGATATAGGTATGTGTTAAACTATTTATTTTGTAAATTGTCTCAATGATAACTGGAAAGACAGTGCGTCGGGAATGTGGTCTGTTGGTTAGCACCCAGTATGTGCCAAGTATTCGCTCTGAAATTCTTCGCTTCCTGCTGAATAACGAAAAGATACTGGTATAAATTATTGTCACGGCGAATTGCATTTATACAGGGACGAAGCGTTGCTATTGGTCGGATGGTTCCTATGCTACTGTTGCTAATTTGCAAGGTCCCCTCTATTTGTCTTCTGTTATGCCATCCTCTCGCTCATTGCTCCTAACGTCTGTGAGCTGCGCATTACTATTTTTGTGCCTTTTGACCCATACCCTGGAAAATTCTTAAATGAGACATGCATCCCTTCCCTGCCTTTCTGCACTGAATTCAAATGCCTTTGGTTGGAACAAAAACGTCACATTAGACGCCCTTTTTCACATACTTCCTCGGACGTGGAGATGTTAGTGCTTTTGTGACAGCAGGCGATTGCAGTTGTGGCCACCTGTCAAACCTGCCTGAATTGCCCGAATACGATGGGCGCATGGATCACGATGGCTCATGAAATGCGTTATTTGGTTTGTTCAAAGTCTACTTAAGCCATTAGCCGTTTTCGCACACAACTACAGCGCTTGATTAGTGAATCCCCGTGGTATGTCACTCACCGTGCCGACTCCCATCCCCGTGCAGCCTGACTTGGACAAAACCAACCTGCACTAGAGTGTAGAGAGCAGCGGAGGTTGATTCGTCACTTTATTTTAACTTAAATATTGAGCAACATTCCGTATCTAATGCTATAACGTCATGTATTGTTCCCTTAACCCAGTATCTTTCGCTGGTTAATTTTGAAAATAGTTAACTTCGTAATTTCTTGGATTTCAAATGCCAGAAATCATCGTATGGAACGATGCGGACACTGCGGATCAGTCGGCACATGGGGCAACAGAAACATCAGTGAAACACGTCTCTAGGCTTTAGCTAGCACCCATTGGCGAAATAACACTGACTAACAGCTTAAACGAGTGCATATAGTTGTGCATCTAGAACTGTGTCTTAAGACTTTCATTGCACTCAGAAACAGGTCAACGAACAAAGGGAGACACCGATGAGCTCGTTCCTGTCTGGCACGAGCAACTGGTCTTCCGCTTGTATCCCCGAAGGTTCGGACCAGATACGTCGACGACGCTCTCCTCATTAGGAAAAGCGACGATGAGCAAGTCTTCAGGAAATTGTAAAATTTAATCTTTCCATACATCCAGTTTACTGCAGAGAAAGAAGTCGACAGCTGGTTGTTTTTCTTTAAGGTACGAGTAACGAAGATGGCCAACAGGATGATGAGGACGGCGATCAACCGTAAAAAAACTAACACTAGGCGCATTCTTAGCCTCAGACGCGACCATCCGGTCACACCGTAGCGACGAAAGTGGAGGGACGAGGGAGATGAAGCACCTGCAAACCCTATTTAAAACGTAATTGTCTCAAAACACGTCATTTTGAGCGGTTGAGCAGAGACCGACGTGGCTCATAGGCCAGAATGCACACTAAGGCAGCAAATCATAAAGGTCAAGGACCCGCTGCCAGTAGTAAAACAATAAGAACTGGTCCGCGGCATCCCATGACAAACCTGTGATGCGAGACATGTTGCTGACACGGGCAAACGCCTTGACACAAGATCGCACGAACACCGACTTACGATCAACAACAACGATACGTTGTCCGTCGTTTATGGCCACACACAACAGCTGAACCATAGTTTCTCCCTTAAGAAAGCAAGGGTGATCGGCCAAGTCAGCAAGAGTCTGACAAGATCGGTTCTCGAAAGCTGGTCCTAGACTGGCGCAATAATTCATACTATAGACCAGCATCTTGCCTACCCGACGTTGCGTAAAAAGCCCGGCTCAATTCGAGCATGACCAATAGGCCAGGAAAACACGCTAAACGGAGAGCCGAGACGTCAGTACCAATACATTTTGGGTCATGAACTTGCCCTTTCTTCTTCTTCCGCGGAAACCCGACGCTATGAAATAGCTGTACTGCAAGCGGTATAATTACACATGACAGATGTTTTTAATGTGCTCCCGACATAAGAACTAATTAAAAGAGCGATAGATATGGAGCGGGAAAGGGGTGTCGAAAAAGACTAGATATACCGGAGTGATCATTTCCGCTTTATTAATCGCCATCAGTCGGCCATTTCAAACAGCAGGTCTTCAATTCCTGATCGCGTTACCGGACATTCCTCCCAATGTGCCTTGGGGTTCATTGTCGAGCCCTGCAGCAGCTAGTGTTTAAGGAAGACAACGAGAATGGAGGCACGAATGACCATTTCTGGCTTATTAGCTCTCATCAGTCAGCCAGAGGTTGGGAACGTGATGTTGACAATGGGTGGCTGATGGCAGATTGTAAGCCACAAATGGCAATTCTGCTGGCTGACAACGGCTAATAAGCCAGAACTGGCCATTCCAGTCTCCCTTGTCTTTGTTGGCAATAAAATTCTGCATATATATGCATGTGTTTAGACCGGAGTGGTATGCATTCCGAGTCGATATCATGAAAAAAATAGTTTCCTCGGAAAAATCGGGTTGTACTCGTGAATGTTCGAGCTGATTACACAAATCTACCGATTCAATTGGGATGGCACTGAGGTCGTTGCCCGGTCCAACACAAAACGAGCGAGAGAATTCTTCGAGGCTCGGTACTCCGATGCTGGTAGTATCGACCGCCATGTTGAGCTGGACGTCCATTACGAGGGCATACGCTCCCGACTTACTGTCCCCTGCCCTAATGCCACTTCAATGGCCGTTAATCCGACCACCCGGAGTCCAATTGATCCGCCATCCGCCCTCCCCCTCCGGCACAGGGATCCGTAATTGTTCCGTCTCCCCCCTCCCCCCTCGCTCAGAGATCTACCATGACACTGCGACAATCCTTCTCATAGACCAATAGTCTGTTTGTCCTGTCGCGCTAACTAGTCTGGTGTGACAAGCTAACTTTCTCCCTTGTTTTCATGTCGTCTGACGACGGGTTGGTGTCATCAGCTCGAGTACAACTCGATTTTTCCAAAGAACCTCTTTATTTTTTCATATATATATTTATGTATAATACATAGGCAGCTCGCTAAGAGGCAACAGGCCAGACGCAGACAGCTGTTTCACGGTCGTTACCTATCATAAATACGTCATAGGTCTTATGAATGTTTAAAGGTAAGAAGTCCTTTGCAAAATGCAACAAAATTTAATCCGTAAATTTTCCTTGTCCTTTTCTTCTACATCCTACTGCTCTATGCGACGACGTATAAAATTTCAGGGGCGACCACTGTAGGAAAAATTTTGAATAAATAATTAAGTTCTATTTGGTAACTATGTATAGATATATATACAGAGGGGAGACGACAGAGTCTGGGGGTAGATTGATACAGCACTGTTTCGGGCTTGTTTGCCTTCATTCAGCCAATCATAACCCTGACCACCAGCAGCTGGTACCGGAAACACAAATATGCGCTCAGACGCACCTGGCGCAGCTGGTCCACCACTGGGGTCTACCAGATGGGTCATAAGCACTTCATCGACAGACAATGGCAGGTGGCGAGGCACTGATGAACTTCGGTTCGATGAAGTGCTTATGACCCATCTGGTAGACCCCAGTGGTGGACCAGCTGCGCCAGGTGCGTCTGAGCGCATATTTGTGTTTCCGGTACCAGCTGCTGGTGGTCAGGGTTATGATTGGCTGAATGAAGGCAAACAAGCCCGAAACAGTGCTGTATCAATCTACCCCCAGACTCTGTCGTCTCCCCTCTGCTTTCGTAGCTTGGCCGACTTCGGCCTGGTAGGTGGTTGCCTGTTCGTGACCCCTATCGCCCATACGAAGCTTGTTGGCTTCGGGAAGCCAATGGATCGGTGTGCGCCCATTCCTGAGATATATATACGTACATATTTACATTCATGTATTTATCGTTTAGCCGCCTTTTAACTAATCCAGACCCATGCGACGACGAAAATGAGTGAAAGGAAGGAATAGGTTAACTGTATTCCCTTTTGATGCCAATGGTAACTAGAGGCCCTTTATACAAGTGCTGATCTTTGAGCCTATATACTGGCGGATTAAAAGTGAAAGACAGAACTTCTGACTCCCGATTCACTACATGGAGTGGTTATCGAGGAGGACTACGAAAACTGTATCGAAACAGCGACAGAAGCGAACGAACACCATGGTAGAAGTTTAAATGATTGGCAGCACAAAATCAGTTGCCTGTGTGAACTTTCTGTAGTCCATGCCCACCTAAACCGGCAGAAAAAGATGTTTCCCAAACAAGAAATCGGAATTCATCGAATGAGCCAATGAAAGGGTTGTCAAACAGGTATTCAATTACTGGTCCTCGACTGGCACAATCGCCTAGGCCGTGGGCCTGCATCCAGTCAAATGAGTACTTACCAGAGGGATCGTCATTTTGAACCCTGGAATTATCCGTTGTTCGCGGAAAGTGTTATTCCATCATTGAGGCCGAACGAGTGGATGAAAATATGAGAACTTCTATCAGATGCAAATAAGAGTCGTTTCCACGGCATCTATTGTTATCTGGTAATTTTACTCATTGAGACTTTACATTATGCATAAAAACAATAACCTAATTTCCTAAGTGAATGAACTAAGTAGGCATTCGCTTTATCAGTAAAATCCGTGATGCGAAATTTCGCGCGAATCCCTCCAATTTGCCTTCAAACTGCAGATTAATGCTGGCTTCATGTTCTACAATGCCTGTTTGACTTTGCCGATAAAGGCGAAAAACGCGGTTCCAGAAGTCAGTTAGGAAAGATGCTCTTACCGGGTGAGATGTCGAGGTGGAGGCCAGTCGACTTGTCTTAAGTTCTTTTATCCCAGACAAAAAATAAACGTCCCTTGCATCCGGAAATTTCGGGAGATCGGTGCAGTCAGTGTGCATTCGGTATTAATTAGCTTCGATTGTGTCCGAGAAAACGCCGGCCTGAAATCGCAGGCATTATCAGAGTTTGGCCAAAGTATTCGATGACTTACTGGATTGGGGTTCACTCCTATGATGCAGCAATATCTAGAATTGCGGTATAACTGGGTAATGACGCGAACGAATCATCGATGGTCATTTCTTCATCAATTTATTTGTCAGTACCATTTCATGGTTTGAGGCATAATGATTTTTACAATTTTTTTTAATAAACCGACTAATATAGGGCGAAGTAGAAGACTATGGAAAGTGTTTAATGTTCATAGTTAGGTACCTGCAGTACTTGCATTACGTAAGCAATACCTAAAGTACATGAAAACAAATTTCAAATCGAACATAAAGATATTTTATACGGAGGATTTATCCGATTCCTGTTTCCAGTTTTACCTAAAACTGAAAATGCATAAGCCGTTAACCTCAAGAAGTTATTTGAATAACCAAAATGTACATAACTTTGTATTTGTTTGACGCAGACTTCACTAAATTTCAAAACCTCTCTTTCTGTCTAAAAGACGCTATTTTTTGAAATTGTTCAAAACAGAAAAATGCCCCGTCACATTCATGTCTTTAGAAAGTGACTTTGAATTCTTTGTCCCGCTCCCTGAAGACATGCAATTTCTGTCAACCTGCTTTCATAAACAACTTTTGTTTGACAGAGTCGTTCTTGGTCGTACGGGTCGAGGAACGAGTTTTTTGTTGGTGGTTTGTCGCCAAGGCCCAGCCGCACCAGACTCGTAAATAAATACGCCCCAAATTTTGTCTAAACTGTCTACGAACCTGGGGAAATACACTGCCACAGATGTGGAAAAACAACAACCTATAAACACTAACGTCAGTCGCTTCCTGTCAAGGAACGGCCAGTGCTTTTTTAATGCGTCGATCTAGAACAGTGGACGTCATCTCAGCACAGTTATTATATGGTATATTGGCCAGGAAATTCATCTGACTAACGTACACGTTGGTATCACTAATGTGTCCCGTGCCATCTAAAAAGCCCGGCTGCCCACAAACAGCTATGCCATCTTTGGCGTGCATGTATTCTCATCGCGTAATGACAATGGGAGATGAGAAATGTCGACGTTGAGCCCAAATTTGCAGGCCTATTTCCAGAGACGAATAATCGGCAGTCTTACCTAAACAGTCAGAAAAATACTCATAATCAAGCAGAAGGGATCGAAAACCTTTAGCACGTTCAGTCAGTCAGTATATTTGGAGTATTCGACAGAAGCCCTGAAAAGTCCATTTAGACGGAACATATGTGAGGGAAAGTAGTTAAAATGGCAAAAAGTTTGCCTGTAGTTTTAGTAATGAGAATTCATAGATCTAATAATGGAATATAAATGCGAAATGGGTGTGGTATTCGCGAAATAATTGTGAAAAACTTTGTTCACTGCCTCCGGACTGTGAAAATTTCCATGTGGGTCACGTTTGACGTACAAAAACGGTCTGTTGAAATCATGTTAGTAGTATACTTATAGTCATTTAAATAATTCCTTGGATCAGCCCTCAGCGTTTCGGTTTGCCTTTCAGCAGGTGAGTATCCAGTTGTCAACTGAACGCACTCCCGGTAGGGGAATTAACAACATACTCCGGTAAAGAGTTCCATTGACTAATAAGAAAAAGGATGAACGTTGATTTGTGCGACATAGTTCCTTTGTAAGCGGGCAATCCTGTCGTCTGAGATTAGCCTTTGGTGACATTTCAAAAAGAGTTTCCCAGTCGACATCCAGGGCAAATCCTCTTAGCAACTGAAACGTTGCTATGAGGTCACTTCTGTCTTGTCTGTGGTGGAGGGATAGAGGTTCAAGACCGTCAGGCCCTGCTCACACGTAAAATTTTTGAGGTCAGGAAAAGCCTTCGTAGCACGCCTTTGTACACCTTCAGGGATATCCATATCCTTCCGAAGCCACGGCCGCCAAGCCTGTACCGCACATTCCAGGTGCGGCCGCACAAATGTTCCACATACTTTGCCAAAGACATCTGCTTTCAAGTGAATAAACGTTCTGCGTATCGCACTCATGACTGACATTGCCCGCACAGCGACTTTAGAATACTGCGTGATGATGCTTTGATCGTCTTTAATGAATACACCGAGATCTCTTTGTACATCTACAGCTTTAAGTGGTTGATTGTTTAGGAGATACTGTCGTGAGGGTACATTTGTTCTGCGCCTCGCTGATACTACGTGCCTTACTGCTCATTTTCTGACGTTGAATTTCATGCACCACGTTCTCTATGTTGTCATTTTGATTAAGTGACAATGTCACTGAGACTGCATTACTATTTAGTGAACTAATCCGTAATTCATCATGATAGCAGACTTGCTGAGTTCTCTCCACGTCACCCTCCCGGTCACAGTGACAAAATTGAATTAAGACGACCATAGGTGAGACTGCACGCAGTGTTCGACAAAGCTAAACGGCTCGCATACGCGGGTCCCACACGCCCGGTCCTGATAGGAGCGACCGAGTTTTCACAGAGACGGTTAGTTTGCCTCCTAACGGAATGGGAGCGTCATAGACGCCACATACAGGCGGTGGCATTGCAGCATGCCTTTCCGTTTAGAGAGGTCGCAATTATCCCCTCAGTTGACAGTCTCGGAAGCCACGGCTGGTAGGGCAGATTGCTTGTTGTAATAAATATGTGCTGAATGTCGTAGGGACTCCGTCCCAAGAGTCGACCCCATTGTCTCTGTTCCCTCCCAGGTACCAGTGCCCTGTCTGGACCAGCCAGCCGTCTGGTGTGCTGATTTGACGCATAATGTTTGGCACGACGTGAGCCTGCGCCTTGGAGTGTCACAAAACTCTCAATGTGTGGCGATAGTTACGGCATGCGCCGACTCGGCGCAGTCCAGACACCACTTGCGGTGTCGTGATCTCGTCCCTATGTCGGTCCGGCGCCTCTCCCGAGCGGTCGTTGTAGAGGCGAAGCTTCATAATATAGAGCCCCGTCGGCGTCTGTTTTTGAAGGCACATATCCTTACAAGCATGCTGCCAGTTCTAATACGCGTGGTTCTAAGACAGAAACGCTGTATTTCCCAGTGACAGCTGTCGCGGCGTAGTTTTTTTGCTACCAGCTAGGGTACATGCTGTCAAAATGCGCTTCGAGGAAAATGAGACCCAAGATGAAAAATGCATGGAGCTATTTGATTCCTCAGCAATTTCTGACATAAGTCACTCTGGATGAGTTGCCGAGCTATCCCACCGTTTGGCAATCTTCCATGTCATAACTCCTACTGCGTCATGATCCATTGAAGCACGTTTATTTTATTATAGTGGCAAATACGTCGAATTTCTGCTGGGATGAATTACCGAGTATCGGCTTCACTCAGCCGACAAACCCTGCCAACCAGCTATGGATGAAATTGGGCGCAGTATTTCGGCGTGCGCCACACATGTGTAACACGTACCAGGCTTCCTACAGAACGTGTCCGATCTCATGAAATGTTGGCCAAAATTCTGGAATGCGTTTCCGATTAGGTAGGACTACTTAAGTGGGGTTACTATACTGATTATCATGCAGCATAACACTATAACATTTCGAAATCATCAGGATGTCGAATTTAGAGTGCACTTCTTCTTCTTGACCTCCCGCAGACACCATACTGGGTAAAAAATGATAACTTAAGTAGAATGCATTTTTCCCATTGATTTTCAGTGGTTTTAAGAATGCAAATATATATTTCAGAAAAATGCCCAAAAATAGACTTTCTTTTGCTCATTTGGTAGGAAATCAGATTGTCTTCCTATTTATGCCCGAACAAAGAGTATATTTAAATTTAAGAAAAAAGTTTCCCAATAACCGAATAATTTTTAGCCTGATCTGCCATTACGTCAGCGTTTAATAATTTCAGTCTACAAGGTGCCTTCTTTCCGCGTAAGGTAAATCATATATTCCCCCATGCCTTTAAGAAAATACTATATAGAATTACTGAAAGTTTACAATAGACCCGGATTTTGTTGTGAATTTCATTAGGAGCATTGGTAAACGGACATGTGCGGTCTTGCATGTATAGACATCGCACGGTCTTAAAAACCTCATAATTAAAAACTTTTTTTAAAATTAAAATATGCACTTTCCTTGGGGAAATAAAATATAAACACAATGTGATTTTGTGCATTTTTCTTGTAAAATATACTTAAATGTATAAGAGTATCGAAAGCAATAGGAAATATGCATGCTTTTAAAGTAGTCATTTTTGACACAGTCTGGCTTCTGTAGGAGGTCAAGAAGAAGTGCACTCTAAATCCGACATCCTGATGATTTCGAAGTGTTGTAGTGTTATGCTGCATCATAATCAGTATAATAACCCCACTTAAGTATTCCTACGTAATCGGAAACGCATTCCAGAATTTTGGCAAACATTTCATGAGATCGGTCACGCGATGTACTTTCGACAGCCTTTGGAAGTTGATGGTCCAGGGTAAATGCAGGACTGTGTACCACACTTCCGGACCCCAAGATTTATGAGGATCTGCTATATAGTGATCAGCAAACCATGGCAGTCGCGGCCTTGCGTGCGTCATCAGTTCTCTGGTATCCGCTTCTCGGGCGGTAGATGTGGTTGTGCTCCCGCTGGGTATAAAGGTCGTCCTTCCTGTTGTTTTTGCTGTTAATCAAAATTCTGGTCAAGTGTTTGTTGCGGACCAGGGGTGTCTAGTGGAATGTCAAGATGCAGCTTCGTCCGCGTCACCCATCTGCGCCCCCCACACTTCTGGTCTTCTCGATATCGGCTCCGGGTAGGGGGACGAGAGAGTGAGGTAGATGCAGCTCAAGTCTACACTCCCTATAAACTAATTCACGCGCAGGCCACTGCACCTGTTTCACTTTAATGTAAAGCACACCGTGAACATGGTCAAATGCGAGGGTCCAACTATCACTTACGATAGATGTGCATGTTCAGATATGCGACTCATCGCCCGAAATATCAGTGCTGACAACGCGGATCGCGGACTTGCTGAAAGAGAGTGGCGTCGCACTACAAGAATGGCATGTGTGCGCATCTTGTGAAGTAAGTTCATAGTTAGCCTAGAGTATATGTGTGAGTGGGTAGGACTAGGCGAGTTGTTCGGGTCTGGACTGCGGTTTTTCTGCCGGGATTTTAGCGGAGACGCAGAAGACCAAATAGGTCAATGGGACGATCAAATATCATGGGTAGTGTGGACAGGTGAGACGTGAGTAACGTGTGTGTGTGTGTGTGTCGGGACTCCTGAAACCGATTCGACGGTTTACGTGCGATGACTTTGCAGTCGACCGACCGGTGCGTGCTTTAAATGCTTAACCATCACTAGACTATTTGGAAATGAGTTCATGATGCTTGCTCGATGGGCAATAACGGCGATGTTTCGCAGGAATGAACAGTGAGCGACCGATCTCATGAAACGTTGGCTGAAATTCTGAAATGCGTTTTCGATTGAGAAGGTTTACTTGGGCGCGGTTGAAGCACTGGTTATCTTGCAACATGTTAGCTTTTGAATTCATTACATTTTAATATCTTGTAGAAAACGAACTCGATAAAAGATGACTACCTAAGTAGCATGGATTTTTCCCATTCATTTTCGATGATCTTGCAAATTCGAGTATATTTTATAGACACTACGAATAAAAATGTGCTTTCCTTCAATCATTTGATAGAGAGGAAAGCTGTCTTTATATTTTATGCTCAAAGAAGAAGTTTAATAGGGTTTTAAAAATGTTTTCTCATTCCCGAATAATTCGGAGCATGATCAGTCGTTGCATTGGTGCTTAGTGAATCCAGTCTATAAGATGCATGCCTTCCCATAAATAAAATCACATGTTCTCCCATGTCTTTAAGAAGATACTATATAGAGTGCATAAAATTTTGTTGTGCATTTCATAAAGAGCAGTGATAAACGTGCAGGTGAGACGCTGAATAAATAGACATTACACGATCTTAAATATCCTTATAATTAAAAACTTTTTTGAAACCCAGTTATACTCCTTTTTCGGGTACAAAATATAAAGATGGCGTGATTCTCTAACAAACGACTGAAAGAAAGCATACTTTTATTCGTAGTTTCTATAACATATACTCGAATTTGCAAGACCATCGACAATCAATGGGAAAAAGTCACGCTACTTAAGTAGTAATCTTTTATCGAGTTCGTTTTCTACAGGACAATAAAAGACAATGAATTCAAAGGATAACATCTCTCCAAGTCCGAAATATTATAGGATAATGTTGCAAGATAATGGGTACGACAACTGCGCCCAAGTGAACCTTCTCAATCAAAAACGAATTTCAGAATGTCAGCCAACATTTCATGAGATCGGTTCCTCACTGTAGGAGTGCTCTGTCTTCCGATGATAGTGCCGGAGGTAACGGAGGCGTATGGTGCGATGCGTCGCTTGATTGTGTTTGAGACGTTGTCACCCTTAGAAAGAACGTACAATGCAGCAGAGCTTATCTTCATCAGTTCCATAAAAAGCCTGCCAATTAAGGATGCCTTGCCAATGCACGCCACCCCAAAATTGTGCGTATGAATTCGCATGCACTTGCGGATGCAAGTGCATTGGGCGAACGTAAAGGCAATTGGCAACCAAGGCCGCTAAGCATTTGTCTAATTGTCCTTTCAAACAGGAAAAAAAACCCCCGTTCGTCTATAACGAAACACCTGTTAGATAGTGGTCAATTTTTCGACCGTAAAGCATCTTTTCAAGTACTTGGCCGAGCGCATACAACTCGAACCTTGCGTTATTTGGAAGCAGCTTACATACGGAGGGAGAAACCAGACCTCTGCAAGCAGTTAGATCACATGATCAATCTGCAATTGCCCTGGTAATCTCACGCCTCTAATTTCCCCTGACTGTGATTTGTTGTTAGCAGTTTGTCTACCTCTTTCCTACAGTGCGTAACCTATCTCATGAAGTGTTGGCTGAAATTCTGAAATGCGTTTTCGATTAGGAAGGATTACTTGGTCGCGGTTGTGATACTGATTATCATAAGGCATACTCTTATAACATTTTGGACTCGGCAGGACGTCGGCTTTTAAATGCACTTCTTTTTGATCTCCTGTGGAAAGCGTGCTCGGTAAAAAATGACTACTTAAGTAGCATGCATTTTTCCCATTGATTTTCGATGGTCTTGGAAATTCAAATATATTTTATAGAAACCACAAACAAAAATGTGCTTTCTTTTAGTCAATCAATAGAGAATCACGTCTTCTTTATATATTACAATTAAGGAAGGAAGACATGCACCTTGTTGAGTGAAATCACTAAGCGCTAATGCAACGAATGATCAGGCTCCAAATTTTTTGGCAACTAGAAAACTTTTTTAAAACCTTATTATACTCCTTCCTTAAGTGTAATATATAAAGAAGACGTGATTCTCTATTGATTGACTAACAGAAAGCACATTTCTGTTTGTGATTTCTATAAAATATATTTGAATTTCCAAGACCATCGAAAATCAGTGGGGAATATGCATGCTACTTAAGTAGTCATTTTTTTACCGAGCACGCTTTCTACAGGAGATTGAAAAGAAGTGCATTTAAAGGCCGACATCCTGCCGAGTCCAAAATGTTATAAGAGTATGCCTTATGATAATCAGTATCACAACCGCGACCAAGTAATCCTTCCTAATCGAAAACGCATTTCAGAATTTCAGCCAACATTTCATGAGATAGGTCACGCACCGTATATGATGTTTATGTGAACGTTTTATCTGATTATTCATTGTCTTGAACCTTGACATTGTTCTTATGCACTGCCATTCTGTACAAATTCATACTGCTCTGCGCTTTCATTCGTTACCTATCTTTTGCAGAGACGGGCTGCAGTTGAAAAGCCGTCACGAAATTTATTGGTCCCAATAAATTCAGCTGTATATGCTTGATTAATCATGTTGACATTTCGCGTAATTCATAGATACCCAACGAGACCGATCTGGGCTCGGAATGTCCGTTTTCAGTGTGCACACGTTGACGGTATTTGAGTTTTTGCATCAGTAATCCATCGCAAGGGGATCCTACTGTCTCCTCTTTTCATATTTACAACAGCTAACTGATCTACTTCGGAGGGGGCGACTACAATCTTTACGACAGTGCTTCGCGTTCGCTAATTCTAAGAGGGCTCATTCCCAGTCTCTGGGTTGATTTGCAGGTACCCATCGAGGTCTTAAAAATTCCTCTTAGCGACGCCTACGTCCGCCCCTCTAGTGACCATCCGTAGTCATGTCGTCATAAGTAGGCCACATGGGCAGGTTCATATCATCCATCGTCACGCAGTGACCGGCCCATCGCAGTCAAATGGATATCGGCATGGCGTGGATACTAAGAACATCTTTTTTACGGGATCTAAGCTTTAGGAACCATCCTTTTCGCTTCAGCGTCCGTATTCTCAGGAAGCAGTGAAGATATGTAAAATGGTCGAGTCTTCTTTCTTGGCTCTCATGGACCGTCTACGTCTCCTTCCACTACATGCACCTTGCCGGGACCAAAACCCTGTCAACAGAAACGAAGCAACGAGTCCCAGGAAGCAGACTTGAAGAAGTAGACACGAGTGCTGGGACAAGAGATTTATTCGCCTGACGTTTCTAATTCCTGCTCGAACTCATCATCAATGACAAAAGTAGATACGAGTGACTCATGCACAGGGGGCTGCAGTATTTACAGGATGCAGTCGCCATGCTACCGCACTACTATGACTATTTACGGCTCTCCCCCTTCATCAGGGATAGTTGCACTTGATGTGATGACTGTTTGATGGCCGGCATTCGCGTCGTTAATTGCTGCAATTCCATCACGTGCGTTGGATGTTGGTGTGATGATTACTCGACCATTTGATGCACTGACCCAGGCGTTGGAAACAACGTTCACCTGTGTGCCTCCCGCGTGTCTAATTACTCCGCATAGGCGAAATCTCCGCACCGAGTATGGAAGGGGAAGACCACTACACGTGTTAATGGACTGGGGACCAGTGAACCATGACTCAAATAGCCCCCGGCTCACGCCGTTGTCGCCTCCTGAGAGAACTTCGGCCTCGTATTTGAATATTTGGCCGGATCTCGTCGAATGAGCCGCAACTTGCGGGCTGGCGTCATTTCTCCGCACCACCGCAGCGCGTTCGGCCATTCGCGTCCGGAGCTGTCTTCCGGTTTCTCCGACGCAATTGCCTTGTCCGCAACCGGATCCGATAAACGACTCCAAAAATCCTGTGTATGTTAAGTTCTGGTGTTGCCGACTAAAATGCTGATATGCACCGGACATCCCACTCGCGATTCCATTATCGATCTTGGCACTTCTGGAAACTGTACTCTAAATAGGCTTGAAGTAGACCATTGGTGTGACAGAAAAGAGGCTATAAGACCTGCGTTCGAATGCACGTATACTCTAACAAGTACAGTCATAGTATTTAAAAATTATATTTCCCAATGTAATCAAATGACAGCTGGCATCCCATTGTTGTTTAGTTACTAAATAGAGTACCCTCTGGCGGAATACGTTGCAAGTGAAATAAGGTTAAGTGTAATAAACTAAGTGAACGAAATCATTGGTAACGCGTCGATTTATGACGCAGCGGCCACCCGTCGAACTTCGTAATCACACTGCAGATGAGACTATAACATGTTTCGTCCCATATCTATGATGTTTTTAATTGACAATGGAGCTCAGTGATCGACATAGGTGATCCTTTGAACCTATGGTAAACTCCCGTAACTATCTTAAAGGGGCAGAAAGCCAAGAGTTGTGATTGCATTTTATTTTTTGTCTACGATTTTAGCAAAGGGCCCAATGAATATTTATAACACTGAGCTTGGATTACTTCATCCTATAAAGAAAGGTTACAGCATATCCTATCATGGATGGTACGCCATCAATACATAGAAAAACAATAATTTTAGTTGAAAGCCTTTGCTTTTTTAATGAAGCACCTTAGATTTTAATGACTGAGGCGGGTTCGAGCAAATTTTAAGCGTGTAATTTCTGTACTGTTAAAATAGGTCATTTTTTAAATAAATTCCCGTCTTGTTCACGATACACCCTGTCTTATAAAACAATACCCGGTTTATCGAGTTTGAGATTTATTAAAAGTAACAAATAACATCTGTACACAAAATTTGTCACGACTTGACACCAAATATTAAAATGTTTTAAAACTGTGGAACGCAAGCGTAGGTCGCATAAGACAGTAGAACGGAAACGGCGACCACCGTTCAAGTGCTTATAGTAAACCTTGGTCCTATACAAAGAGTTCGCAGTCGTCCACCGCATCAAAACCCTGGTTTCCATGCAAACGCTCACGGTAGACTTCGTTCGGTTTTCGTCGCAACATCGGAAGGTAAGATATAAAAGTATATGATTGCAGGGAAGTGGCCTAAGTCGATGTTTACGACGTAACTGCACCCATACGCGCATCTCATGCAACATTTTCGATGTGATGAACTTCCAAAACTCCCTAGAGAACTGTTAAAATGGGTGAGAAAAGCGACTTGGCACATCTACACACACGGCCATCATTAAAGCGATATACAAGTCTCATTGAAACTCTAGTTAGAGCAGACAGGTGGACAAGAAGTAGACTTGCTCTGCCTGTGAGAAGAAAGTAGCAAGACCAACAGACAAAGATTCAACCCCTGACTAGAGCAGGTCTTAAGAACATTGGTGGCCGGAAGATCATTTTTGACTAGCACTTGTAAGACACCTTGCTAAGACATTTTCGTTAAGATATCCGTAATTTCTGATCATTCCAACGCAATGGTGCATACAAAGCCTGCATTTGTATATTTTTGATAGTATGTTAGAGGCGGTGGTGACTAGCTGATGACGGTGGCTCTGCAAATGCTGGCTGCCGTTCGTGAACAGTGTTCACGAAAAAACTTGCCTGCTCAGTTTACGAAACGTTTTTTCAACGCTTCAATAAGCCTCTTTGTGCTTCAGTTAGCTTCCTGGATAGCTACTTGTCCCACGTGGTCACCGATGTGGACTTATTTGCTTCCATCACCGGTCTTAAACAACCAACCACTCGACTGGGCTCAACCCTCTGTCTTCTGCCCTGTCTTTGACATCTTGAATATCCGCTCAGCATAACGTTGACCCAGAAATTATCTTCCATTATCCGGGTAAACCAGCAAATTAATTTTACTTTTTAGTCTTGCCTTATTGGCTGAATTGCCGACTGAGCTCAGCGAAGTAGGTTTTTCCTAATGGGGTCTCCACTGTCAACACAGTATTCTGGTTTCCAATCAGATGGAACTTCTGCTACCTTTTGGACAAGCATACCTTTCTTAATGACTGCCTTCCCACTAGAATCACATGTTTTCATAAATGCAAATACATTTTATGATGGATATGCATAAATTGATGCGCCATATACTTGTTTTGTTGGAATTCACAAATAGAAAGTTAAAATAGGAAGGTAGGGGCCAGGGCACTTTCAAATTTTCAGGGTGGTATCCGGTCTTAAGACGACTACATGTGCGCTCGCGTGCTTTAGCAAGCAATTACGCAAAAGGGCACGTCAGTTACATTAGATCTCCCACGACGTCACAGAACATAAACACGGTTGCAAGCCTGTCATCAGAAGACATAAATACCTAGTAGGTTGTACGTACTGATTGCCATCCGGCTTTCATCAAGCTATTGCATGGTTTGGACTACAGTTTTGATGAATATGTTTAATTGTTGGAGCAGATCTCCAAAAATAACACCGCAAAGGAGAGGCTGGCTCATTGTCAAAGGCAGCATAGGGCTTTTAGTTTTTGAGACGTTACCATGTGCATGCGTGCGTTACACTATGCAGTGGCGAAAAAAACGATTTTGTGGATGATGCATTTTTTTCTCGAAAGTTAATACAGTAGGCGGGCTAACTCATGAAATGTCAACCGAAATTACGGAATGCGTTTTTGTTTCGAAAAGACTAATTAAGTACGGTCGTAAAACTAATCGTCCTGCAGTGTAATGCTATCATAATTCAGTTACCTCAAGATGTCCGCCTTCCAACGAACTGCGTTCGAACCTACAATCAGTAAAAACAGACTACTTAAGTAGCATGATTTTTTCTCATTGATCTTCGGTACCTCTAAAAGTCCAATTATATTTCATGGAAAACATGCATAAAAATATTCATCCTTTTGCTCATTCGGTAGAAAATTACGCTTACTTCCAATTTTGCACTTGAAGGAAGGGAATAATTCGGTTTTCAAAAACGTTTCCAATTCCCGATTAATTTTGAAGCCCGACCTGCCGTTACACTTACACTCAGGGTTTTGCAAACTACAAGCCGTACGCTTTCTGCGTATGGAAAACCATACATTTCTCTACGTTTTTAAGGGAGACTATGTGAGGTTCATAAGATTTGGCAGTGGAGTTGAGTCATATTGTCAACTTTTCAATCCATATTGGTAAATGCAGAGACATGACGTTTAGTTAATGGCCACTTCACGGTATTAAAAATCCCACAATTATAATGTTCTTTAAAACCAAATTATACCCTTTCTTCGAGTAGAAAATTGGGGGAAGATGTAATGTTTTACCAAATGAGCAAATATGAACATTTTCTGTATATGTTTCATGAAATATGATTGGCATTTTAAGAGTATCGATGGGCATTGAGAAAAATACATGCTACGTAAACAGTCATTTTTTACAGAATTTGGTTTTTGCATGCAGCCGGAAAGAAGTTCATTCTAAAGCCGGTATCCTGAGGTAACTGAATTACTGTAGAATTATGCTGTCAGATGATTAATTTTACAACTCTACTTAATTAATCTTTTCGAAACGAAAACGCATTGTGGAATTTCGGTTGACATTTCACGAGTTAGCCCGCGTACTGTAGGAAATCAAGCATGAATGAGAAATTGCCGTTAGAAAGCATAAACGCTGGGCGTGGTGAAAACCGTAAAAAATCTCAAATGTAAGTTTATTCACTGCTGAAATAAATTCACAATGCTAAAACGAGAAGAGACTTCAATTCAGTAATCAAATCACATGAAAACCTAAATTCACACAAAAGACAGCACTAGATGAGCGTTTCGTCGATCCCTCCTTGCACATGTGTAATAGTTATGAAATGATTGTTCTCCGAGAAAAAATAGCATAGCCGCCTTATACGTAGATTCATTGACCAATCTCATTAAGTATTAGCCGAAATTCTGAAATGAGTATTTGATTAGGAAATACTACTTCAGTGGAACTGTAATACCTATTGTTTTGCAATTCAATCCCATGGTGTTTCTGGAATGCCAGGATGATGATTTTTGAATGCACTTCTTTTCGGCCATCTGTGAAAGCGTATTCGGTGAAGAATGACTACTATTTAACTTGTCTGCACTTTCTCTAGTGGTTTTCCGTAGCATTGTAAATTCACATAAATTTTATAAAAAGCCTCCGTATAAATATCATTTTTTACGTTCAGTTGATAGGAAATAATGTTTTCTTAAAATTTTCTAATCGTAGAATTACGATCTTTTGGTTCATACAAGGCAGTTTTGGCCCCCCAATGATTTTGAACCTGATCTGTCGTTTCATTTTCGTTTAGAGTTTTCAGTTATCATACTAAATTGTTTTGGTGTAAAGAAATACATACATTTCTTTGTGCCATTAACAAAACACCCCATGGGGGCCACAGCATGTTAAAACGGAGTTGAGGCATATTGCACACTTAATGAGGAGCATTATAAAACGGAAAGACATGACGCTATTCAAACGAACATTACACGGGTTTAAACTTTCCATAATAAGAAGCTTTCCTCTTCAAATATAAGAATAAGAAGGGCGTAGTCTGCCATTAAATACATATTTCTGTGCATGTCTTTTTCAAAACACTTTTGTCTTTAAAAGGACATCGGAAATCGATATGGAACACTCATACTTATTGAACTATCATTTTTCACTGAGTGCGGTTTCTGTATGCGACCAAAAGAGGTGCATTTGAGAGCCAGCATTCTGGCCTGCCTGAAATATCACTAGACTGAGCCAAAAGATAACCAATTCTACAATCCAACTTAAGTAATCCTTCCAAATCGAAAACGCATTTCAAAATTGCGACTAAAGTTTCATGAGATTGACCACTGACTGTATACCGCATTTACGTTTCACAACGAAACGAACAGATACTGGCATCTCAGAAAGTTGTTTTCACCATCACCAGGATGATTATGTGGCTAAGCTGAAAAGGGGGGTAGAGGTGCACTTAGTTTGACGAAGCAGCGTTTGACCCAAATTTGTCTTCATTCGGCCAATCACAAGCCTGAGAATTATGTGGGATCAGCCACACGAACTCGTGCATCTGCTCTATACTGATGGTTCAGAGACAGGGTTTTCTAGGTTGGTTATAAGCAATTCAACGAACCGAAGTTATTAGCATCTTGTAAATTGGCGTTCTGTTTTAGTGCACATAGCGCATTTCTTTAAACAGGAATAGACACACACACACCCCAATGCACTGGATTTTCGGAGCAAATCAACTCGGAATGGTCGATTAAGGTCACAACCGACAGGCATCTGCTAGGACAAGCTAGCCCATACTTTAATAGCACAACGGCAGACGACAGGTATTTGGAGAAGAATAATACGTCCAACACAGTCTCCAATCCCACTGGAGAAAATCATGATTTTGAACCAAACTGAATTCCTTAGAAATATGTCGTCCCTATTCAAGTATCAATTGACGCATAAATTTTATATCATGGACCCTGAAAAAATAAAGATCTCAGTTTTTAAAAATATCAAAACATTTTTTACGGAAGAAACATTCATTGGAAGGTACTGACAAATCCCCGATGCAAAGTGTGCCGATAATAACAAAATTCTGCAGGGTATTCTCAAGTGCGCAACACTGACATCTCATAATGTCAATGGTACTGTTTAGCAATACACCTGACAATTCGACTGTCGGTTTTGACTATGTCTGTCGTGTAACATGTTAATTACAGTGCGTGACCTATCTCATGAAATGTTGGCTGAAATTCTGAAATGCGTTTTCGATTAGGAAGGATTACTTGGTCGCGGTTGTGATACTGATTATCTTAAGACATACTCTTATAACATTTTGGACTCGGCAGGATGTCGGCTTTTAAATGCACTTCTTTTCAATCTCCTGGAGAAAGCGTGCTCGGTAAAAAATGACTACTTATTTAGCATGCATTTTTCCCATTGATTTTCGATGGTCTTGGAAATTCAAATATATTTTATAGAAACCACAGACAAAAATATGCTTTCTTTTAATCAATCAATAGAGAATCACGTCTTCTTTATATTTTATACTTAAGAAAGGAGTATAATAAGGTTTTAAAAAAGTTTCTAATTATGAGACTTTTTAAGACCGCGATATGTCCATTCACATAGCATCGTACCTGGACGTTTAGCACTGCTCCTCGTGAAACGTACAACATGGTTCGCATCCATTGCAAAATTACATGGACACTGTATGATATCTCTTTAATGACATAGAAAAATATGGGATTTTCTTTACTCGGGACGCATGCATCTTGCTGAGTTTCATCACTAAGCGTTAATGCAACGAATGATCAGGCTCCCAATTTTTCGGCAATTAGAAACCTTTTTTAAAACCTTATTATACTCCTTTCTTAGGTATAAAATATAAAGAAGACATGATTCTCTATTGATTGACTAAAAGAAAGCATATTTTTTGTCTGTGGTTTCTATAAAATATATTTGAATTTCCAAGACCATCGAAAATCAATGGAAAAATGCACGCTACTTAAGTAGCCATTTTTTGTCGAGCGAGCTTTCTACAGGAGATTGAAAAGAAGTGCATTTAAAAGCCGACATCCTGCCGAGTCCAAAATGTTATAAGAGTATGTCTTAAGATAATCAGTATCACAACCGCGCCCAAGTAATCCTTCCTAATCGAAAACGCATTTCAGAATTTCAGCCAACATTTCATGAGATAGGTCACGCACTGTAGATTATAGTGGTAGTAGACTTGCACAACATCCAGCGGAATTCATCATCCTCCCCCCCCCCTGGATTTGTTGTTGAAACATAATCAGGAAGGTAGGAGGTGGGAGAGGATGCAGGTGGCTGACACGGCGAAAACCCACATCTAGACGTACCACCACACTCCTAGGTCACAATGCACAATAACCACGATTTTACACACAACAAGAGAAGAGGGAGACAGCTTTGATCCCGCGGAGTGGGGATGACGAATAAGTAAGTTCGGAGGCAGGATGGATCAGATGTGATTATGTGGCCCCACCTGAAGTAAACAAAACCCAGCCGCCTGTAGTACGGGACTGGTGGTAACAGGGATTTTTACAGGTGGTACCGGAGGGACGCACAGGCGACGCGGTCAAGTAGTTACATGCAAAAGAAAAAACCATTAAGCGTGCGAGGTTGGAGTTTGAGTGGTTGAGAAATAGGTGCCCTAACCCCTAATCCTAATCCCTAACTCGAATCCCTAACCCCTAACACAACTTCTGACACCTAGTTCTAAGTCCTAACCTCCTTACTCTAATCACTAACCCTAATCCCTTACTCTTTAAAACTAGCTGTAAATCTAACACTTCACCGCAGTCGTACTCTGTAACCATGAAACATCCAACACGAAAGTTAGAGGGAGACGACAGGCCAAAAGTCAAGAATGACCACCGGCATTGCACCGAAAAAGGTAGACTCGGCAACAAAGAAACGAGGATGCCAACAGAACATACACACCGCAACGCACAGCAACACCATGCCAACGTAATCACGCCAACTCAAAATACTTAAGTAGGTCAACAGTATTGTGTCCATCAGATGCAGCTACATAACTGCATCTTACAGTCGCCCAAGTTACACTTTCATGATATTGGATATTGGCGTTATGATTGCTCGACCATTTGACGCGCTGACCCGGGTGTTGGGAAGAGTGTTCACCAGTGCGCTCCCCGCGTGGCCAATTACTCCGCCTAGACGAAGTCTCAGCACGCTGTATTGAATGGGAAGATCATTGCACTTGTTGATAGACTGGGGGCCAGGTAATAATGACTCAAGCGGCTCCCGGCTCACGCGGTTGTTACCTCTTGCGAGAATTTCGGCCTCGTCAAATTTGAATGTGTGGCCGGAACCCGTCGAATGAGCCGCAACTTGAGAGCTGGCGCCATTTCTCCGCACTGCTGCAGCGTGTTCGTCTCTTCGCTTCTATTGGCAGTATTGTGTCCATCAGTTGCAACTACATAACCACATCTTATAGGCGCCCAAGTTGTACTTTTATGAGAAAAGAGAATTATATCAGCCTATCGAATGATCCGGCTAGTTTTGCATTGCCCTTAGAGCAAAAATTAATAAGTGATTACGTCATTGGGCAAACATATTGCGGGGATTCACATAAAATTTGCTAACTGGAAAGTGGTGCGCAGACGGTCAGAAGATTCCTTTGATGAGCAGCTACAAAAATATATATTCCCGCATAAATTTACTTTGCTACATTTATCCAGAAGGTTTGCCCAAAACTATTTTTTATGAATCTTTGAAGTGAAACGGCGTGGATGCATTAAGAAAAAATAATAAAAAATTTAGTTGGTTTATGTGTGATTGTATTGGGAACCCGTGAAAGTCTAATCGAGAAGATAGTCAATGTCTGGTTAATGAGTACTGTTTAGAAGAGGAGGAGGTGAAAGAGGAGAAGGAGGGGGAAGAGACAAAATATTAACACTTTGTAAACTGCATATCCGTGATTTGATGTCTGAAGGCAGCATAAAAGCAAGTGATGCATCTAATGAAATATCGGCCGTAGTTCGGGAAAGTGTTTTCAGTCTAAAAGGACCTTTCAGGTGAGATTGTAATATAGAAGATCATGCAGCATAATTCTGATATATTTCAGTCACTTCAGGGTATCGACAATTTAAAGCGCTTCCTTTCAAAAGGCTGCATATGCGCTATCCCCATAAAGTGGAAACTTATTTAGTAGAAGTTTTCGCATAGATTTTAAATGATCCCATGAAAAGGTTTAGTAGTGCCTTTCTGAAGTCTGCAACAAGATCTATGTACATAACAACATTTTGCGAACGCTATGATGAATCTTTTTAATAGATCCCAGAAATATATTGTTTTACATAGATTTAAACTTTACAACATTTAACTGTGAATCCTCAAAATTCAAGAGAAAAGGCGAGTCGGGTAAAAATCTTTGACATTTGGAGACCGTTTCTAAAACTAAAGCTGCCTTTTCTGTGGATATGAAACGTGAATAAAACATGATTTTTTACAAAATCTGAACTGCATGCAATATGTTTCTTCATGCCTTCCATAAAATGAACTCGAAATTTTGCGAAAGCATAGATCATCAGAAAAAATTATACCAGGCGACTAAGACCATTCTAGTAAATGCAATTTTATGGACGGTAGGTCGGACGCGCATATAGAATCAGAAACCTGAATTGATTAAAATATCCTTCCGTTATGCTGCGCTAAAGTCAATAATATTTGACCACTTAGAAAATTCCTTCTGAAGACGAGTTGGCGAGCATCCGCTGCTTTCGATAAATTTTCCTCAGGCCAGCACAATTACATGGGTGCGGGTTACAGCCCAGCAGTCCATAGGAATAAAACAAAAAAATCGGGAACGAAAATTTTGATCTAGTACCGGCTTCTGCAGACAGTATCCAACATTTCAAATCAGCACGTGCAGATAGCAGTTATCAACTCCCGAACAGGGGACCAAAAATTCGGAACTTGCTGACAAAAGAACTCGTGGAAAAGTTAAAAAAACTTCGGGAGAGCAAAGATATCTTGATAACTAGAAAAAAAACAGGTGTTTTTATAATGAACAGATTGTAATACGCAGCGAAGATACTGTCCATATTATCAAGCCAGAAGAAATTCAAGAAGACAGACAAAGAAAAGGACTGCACTGATGAGGTAGAGGTAAAACTGACTGAATGTCGAAGAGTGTTCCACAAAGGGGGGTTATAAAAGTGACCGTTACCTCAAACACCTCCAGCCAGTCGGCACACATATCCTTCGACTATATGGTTTTCCTAGGATCCACGAGGAAGGCCTGTTAGTTCGTTCGGTGTCACAGATGCGAAACTCTCCGTGTCATGCGATAACTAAGTGTTTAGCAGAAAAGCCCAAACCCTTACTACATCTACTAGCACCACGCAGCTATCGAGATATCTTTGAATTCATAGGCGACATCGAAGACCTTAACCGTAACGGCAGGGTGTTTTTGCTAGACGTCACATCGCTTTTGGCAAACGTCCCGGTCACCAAGGCAGTTAAATTCCACCTGTTATTTTATATCAACCAATCAGTAGGAAATAGGAATGGCGATGAACACACTCAAATAATTATTATTAAGATGCGCATTAAACGTGCAGTTTCTTTCTCTTAGCCGATGAAGAGATTCCAGCTAAGCGATCAGATCGATAAGCTTAAACATTACGGTCATTATGTTGATGGTAACTTTGCGATTGGCAGCGCAGAAACAGACGTAGCTACTTAGTTAAATGTTGTAAATCAGGCAATCTGTCGATAAAATTTACGTTGGAGATGTTCTTCTAAACAGGAGACGTGACTGTTATCGTCCGAAGGAGCCTCTGCCGGAAGAAACCCCGGTATGGACAACACACGAACTTCGCCAATTTCGTTCCCCCTCCAGAAAAAGGAGGTTTAGTCCGGTATTTGGCAAAAGGAGCTAGGAAATTTCCTTAACAGATAGCATCGAGGAGGAACTAAGAAAAGGCCAGGTCTTTCTCCTAAAAACGGGTATCCTGACCGGTTAACTGCAAAGGACGTTGCAGAACGACCGCTAAAACCCACCACACTGACTGACGAAAAGAAAACTTTGTTCTTCAAAGTGTCTTTTCAGGGAAACGCCGCAAGAAGCCTTGGTCAAGCTTTCTCGTAAACCTTCCCAACAGCAAGGATTCGAATATCGTTCTCTACTAACTCTATTTTAAGCGGGGAAGGTAAGTATAGGCTGCCATCTCAGACCACCTCAATGTGCATGTACCCTTTCACTTGCTCCTGTGGAGCAGGTTATATTGGTCGTACGAGTCAGCGCCTATTCGAAAGAATACAGGAACACCTCCCCGCATGCCTGCCAAAAGACGAAACTAGGAACATAAGCAGTGCCATTCTTGTGTATTCACTTAATCCAGGGCATCGTGTGGATCCCTGGGAAGTTTTTCGTGTGATTTATAAGACCCCCTCGAGCTGTCCTAGGCTACTGGGTCAGCGTCTGTTGGCAGCAGCAGAAGTGGCCGCAATTAGGCTACGAAAACCGACCGTATGCGCCCCGAAGAACGTCGTTCGGGCGCCAAGCTTTCCCTGTTCAAAGGTTGACTAACCACATGCAACTGTCTGCGTCCTTTCGCTATCGCCCCATCTGTGCTTCAAAACTAACTTTTGCCGATTTTCCATTCAGTGGCATGTTTGACTGTACCCCGTTGCCATGTAATTGGACTGGCCTGAGTAGAATTTATCGAAAGCATGGTGTGCTCACAAAGTCGTCTTCTGAATACTGCTATGGGAATTTTCACAACACTAAAATCTTCTCTAATCGAAAATATTTTAGGATTACGGCTAACAATTCATCACATATGTCATCTGCAACTATTTTCGCCCTTGAAACAACTTGTTTTCGAGATTATCCTTCGGTTTCTAACCTGCTGTGTATTTTCGTACCATGGTGGTAGTTTAGCAACCGTGTTTATGTCCGTGTAACATCGTGGGAAACCTTACACATCCGGCGTGTACTTTTACCTGACTGCGTAGTAAAACTCACGAATGCACTCGCAGTCGTCTTAAGACCTGCTGTCCCTCTAGATGTCGTTATGACTTACGACAAAAGAAGCATAAGAATGTCCGATTTACGCAT
Organism: Spirometra erinaceieuropaei; assembly: GCA_902702965.1. Classification (NCBI taxonomy): domain Eukaryota; kingdom Metazoa; phylum Platyhelminthes; class Cestoda; order Diphyllobothriidea; family Diphyllobothriidae; genus Spirometra; species Spirometra erinaceieuropaei. The sequence goes on from CACRXP010000001.1 coordinate 4,636,328, forward strand.
TTTCACCATAAACTGTGCGTGCAAATACACAAGGACTTGAGGCCGGTATAAAGGCAGTCATTATGAACAGTACGCTCTTCCAAAAGGTAGCACAAATGTCATCCGATTAAAGACCATAGTATCATTTTGACAACCAGGAGGCTGTTGTAATCCCTGCAGGGAAAACTTAGTCCATTGAGTTCACTTTATCAGTTGCGCAGGAAGAAAATGTCTAACGTTAGGTCATATGCCAGTTCACCTGGAAAATGGACTACATTTTCTGGGCTGAGTTTATAATGGGTGGACACTGAACATGATGGCATTGAAGTTGATGTCACAGTCAAAGCAGAAAAGGGCACATAATAAGAGGGCATCCGACGGTAGCGGTGGTTGGTAGAAAGGATTCGCTAACTAGCAAAGTAAATAAATAGGGCTATGTCTTTGGGAAGCCAGTCCGCGAAAAATTCTAAGGTGGACACTTACAGCGCATCACTGTAAAAAAAGGCAAACCACAGCTCGCGCACTCATCGAGACATTTGGTGCAGGCCAGAACAAAGGAGTCAGTTTCAAGGAAACTACCAGCAACAGGAGCTAACATCCGCGGTGCCCCCAGTCATCCGCTGTCCATTACGGCCTCTTATGCACTTTCGAAAATATCCAGAATACGTGTACCACGTTTTCGTTGAGGCAACCGGAAATCATGGGTAGTAACATGGAACGGGCCTACTGGCAGTGTCCTAAGAGTGCTCCACCAAAAGATTCCCTACATGTCATCAGTGCTGTTGTGAACTGTTTGAGCCTGGTGCTGAATTTCGGTCTGCTGATCGTCCTATTTCTTCTCACAGGTAAAGCAAGGCTATTTCTTGTCCACCTACGGGCATTAACTGCTTCTGCGGCCTTCTACAGTTTCATTGAGATTTGTAATCGCCTCATACCCTACCAAAACTTTCCCACCGATCCAAACCTTGGCGCAATACTGTGTTATGTATGGATGAGCAATTATCTCTCCCTCACCTCTTACACATTCGGGACCCTTATTCTGAATTTTATAGTGGGGAATAGGGCAATTCAGATTGCCTGTAAATACCAGTACTCATTCTCCACTTCTCTGGTTGCCGATCTTGCCTACTTAGGTGGCATGGGTCTAGTTAGCTTAGCCTTTGTGCTGCCTCAAGCTTTTATATTGCACTGGGATGGCAAATATTGCCGCTGTCGTGATACAAACCTGGTTCATGGACACCTTGTTTCTCTTTACGCTGAAATATTCGTTCGCTTTGGCCTGGTCGTAATCCTCAGTACCATCATCCTGAGTATCTCCTGTTACAAAATTATTTACTGGGTGCGTAACACACCTGCTGAGCAGCTTTCGGACACCTGGAACAGTTTTGCTTTCGCCAGCACTACTAGGGAGCAGATGGAGGCCTTCAGTCGGCCCCAGGGATGGATGACGGCGTCTATCTGCACTTTGCCACTTTCGGCGAATTTCATAGTAGTCAGCATCCTCGAAGCGGGACATGAGTTCGTATGTGCTGTGGGACTCTGCACATCAATGCCATACTCTCCGTTCGCCAGAGTAGCCCACTTTCTGATTGACCTTCAGCTATTCCTCCTGCCAATCATCATCACGATCTACATTCCCGCGCTGCGAGACTTGCTTGCGCGTGTCTGTCATAGACTCTTCTCGCCATGTATACGGCAATTCAAGACGGTGCTACCGAATAGCTGGACACCCGCGATCTTTAAACGGTAATTCTTATATTCGAGTTCCATCCAGCCGCTGCCGATAACTGCTCGGATTTACTTGTATTCCATGTCTTGATGACTGCTTAGAGATGTTGAATCTGCACAGAATGAACGTGGGAAGAGTGCGATCGTAGTGTCTAGGCGGAAGACAGTTTTATTTATTCATATGATTTTGATTTATCTTATTCAACAATAAAGGTATGCTCACATCCGCCATATTTGTCATTGTTAGAAACTACTGTTCCGTATTTCCGGTTGCGGCGTACGCGCGCTGTTTTGTGATAGATGAACTATGGGTCACGTCTACCCTGTGTGAGTTTGGTGTTTCATAAAGTCAGTAGAGGAGCCGATAGGACTGTTACTATTTCCTTACTCTTGGAATTCTGCTTTGTGATTGAAATATGGCAAATGCCAATGGCACAGGAATTAACAGGAAAGGAGTTTGCCTTATTTCGAATACCAGTGTACGGTAACACAGAAATTGAGTGTAAGTAAACTGTTCTACTCGGAAGTACATTCCCTTTAGCTTTTTAGTGTTCTTCTATTTCCCACAAGATGTTTGGCTTTTTGTCTTCGGTATTCACTTTGAAATAATATGTGTTACGCATACAAAGGACCTGTACGTTAAGTTTTGATATTTTTTAGGGGGTTAATTGGGTTGTTTGCTAAGCTTTAACGAAATGGGTTATTGTAAAGTTTAATCGCATTCATTATTTTATTGATGTTGAAATAGCACATGGCATTTTCATTAATCCAAGACCTCAAGTCTCTTGATCAGCACTGCATGGCATTTTTCTATGGAAAAATAAGTGATAACACTCACATCATCTCATAATGCTTTGGGATCTTTGTCCGGTTATCTGACAACAGGTGACCTCATTCAACCTTCGTATACAGATGGCTTGTGCGTCGCAGACATCTTTAGCTTCACGGAACAATATCGTCCTTTTTGTCACTGGACACTGTTCCTTCTTCTGAACCGAGTAGTTTTTCCTTGAAAACACAATCCTGCTTGGTCGCACATAGAAAATGGAAATGGTTGTGCTCCCATTTGGTGCGAGCTTCGTATAGATTTGACGCCGATGTTAGCATCGAAAAGACATTCCTCTGAGATTTCGGATGCATGGTGCATTTTAGCTTATAGATGTGCGGAAACAGATATTTGCAGGCGTTCATTCATACCGTTTCCTGTGAAACAACGACGAACGCCGCCTGCCCCTAGATGCCGTTCTAGTTCCTTGATCTACCAGCGAAAACAAACCTGTCGATTAATTGCACCTTAAGAGAATCAGGTCTGTTTGAGTTTATAAGTGAGGCTGCACACTTGGTTTGGTAAGTTGGATACTACTGGGTAGTCGGTCGGCATATTTTCCATAGCAGATGCATACCTAACTAACCTTGTCCTCGATTGATATATTGGACATCAGAAAATTGCGTGCCATTGAGGGATATCTCCAAAATACTTTTCAAGCATGTCATAGAACAAATGTTTAAAATTTAGAGGCTTTCTGCGCTGGCGTCTGAAGGCACGTTGGAAGGTCTGTTGCAATCCTAGAGAGATGCTTACAAATTATATGAGTAAAATGGTGGCTTCAGGGCGTTGGAGCTTCGAACAGAAGCCGAATAGTTTCACATCGGCTGGGAGCTACCACGGTACAGTTGCATAACCACCAAATAGAGGACGTGCAGCATCTTAAACGATATGACAAACTAAGTTCATTGACCACGGGACGATTTTCAACGTCTTGCTGACACCTACCTCCTCTCAGGCTTGGGATTCCTAACAATGTCTGAGCTTCCTTTCAAATGGAAGCAAAATTTCGCATTTATTTAGTGAAGACAGACGGTTAAGTAGGAGCAGACCCGTCCGCTCAATCACATCCCTTACCTTAAATATCTTTTCGATTATTTACTGATGACGGGAAGAGAGCACTCGTCATTGTTAACTCAGTCTGTAGTAACGGTAAAGAAGTGCGATCGAGCACCTCATGTTCTTACTTACGTCAATGTGACCGATCGGAAGTTCCTTCAGACGTTCACGAACACTCACGGAGGAGACAAGATGACAGGTGAGAATTACACGAAGTTCAAAAAAACACTGGATAAAACGAAAAATAAAAATGCGTTGTGTATTCCGGTGCATTTTTTACAGAGACGATGTCGGTCATTGATTAAAAAATGTCCTTTTAAATCCGTACTCCACAATAAGTGGTACGAAATATGAAACTTAACAAACGAAATCCAAGCGATCATGTCAGGACAACTAAAAATGGAAGTTTTGTTTATCAGATTACTGCCTTTCAAAGGACGACTTCTTCGCAAGCAGAGTATGCCTAATTCATATTGACCCAACTGCGAAAAACTCCGCGCCTCGGTGGGATTCGAACCCACACAGTAAGGAGAAGGCTTTAGTACAGCCAACACTCTAAACACTTGAGCTACGAGGCCCCGCCGGAGGACTTGAGTTTAATCACATTTGGGTCTAGTTTACCCACCAAACCTACTGCAATGTCTGGAATCCACCAAATCTGATACAGTAAGTTGACTGCCCAAGAAGGCTCCACACAGGGGGTCACATAACCGACCGTGACCTAGAACACCTCCGACCAGTCGGCACACATATCCCTCGACTATATGGTCTACCTAAGATCCATAAGGAAGGACTGCCAGTCCGTCCAATCCTAGACATGCGA
>CACRXP010000001.1:4648034-4710737 GCA_902702965.1 Spirometra erinaceieuropaei
TCTTTGATGCATACTGTGAATTGCCCCCGGAAAGTCTTACATTTCGACTAATTCTCCCACCCTCATCCACTGTCCATCCCAGTGTTCGACTCGAAAAATCCCCAATAACAGGAAACGAAACAACCGGTGGTCTCGTCTACTAGGTTTTCATTGACAGTGCACTGCACGCAGATGTATGCCCTTCAGATACTAGGCCACATCAAACGTTTCTTTCATCTCAAGTGACATTTGAGGAGCAAAGTTCAGTTCAGTCTATTTGAGGGAAATATAGGTGTTGAACCTTTGAACTCCCTATTTGTTACAAGGAAGCGAACTATATGAAAAATGTGAAAATGGAAACATCAAACAGCTACAGAGTTTCTTCAGATTGGCAAAGTTTTCGAAGCCAGACAGATAAACGAATTGTTCCAAGAGTGAAAAACAATTAACTTTACTTAGTGTGCTGTACAGTAGTCTGTCTATGGATAGTTGGTGCTATCTCATTTTCTGAGGGAGACTAATTAGATGCCAACACACATTCAACAGATAAGGGACAATAAACAAAACAAGCATTACTGAAATGCAAGCAGTAATATAAAAACCTTAATAAACTGTTAGAACGAAATGCTAGACGTTGTCGGTCAGGTGGCATTATGACGTTTGGGGGTACACTGGTCGAACTTGCGTTTAAAGGCCTCGACGGAGGTGGACACGACGACATCTGCAGGCAGAGCATTCCAGGCCTCGATCACTCTGTTTGAAAAGGAGAAGTTCCGAATGTCCAGCTTGGCGCCAGTTACGCGTAGTTTAAGTGGATGACCTCGAAGGTTCGTTGTGGCCGCTAACTCAAAGAAATCAACAGGTACGAGACAGCAGTCGTAGCCGCACAGTATACAGAATGTTTGTGTAAAGTCGCCCCTTAGCTGTCTGTAACTCAGTGGAAAAAGGCCGAGATTTGACAATCGTGTTTCATAGGGTAGTGAACCCTGTCCACTTACGAGTTTGGTTGCCCGCTTTTGGACTTTCTCAAGGATGTTGAGATCTTTAGAGGTCCAGGGTTTCCACGCCTGAATAGCGAACTCTAGCTGTGGCCGTACGAAAGTCCGAAAGACTTTAACGAAGCAGTCCTCATCGAAGGTAGAGAAAGCACTCTTGACAAGCTAAAGGACTGACATCGCAGACTCGGCTACCTTGGAGCAGTGGTGCGACGGTTTTAGAGAAGCTGTTACCCACATACCCAAGTCTTTCTGAGCGGCTACGCCCTATAGTGTATGCCATTTAGGTAGTAAACCCTCCGGATTAGAGTTCGGGTCCTGCCGACTCGCAAAACATTGCACTTAGTCACATTAAACGGCAAAAGCCAGTCCTGTGACCATTTCTCGAGTCGGGTCAGCTCTGCCTGCAAGCTCTCCTCATCAAATTCAGTTCGGATGACGCTTCAAAGTTTAACATCATCAGCGAACATAGCAACATCACAATTCAGTTCACTGACGCAGTCGTTGACGTATATAATGAATAGGGTAGGGCCAAGAACGGAGCCTTGTGGAACACCGCTTTCAACCGCTACCTCCGCCGACTGCCTGTCACCGACGTGGACGATTTGAGAGCGACCGATCAATAAACTTTGTATCCACCTCGGGAGATTTCCCCTTATGCCTGTTCGGCTCAGTTTGTACAGGAGACGCTGATGTGGTACAATGTCGAATGCTTTCTTGAAGTCGACGTAGACTGCGTGCACTGCATTGCCGCTATCGACTGCCCGGGTCCAGCGATCTAAACAATAAAGTAGATTTGTCACGCATGATCTGCCTCTACGAAATCTGTGCTGGCCATCGCATAGCAGATGATGCTCTTCTAGGACGTGCATTATTTCTCGCTTAATTGTTTTTTCCATAATTTTGCAGCAAATTGAAGTAAGGCTGATTGGTCTGTAGTTGTTTGCTAAAACCTTGCTCCCGCCTTTATAAATTGGCGTGATAAGCACGGATTTACAATCGGCGGGCAAATAGCCTGCCTCGAATTAAGCTTGGAAGAGCATGGACAGCGGTTTGGATAGTTCTCCAGCAAGCTCCTTCAACAATTTCGGCGGTATGTCATCCGGCCCAGGTGATTTAGACTCATTCAGTTTCAACAGTTCTTTGCGAGCAATAGCTTCGGCGAAAGAGACATGGTCAATCGTTGGCCCGTTCACTATGTCGCAGTCGGGAGGGAGAAATGCGCTTTCCTTTGTAAAGATGGACTTCAAAAATTGTGAAAGTTGCTCTGCCTTTTCTCCGTCCACCGAATTCTAGGTCGTCACTAGTTTTCAGTAACGGGATTGGGTCTCTGTTTCGTGTGCTTCTTCTTATGTAACCATAGAATAACTTCGGATTTTCTGCGACTCGATTCAGCAGGTCTTTCTCGAAAGTACGCCGCGTCCCGAGGATTAACTTCCTAATTAGGTTCCTCTGTGCTTTGTACGCATTTATCGACACATAGCTCCTATCCGAGAGAAATTTTCTCCATAACCTCCGCTTTTTCTTCACTTTTTTAAAGCTTGTGTTAGCCACGGGGGTCTGCTGTTCAGTTTCTTCCGTGAAAAAAGACATTGGTAATTGAGAAGAACGTGCAGTAACTCACTAAAACAGTCCCAATCCTCGATTATATCACCGGAAAAAGCTGATTCCCAGATTATGGCATTTATTTCAGCTTTCATTTGGGCAAAGTCATCGCGCCAAATGTTCCTTCTAACCCTGGTGGCCTGTTCGGGCACAGAAAAAATGGAGTACTCCCACAACAGTACGACGTGGTCGCTTCGACCTAGGGGGGGGGGGTAGACATTGCACCTCATCAATGCTGTCCAGTGACTTCGTAAGGAACAGATCCAGACAGTTTGCCTGTTGCCCTTCGCGCACCCTCGTCGAAAAAGAGACGTGCTGAGTGAGAAATAACTTGAGGGTCATGTCCAGCAAACGCGGTCGAAAGCATGGTCTCGACCAGCTCCATAAGCTGAACTCCATTCGATAAGAGGTGCGTTGAAGTCCCCCATGATTAAGACGTCGGACCCGATAGAGAATCTCTCCAGGTCCTGAATCAGACGGGCGTCCGCCGTGGGATCATTTCTCGGCGGTCGGTAGACCATCAGGACGTCAAGGCTACGTGAACCCGGCGCTTTTATAGTTAGCCAAATTGCCTCAGAAGTGCACGAAAGTTTATCTGTTTTGTCTGACACTATAAGCCCGCGTTTTACATACGTGAGTACACCTTCGCTCTGACGTCCTGACCTGTCTCTTCTAAGTAGCTGGTATCCTGGTATAGTTAACTCACGGTTGTCCGCCTGCTGATTCAGCCAAGTTTCTGTAAGTGAGATTATATCCGGGGATAGATCAGATAGATGGATCTTGAGCTCGTCAACTTTCGATAACATACTCTGCACAGTTGTTTATAGAAATTTCAGTTTGCGATTTACGGCTGGCAGAGAAGTAAGTTCGATGCGTTTAGGACTTTCGCCTACTATTCCATTTGCGCAGTCATCCGGATCGGGCCCGTCCAAAGAAAGGATGATGGGCGCTGTCGGATTTGGTTGTTGTAGATAACCAGATTCCGTCCTCCTTCGCTGAGTCTCTTCCTCAGCTCTAGAACTAGAAGACAACGTTTCAGTCTCTCTGCTGGCGAGTAATCCGGTTGAAAGAAAACGCCGGGTTTGGTGCCTTTTATTCTAAAACGCCGAGATAGAATCAACCCAGCTTGCTCCTTGCAAGCCAGAAAAACTTTGAGAGGTCGGGACATTGTTGGTGTTGGCAGATTGCTTGTCCGTTTTCCGAGACGGAAGGCTTTGAGTACTTCAATTGCCTCTCTGGGTTCCAGGATATTGTTAAGCAAGCCTTGGAAAAGCCTTAGATCTTCAGAAACCCGCTCTTTAGTAGCGCTTGCGTTAGATTCAGGAAGCCCCTGAATAATGAGACATTGGTCTCTGGCGAGATCGTTCGTATATTTTCGTGACGTATTTCTCTCTGGTGGATGGGGTACTTTAAGGGTATTCAGATGGATCTCTGAAATGATAAGTGCGAGAAACCATCATAGTGTAATGCAAAATGTCTTTACGAATACCTACGAACTGCAAGAAACAGGGTCAGAAACGGTCGACCATGCGCGTCAGGACGAAAATTTCCTGTATCAATTAAATCGTGCGACAACTCTACCTCAAACAAACTCCATAAGATTTCGCGTTCACATCTGACTTGCCTATCCACCTCATCGACCCGCATTACTGTGAGGTTTCAATGCTTCCCAGGAGGAACATCTCCAACTTCTTCTAGCATCTACTGATGTTTGGGCTCTCGTCTACCAGTTTCTGCACACACACACTCAACTGATGTAATGGCACCGAGTGCTGTCAGCCGACCAATGGGCGCAGGCAACAGCAGTGTTCTGGTCACAGTGGTCGAGAATCATATGCACATTCAGATTGCTGAATGGGGTAGGCATACAATTCAGGCATACCATCTTCGTTGCATAACCACTGTGATTGTAATAATCGGTGAACGCGTGCTTCGACCATGAATGTCTCAATTATATTTCGTTATCCAGCAGGATTCACTAAAAACTCCCTCAAAGGAAGTAGAAATTATTCTAACAGGGGGGATAAATTTAACTGCTTGCTTTCAGTTGTTGATGCACTCGTTACAATAATTTTGAGTTCATCTATTCACGCTTGACAACAGCGGCAATATTGATAACATGATTGCGAACGTTACGGAGTTGAGAGTGCATACCTTTCGCCACCAAAAGTTGTCCGGGAACGACGCAGGGAATGCATATTATTTCGTGATTAACTGTGCTATAAGATCCGCAACCCCCTAAAACTGAACTGGATGGCGTTCCATTGGTTAGTACGAAATATTCCTCAGTCTTGAAAATGCATAAGCGACTTCTACCATGCCGCTGGTCCTATCAGTGTTTTCAGCAGGTTTCAAACACCGCCATCCGTACTGTTAACAGCGAACATCCTTCGAGTAGCTGTCCGTTTCTGCTGAGCACCTTTTTAGGTACCAAAGCGATACAAGGCTTTTCGAGTTGGCACTTTCAAAAATATAATGGTTACATTGTAATACGACCACCAAAATTTGCAATCAAAGATAAAATGGTTGTTACTTATTTTCATTAAGTAGTACATATTGTCGTAGTGACACGCCCTGTTCGTAAGGCTGGTGGCGAAATTGGACCCATTTTCAAGTGTCCCGCCATTAAAGCGTTCGTTTTCGTTTCAATGGATGTTGAAATTACACTTTTCAGGACTACATTCATTAAAGCTCTCGGTCGTACTGTGGGGAAGTTTTCACTTGTGATCTGTCAACAAATTCATATTTGCGCCGTTTTCGACGAAATTGTCGTGCGTTGCATCTATTCCAGCTACATATTTCTACGGCTTCATTGGCTATAAGGACTATGTTAATAACATAGTTTTGAAACGTGCATTTGTTAGACATCCTGTAGTAGCTTCGTTTCATTGTTTAATTGTAAAAAGCCATTTTCTGATCTGGAAAATTCTGCCTTGTGCACGCGACGTACTAGGGAGTTTCGTTCATTTTAAGGGGGATTAGGCGACTATACGAATTTTTTATACTTTGCAGGGAAGAGAGTCCATCGAAGATGTTTATTCGGTCCACTCTATAACCATTATTTCCCGCTCTAACACAGCTAGTTTCCTTGGCTTCAATTTTTTCAAGACATAACCGTGTTACACTCTAGCCTAATTGGACAATCTCATCGACGCACAAAGTGCGCCACAAATTGCCTCGAGATTTCGACATGCATTTGACTGTTACAGTGCAATCTGTTTCTTAATTCGGTAAAATAAAAACAAAGATCAGTAATCAACTGGTTAATTAAATTTCCGATATTCGAGGAAAACGTATCTGTTGCCCGACAACGGAAAGTTCGGTCTGTTACATAAAAGCATGCAGTCATTTGAACACCGTTTTGTTTTCCTAATAAAAAAATGGCAAGTAAGTTAGTAAATAAAGGCCCTTCGTCGCCCATCCTTGGCGCGTCCTTTATGTGCAGATTGAACGGTACGATAAACACACGATACAGGAAAGGCGGCTAACAATACTCAAATCCCGAAGCATCAATGCAACCACCTGATGGTGTACAAAATCGCTTGTGCTAGAACGCTCTTTCAAGGGTGCACGCAGTCCAAAAACCCTTACAATTAGTAGAATTCGCAGACGTTTGCTTTAAATGTGCGCATGGAAATTGCGAATTAGTCTAAAATACTGAAGAAGTTGCGGAATGCCGTCACCGCAGAAACCACCGTCACGTTACAAATTTTATGAAGCTACTAGTTTTAAGTCCCTCTCCTGTATTGCATGTTCCAGTAAGCCGACCATCTCGTAGTCCAGACAATGAGGCAACTACGCATGTCTCTCTGAAATGGCAAATGACAAAACAGTGCCAGGCGTGAGAGCTGTCTTAGACGGCAAATGTCCTGCGAACGCCTAGTTTACTTTCAATTTGCGACGCACTAAATCTATAAATGACGATGTTTCTCGTCTTCTGGTAATACTAAGTAACTGAGCCCTCAAGCAAGACTTATTCTGTACTCAGTAAGTGGCTGCTTAACGAAAGCGCACCGGCACGTCTTCACTAGGCATTACTGTCTTAGTATAATGTGACGCAATCAACAAAAATAGGCAGCAATGCAGACGCTGTCTAAACTTTTCTGAGTAGGCGATGGAGGCGGCGGCGGCAGCACCAGTTTACTATTGACAGACGCTATAAGATATCAAAGTTAATTTGCACTGTCGGATAAAGTGTCCAGATTTCCCTTTTTTCACGTTTATTTGCTTCGGCAGATAGAAATATAGGGAGTTGACAGTTCGACCGAATTCGCTTTTATTTGCATCTTACTTCTTACTGGATGACACATGGTTTATACGTGCCCTTAAAAACATGTCCTTTATTTCGTTTTCTAAAAACTAAAAATTAATACTCAGATTTTATCTTGCAGAAAAGTCTGTTCTTCATAAAAATGCTTTATGCACCCGCAACCTCCATGCAGCGCTTCTGATTGCAATATGTCTACTTCAGAATCTGATTCTGCAACTGCCCAGCCGACCTGAACTTCTTTGTAAACACTCAGCCCTGGGGCATATTTACATTAGATGGCGCAATTTATATAATTTGCCAAATCAGCTGTATATCTATAAGCGAGAGGGAGCCAATTCAAGCGCCTCAAGTGAAACACCAGAAAATAAAGAACTTTTACTTAATTAAAATCGTGAAAGAAGTATACAAAGGCGAAATGGTGAGGTGTCGAAAATGCGAAACGTCCTGTTTACCGAGTAAAGGGAATTTTAAGAATATCAAAAGCTTGACAGCGCAAATAACTGAAACTATATAACTGCATAAAAACAACGGGAGTTGCAGATTTTCTCTGTATATAGGTGATGAGAATTCCTCCAGGCATTAGTGTTGTGTGAGCCATGGTAAATAGGTAGGCACGATATGTTTAATTATGAGTTTCAGAATCCTTTTGGAGGTTTTGTGTGTAATTTTCCCGTCTGCGTTTTGTCGCTGAAGTAAACGGCTGTTGCAAAAAGATTTCGCTGGTAATGAAGTCAAAATAGTATCATTGATCACGTGGTCACATTCCGACAGGCTGAAAAATATCGAGAAATTACGACGGGAGTAGTGGATATTATCGTCAGCATGCATTTTTCCGCGTATCAAGACAACTTTCCTTCCTTAAAATTATTACGCGGTTCCTAGCGGCGGTGGAGTTCTCTGACTACAGTGCATTTCTAAATTACTAATGAATACTTTGTCTTTTGCATGTTCTCAGTCAACAGCTGTAAATAATTGGTTCTATTAGTCGTGTCCATCAAAACCTATAAAAAGCATATCTCTTTGAAGCACTCGTCGAAGAAGTGAGTCCGCGGGCATTGATTGTGATGCAGATGGTCATTTGTGTTGCATTTATAGACCGACCAAATTTGCAGCATCATCGCAGACACAAAACTAGCGTCCAAAATAAGGGTTCGGTATAGCTACATTTCAACTAAATTACGAAAAAAATTCCCAACTAAGTTAACTCTTTAAAAAGTATGGCATTTCGTTGAGAAAATGTTCACATCTCTTAACTTTTTGCAAAGTATGTTTAAAAAAGATGTCTTATTATGGGCACGCAATCTAAAATGGCCACCTGGTGATGGGCCGTCTTGCGATTGACTGTGAAATAAGCGTAAGCACCACTCACTAAAGTCGTGCAAGGAATAGCCTACAGTAGGTGGGCTAACTCATGACGAGTCAACCGAAATTCCGAAACGCGTTTTCGTTTCCAAAATATCAGTTAAGTAGGATTGTAAAACTGTTCATCATGCGGCATAGTTCCATAACAGTTCAGCTACTTTTAGGTTGCCGGCTTTCGAACAAAGTTCTTTTCGGCTGCATGCAAAATCTATACCCTACAAAAATGACTACTTAAGAGCGTGCATTTTTCTCATTGATTTTCAATTTCCTCAAAAATTCAATAACATTTCGTGGAAAACACGCATAAAATATTCATTCTCTTGCTCATTCAGTAGAAAAGGACGTCTTAGCTCAATTCTATACTCGAAGAAAGGGTAAAGCTTGGCTTTCAATAACTTATCCAATTCGAGAGTAAGCCGACCTGCCGTTACACTTTCACTCAGGGTTTCCAAACTACAAGCCGTATATTTTACGTGTACGGCAAACGATGCATTTCTCTTCGGTATTCAGAGGAGACTATAGGGATTAATAAAATTTAACGGTGAATTTGAGCCATATTGTTAACTTTACGAGACACATTGGTAAGTACAAAGCCATGACTTTTTATGAACGGCCATTTCATATCACAATTATGAACTTTTTAAGACCGACCTACCTACTTCAACTATTTCTAGCAACTCTGTAGGCGTTTAAAATGTATGATATTTAGTCGAACAAAATGTGCACACACCTTAACCTATTCATGGTAAGTCTTAAAAAGTTGTCTTATTATATGCACACAATTTAAATTTGCCCCTTGGTGATGGGTCGTCTTGCGACGAACTATGGAATATGCGCAATCACCACTCACTAAAATCACTCCGCGCAATGAATAACCTACATGTTCATAATAGTCGCCTTAGTGGATAGTCTGTAACCCAAAACATCCACATCAACATGTGCTCTACTGGTGCCTCGGGGGTTTCATCTTGTCCTTCGTCAGATGGCAGCATCCCCCCACATTAGCACCCACATACGCAGTAATGCCATTAATAAATTAATAACCTCGGAACGCAGAAATTCGATCCCAAACTCAGAACGTTAACATCTCCGATGCAGGAAAAACGCACCTGTAGGTGTTTAAGGAGCATGGATCAAATGATAGAGTGTGAGGACACTACCAGATGCAAACCTTGGTTTCCCAGAAACGGAAGAACTAAGACGCATGACCTTTAGACTTTCCAGAATCATTCGAAGGTCTGATGGCATTACACAGAAAACACCTTTCGTCTTTGTGAAGGGATTCTACCCGTAAGTGTTCCCCACCCAGCGCAACGCTATCGGTCTGGTTCATGCGTTTTGTAAGTATGCGGAACCTGGCGATTGTAGAGACAATCGTCATGTGCACGGCCGTTTTTTCAGGACCGTTTTCAAAAGGCCAACAAACTATTGTGGATATTTAATCTTTTTAACTCAATAACCCACCGGCAAAAGGAGGATTTCTTTACGACAACTATGCATGGCCAAGCCACTGTGGGTCCTTCGTTTGCCTCAAATCAACCTTAATGAAATGGGGTTGTCCAGTCCATTCCCTCCAAAAGTTTAGCAATACTTTGTGACAAAATTGGCGGAAAATTCAGTCATCATAAGCTTGCCCATTTAGGGGTATAATACTTCAAATATAATCAGCCAACAATTGTGCTGTACTACTGAAAAGTCACATAATGCAACACATCTTATGTACAGCAATCCTATTGAGACTCCTTTAATTATAGGTACGTAGGGTTCCTAGTGGCTGCACACCATTTCGAATTGCGTATATAAATCCTCATGCAACTACGTTTGAGAGTATATTCGACGAATTAAAAAGCAACTGGCATTCAGATCAGTTGAGTACTTGCCTAAGTTTGATAATGCGAAAAATGTCTCCCATTTTTCCAACACAAAACGCCATCTTGATAGTGATCACTCTTTGGGCCACCAAAAACCCTCTGAGTGCTTGTTTGGACACAAAACAATCGAATGAAAGGCCCTCGATAACCCTCAGTCCTTTGATTTACTTACGTCTGTACGTGTTATCGTAATCCTCTTTCTTTTTGGGTCTTTCAAGTTTCCACTTTCTATGGATTAGGCTATGTGTAGTTAAATGAGACCCAACTGTTTTCGCATTTTCTGTACTGATTCGGTTTGCTGGTAAAGATAAATTATATGACCGGGATCTGAAAAGGACAACCTGTGGGACGTTTCTTGCGGGAATTGTAGTAATAAGAGTTATAAGGATGTAGCCTCATAGATGCATACTGGAAACGCCCTAAAAGGAAACTACTCGAAGGAGTATCCGTGTTCGGCAGTGCGGTATGGGTCCATATAGACGGAGTACAGTACCTCTTTTGATTTAGACTGAACATCGCGAGCCTAAGAGGCATTGGAGACCTTCTATTCCACATTGCAGACGTAAAGGAGTATGTCGTGTCGTAATGCTCTCCATCGGGTGTCTGGGGATGACGGCAATGTTGGTGGTGAGAATATTCATTGGTAGGCGCCTCTCGCAATCCCACAACTGCGGAGTAATCATACGCCTTTTACTATAGAACCACATGTAGGAGGTGCTGGACAATGAGTCCACATAGACAGTTTCGCGGTAGCGCATCCTCGGGCGATGTGGTTCAAAAGATTTAATCCTGTCGGGGTGAGAGCCGTCGAAGGGCGTGAATGGATCCAACGAAAAACTCTACGAACAACGCCTACAGTTCACGACAATAACCCCGTTCGATCACATATTTTATCTTTACTAATTTGCTTCATATTGCTCATTCGTTATCTGCGTTATACACCGGAAACGAACAGTTGATAAACTGTGGCTATTAAATCTCCGTGCGTGCACCCGGTCTTAAATTAATCACGGAGGGAATGAGCTTGGAAAATATCACTGGTTACGGTTGAAAGTTTCCTCAAACGTGGAGTAGAGAAAAATCGACTTCCTGTATGAACAATTTTTGACGCTTGTGTGCAGGACAGAATAATGTATTTTCATGTTTGGGCGCCGAATCTTCGGAGTTTGACGTAGTTTATCATGCGGCATATCCATGAGTGCATTTCAATTTGCCTTGTAATTTCTCAGTCTACTCTTTCGTCAACGCCCATGAAGTTTTGCGTCTTACAGAGTATTAACTTTCTTTTGCATCAACGCTCGATTTTCGGTGAAAAAGAGAAAAAAATGGTACCATTTATGCCTTCAGATGACGCCTGGGGGGCCTTTGTCTTGCTTCTTGATGACATGTTATTTCAGTCGGCCTGCTTGCAAAAAAGACGTTTGTTTCAAACGCCTCTTTGTCGTGTTGGGTACTGATTGCAGACTTACTCACGGGACACGGGCTTTCCCTGGAAATTCAGCACTATTAGTTTTAGTGCGTGCTTTGCTGTATGCTAGCAGGTTGGCACCAAAAAAGGTGATAGTGACTGTAAGGCTCCGAGGTTTAAACAAAAATACTTAATGTATCGACATAAAGCTCGTACAAATTAATCACTGGTATTACAGATGGCAGGTCATTATCTGTGACCGCGGGCTCCTTAGCAATTCTACTGCTGTGAACAAAAACACAAACGAAACTGTTTCCGCAGGCTATACCGACGGGTGGAAACTCATTGCAGCACGCCAGCCGCCAAACTGGACGAGATAAAGCTCCTCCAGGTACTCTTCAGAACCAACGGCTATCCGCGAGCATTCATTGAACGGAGTCGAAGGCAGCCAAAGAAACGGAATGAAGAGCATAATCAGCCAAACTCGTGACGAAGCATTTCGTACAGTAAAGGGGTCTCCGAAGCCGTGGTTAGATCTCTCGCGCCACTCGGAATAGGTGTTGCCCACAGGCCTGATTCAGCAATCCGCCGGTAAATGATGCGGCCAAAAGATCCGATAACTAAGCAGGAGATGTCGGCCGTTGTCTATCGACTTCGGTGCAGTTGCGGAAGGTGTAACTACGTTGGGGAAACCGGCCGACGGCTACAAACGCGAATGCACGAGCATAAATTGGCCGTGCGAAGGTTGAACCCAGCGTCGGAGGAAGCAACCCATGCCGAGCAAATTGGACAAATCTTCAACTATGAAGCCGTTGAGATTGTGGGTCGGAGTAGTGATCATACAGCAAGGCAAGTACAAGAAACCTGAATGTCTACCGACTGCTCTCTCAACCGCCACATCAATTTGCCTCCACCCCCCATCTGACTTTACGAACCTTCTTAACAGGGGGCAATCACGGCGCAGGACAACCGGGCGCCGCGGCCGACGGTGGGATTCAGGTCACGGGACATGCGGGATGCAGCCACACGGGCGACAATGACGGCTCACGCATTGAACAAAGTGCGCCATACGAGGGGAGCTGTGCGCAGGACATTCCAGTCTCTGAAGATGGGTAGACGAATCAGCTACTCGAAACGTCGGACCTCCAATAAATCCCTCCCGGTGAACGCCTCTTCCTCTATTTATATGCCACCTGGGAATCGAATTTTCACTACTATTGATACAAAGAAGACTAAAAGTTTCAGTTACATAGATATTTCTTTGACAACTTCAACCAGATCACTGGACTGGCAGAAGGGAGTAATGTGTTATCAAATTAAACGTTGCAATACGATCCCCAACGGAGGTTTGTTCTGTTTCCCACAATGTCAAAACGCCGGCCCGACCCCCTGATGCCAGTGATGTATACTGCATGCACCCGACTAACAAACATCACTCACCGACTACGGCACCCCCTTGCCACAATTATCATAACACTCCCGACCTCGTCATGCGGATGGCATGGAAATAATGAGTGCTAGTAGCCCCTGTTGTCTCGATAGGAAACTCCTAAACTCAGTACTGCTGAATTTCGTTGAAACTAAAGTAGATGATCGTCATAGTCCCCTTGCCTCTACAGGAAACTTTGCGGATGATTAAACTGGCAACTGCAGTTTTGAGATGAATGAAAAGAAACAACCAAACAAAGCAGGAAGTAGAAAAGGTTGAACTTTATTGCGTGGACAACGATGTAAGCGTGCTGTTCGATAGTACAATTCTGCGAGGCCACGCAAGTTCAGAAGTGTTATCTTTAAAACTCTGCGCCCTCGGGGAAGATCATATTTTTAGCCGTGCCTGTTAGGGGGTTAGAGTTAGGGATCGGGATTGAGGTTTTGGGTTAGGAGTCGTGGTTAGGATTTGGGGTTGGGAGTTAGGCTGAGACTTGTTTACTGTAAGTACGGCTACGAAATAAGATCCGACCCGCCATTATCTTAAGAATAGCCGGACATGTTCTTCCTGCAGATTTTGAGGGAAGAGAAAAGGTTTCTGTTATTCCTCTTGGATAAATGGTCTGAATTACACACTGCGATTTCCCCTCATCAGCACAAATGGATATTTTTACGTGGTAACAACCAATAGCTGTGATCTACATGGCCGCCACGCAAAGAGCGCTCTAAGTATTGATTGCCACAGTCAGTGAAAATACGCAGAAATCCCCACGAAACACCAAAAACCACATGAGCCAACAATCCCCGTTTTCAATTAAAACATCAGTACACAAACAAACCCTGTGTGAAGTAGAGAATGTCTGCTTTCTCTTCTCAAATGGATTCTCTTCAGCTTGCGACGGGACGATAGAAGGGGATATGCCGTTTCAGAAAACGCTAGCTGCAAACATTTATGTTTTTCCCTCTTAGATCACCCAGTCTCGGTTCGATGAACAGGTTGTTAGGAGTAGGTTACTGCTATAGTGCGTTAGTAAGTAGTCGGGCTGAGCGGACACCCCAAGATGCTCATCAAGAATCTAGCAAACACGGCAACACAATAATTAAAGGGGGAAATCATCACAGTTGTCATTACGCAGTGTTCGTTGTTCCGGAACTTTGTAAATCCATTGTGTCCGTTCGAGCCACATTATTTGTCTCCTCAGTCAAGCAACCGGCATGGCTTAGGAAAAGTCCGAGGAGGTCTTTGCCTGTCTTGATGTCTCTCAACGCCTCTAGACTTCGTCAGTATCATTTGAAAGTGTATATTCCCTGCGGAAAAGAAATTGACGCAAAGGCTTTCCAAAACGGTTACTGAGATTTGAATGGGTCTCTTTGGGACGCGCAGGCTTCAACCAGTGCATACTGCATACACTCGCAACATTCTTACGGACGCCGTAGCCAACCGTTTTAACTAACTAGCACACACCTTGGTAGCTTCACTCATAAAAAAGACAGTTTTACGTGGTAACAGCCCACAGCTCCGATCTACATAGATGCGTCCACATGGGTGCATTAATTGTCAATTATTATAGACCGGTACAGTTGCGCAGAAATCGCAGAGAAACACCATAGAACATATTAGCGAACAATCACCGGTGTCAACCAAAACTACCTAAATGCAACTAAACGGTGCGTGAATTGATGGAGATTTGATGATCATTATCAAGAAACCGCCATGAAATAGTCGTTCGGTCGTGAGACGGCAAGAATAATTTGGATTGACTTGTAGGGCATTTTGGTTGCAACCATTTATATTCTTTTCCATAAGAATACTTAGTGTCGTTTCAGTGTGCATGTTGGTGGAAGGAAGGAGAGTACTGTCATAGTGCAAGGGTAGACAATCGGGTTGTGCACATATGGGAGGCAGTTTCCTGAGGAAGTGCATCTGTAATCTTGCAAATATGATGACTGCAGATAAAGGTGGGCATTCGCTAGGGTAGGCGGTACATTTTCATGGCACAGTGCATCCTCTATCAGCACTCGTTGCTTCGGGAATGTGTTGATCCCTTATCTCAGTTTGAGTCATTTTTGATACATCCTCAGTTAGCTTGGAGATGAGTCTCATCCAGACTCGCATGCATAGCCCTCGCAACGCCGGAATGTAGACGGCGATGATGACTGGGGAGAGGAGTATTTGATGGTAAAGAAGCAGAGTGCCAACCCTATCCGACACACTATTGATTACCAACGTGCACAACCCTATTGCACAGCTAAACTGGTACGTCGTGTTGTAGAGACTAAAGGCTAGAAAGTTAATTGATAGGGGTACAGTGCACATGGATGCTGTCATCCAACCACGCGGTCGAAGTAGTTCCACCGTCTGCTCCGCTGAAGTCCCAGGAAGAACCAGACCGTTCCAGGTGTCCAAAAGTTCCCCTGCTGGTGTCTGTCGTACCCACTGGACAATCTTGTAGCAGGAGATGCCTAAGATAATGGGGCTGATGACTACGGCCAGACCGAAGCGAACAAACGTGCCCATGTAGGAGGACACGAGGAGCCAGTAAGGAATGTTCGTTTCACGGCAGGTACAATGAAAACCATTCCATTCCACCGCAAATGCCTGACACAGGATACTCATGGCGCTACTTAGGCCTATAATCCCCACGTAAGTGAAATCGGTGAACAGAGAAGGAGAGAAGGAGTACTGATATCCGTAGGTAATCTGAATTGCCCTGCTGCCCACAATGAAGTTCAGAATCAGGGCCCCAAAGATGTAAATTGCGTCAAAAAGATAACGACTGGACCAGAGGTGGCACACAATTCGACCAAAGATAGGATCCTTTGGCATAAATTGGTAGGGGACGACGTGATTGAGGAAAGCGATGAAACTACAGACGACCATGGCAACTGTCAGAGACCGCAAATGAACCAGGTAGGTCCTTGTTCTGCCACTTAAAAAGCATAAAAGTATCAACAGACAGAGATTTAGGGTCAGACCTGCAAAACTCACGGTGACGCTGATGATGAAGAGGGCGTCTGTCGATGTGGCAGCTTGACTGCATTCCCAGTAGGCTAATTCCATTTTATACCTGTGATTTGAGTGCGTCAATGATATCCAGTGTATGTATCTGTATGCGCGGAGCGCTGAATTTTATAAATTATTACG
Organism: Spirometra erinaceieuropaei; assembly: GCA_902702965.1. Classification (NCBI taxonomy): domain Eukaryota; kingdom Metazoa; phylum Platyhelminthes; class Cestoda; order Diphyllobothriidea; family Diphyllobothriidae; genus Spirometra; species Spirometra erinaceieuropaei. The sequence continues at coordinate 4,664,098 of CACRXP010000001.1, forward strand.
GGAATTATTTAGCGGAAAATTCCTGAAAATGTCGGCAGAAGCGCCCGGGGAGTAACGACAGAATACTGCTGTGAAGACCTGTGCTCTCAGTTATATTTATACAGCAGAGGAGCGCCGCTATTGGTCGGATGGTTCCTACGTCACCGCTGCTAGACTTGACTCTCCTAAGCTTATTTACAAGCTACTAAACGCTTTCTTTCATCGTTTTTGGGACCTGCGAGCTTTGCATTGATCTTCTTATGTGACTCCCGACTTTCTGCGTAGACGTTTAGTTCGTGTCCATGTACGCCCCCTAACCCTAGCCTTTGCTCCTGACTGAATGGGAAAACTTCCATGCGGATATTGCTTTAACGTTGGTCAACTGTGTGGATAGTAGACTGGTTTTACTGGAATCACATTGTCAGAACAGACTTCCGACAACTTTCTGAGCGTCACCACTGCGGCTAAAGTGCATGTTTGTTTCTTAGGATTTGGCAATCTGTATTCAGGCCTTTGGATGTGCCCGTATCGTAGACAAGGAGGATTATAAGTACCATTGAACACGCATGCAAAATTCAGTCACACTTGTCCTGCTGTTCTTGCGCCAGACCACTAGCAAAGGTTGCAAGTCAACCGTACGAAATCTCCTCTCCTTTCACACTGGTCTTTTTGCAGTTGAGTTTGTGGATATTGTGCTCAGCGACTAGTTTGTTAAAGAAGAAGTCCGTAGGAAGGAAACAGACCCAGGCCTTCTGAAAAGTAGCTGACAGTCCCGTCAGTTGTAGATGAACAGAATTAGATGCAAAATCACGAGTTACTTGAGACTGATAATGCATCGTGTTTTCAATAAGGGAAGATTGCGAATATAAAACACCAAAATACTGAAGACTAGATAACCATTCGACAGCGTAGGCAATTTCATGCATGACGAAATCTTTTCCTCTCTGTTCACACTGTCTTTTCGCAGTGGAGTTTGTGGACATTGTGCTCAGCGACTACTATGTTAAAGAAGGAGTCCGTAGGAATGAAACAGACCCAGAACTTCTGAAAAGTAGCTGACAGTCCTGTCAGTTGTGGACGAACAGAATTCGGTGCAAAATCACGAGTTACTTAAGACTGATAACGCATCGTGTCTTCAATAAGGGAAGATTTCAAATATTAGACATTAAAATACTGACAACCAGGTAACCGTTCGACAACGCGGGCAATTTCATGCATGACGGAAGTCCGTTGGATTCACTAAAATAGGGACGATTTCCTAGACGCCAGTGCGTTACCTACGAGTTCCATTCAAATGATGGACTTAATCCTAGTAATTCGAGTCCTTTATTATTTTATTCGTTCTAACTTGTCAGCAGCACACAATAGACAAAAGCTAATAAATCAGTAGAATGCAAAAGCGGCAATGACATTTTATTTTTCTCCCTTTTATGCTGATGATTAACCCAGATGTGTTTCCCTTTTTTCTAATGCACTTTTATTGTGATGGCATAGCTAAAAATGCAGTCTGTATAACCTAACTTATAAATGCATTTTCAAATAACTTGCTAAAGGTTATAAATCGCAGTAATAAATTGGACTGAAACTTCGTTTCTACAGCTAGGTGCCTCTTATATTAATTCTAAACAATGGAATTTTGCGAAAAATAACATAGATGAATTATTACTAGAAGCCAAAAAACTGGCGTACCCTGAGACCACCGCGGCGACCGCACGCCCTAACCGTCATCATGACCGCTCTGCCACGGCACTGGTCAGACGTCATCCGTGCGCGTTTACACACATTATGATGAGTACTCTTCCTCACCCCAGCGGGCCTATTGACTACGCTCAGTGACTGCTCTATTGTAAATCCTTGCTGATCACCTGATAACAGTTACACATTAAGTGTTTCGATTAAGTTGAAGTAGTAATAACAGTAGTTTGAGGATAAGATGAAAGCTTCACTTCAACAATTAAATAAGTTTGAGCATTGTCAGAAACGACGGCAGGCCATCCCAGCAGTCGTAAATAACTGCCTCCATCGCATGCCTCATTCAGTGGATGCAACATCGGTGACTCGCACGTTTGTAAGTCTGCAGTGAGATAGGCCGGAACGTTATCAACTGCACTCTCTCCCACTTACCCATCAGGCTCCTATGTCAGGATAACGTCAGGGAAGATGGTGAATTTAATAGCAAGGGTGACTGGAGTGGCCATTTCTGGCCTAGTAGACGTCGTAAGCCAGACACACCCGACCTCATAGTGTGCAACACCTGGGGCTGGATTCGGTGACGTGTTGGTTAGAAGTTCAACGCCCTTACCACTGGGTCACGGGCTCGTTGTTCTGTCGGTTGCGGTCGGGTATATACAATAGTAGTGGGGTGCTTTCTGATCGCGTTGCTGAACTAACTCACCCTACATTACGCGCCGCTGTTTGGCTGCTGACAGAGAGCCCCAAGAAGAAGGAGACACGAGAGAGAGAGAGATCCCAAAGGCACAACAGGATGAATGAGTTCCGAAACCAGATGGCGGGTGGTCGCTGTCTCAGCGACTCACAAATTAGAACAGTCTGCCTAAGCGTTCCACAAATGACCTGGTCCACAAAGCGGACACCGGGACTTTGTGGGAGTGTTCGTATCTCACATCAATGAAAGTGCTACAAAGCCCACGTTGGGAAGGAAATAGTAACCAATGAAACATGCGTAAGGCGCTAGAATGGGCACCCCTTTCTCCGTATTACAGGTGACCTTGAGCTGGGTTATAGGGTTTTAAGTCTAGGAGGGTTGGGCGGCTTTGGTTTATGTTCAGGTTTGCGGTCGAAGTGAGGGTTATAGGTAGGACACGGAATTTGGCGCAAGGCCACCTTAGGTGAGAATGTTACTTAATCTCATGCCCAACCTAAAGCACGATGTTTCGTCCTAAGGAGGACAGAGTTATCCCGTCAGTTGGCAAACTTTCAAACTACAATTACTTATGTGCCGTGATAGGTTCAAGTGAGGAATGAGCTGAGCTGTCGTGGAGGCGGACTCCTCAAAGTCAGTTTCGTTCTCCCTACCCTCTGCTATGCGCTAGCCTGTTGTGCGAGTCTGTCAGCAACCGGACGATGGGATTGGTCGCAGTGGCGGACTCGGCATGAAGACCTGCCTTTAAGGCGGGCCATCACACGCACGGATTAAAGTACTTACGGCCTCACTGAAGTCCAATTTAGACGTGTCGTAAGCCACTGTGTCCCCAGTTTTTACCCAATTCGCCTGCAATGTGTACGGCTCTAGAGACCACATGTGAGCAACAGGAGCGCTGAAAAAACAATAAACTGATTCGGGGATGGAAACGAATATGCAAATCCCAGGTTCAGGCTGTAAAGAAGATGAACACACGATCTCTGAGACAGATGTATTAGTCTGAGCTTTCGGTCTCGTACAGGAGGCCATCGTCAGAGACTGTGAAAATGCGACACCAAATGAACAGTTTTTGTAGTCAAGCCATGAAGGGGGGATATGAGTGCAGAGGGTGGTATTCGCGATAAGCTGAGTCCCACGTCGTCGCACGGCGGCGTGACAGCGTGCACCCTTGGCCTAAACTTGGGTCTCGCCTCTTGGCCGCGGGAACGGAGCAGACTGGCCGGCTTTCAAGACTTGCTTAACTGCATCATCGCGGACATTCAGTTTACAGGGGAAATAGAGCATGCCGAACAGCTGCATTTCCTTGACGTCACCCGCACACCCAACGGCGAACTCAACACCACGGTGTACAGGATGGCGACTAACACGACTCAGGTTCTCAACTACCATAGTAACCAGCCAATGGCGCATAAACGCAGCTGTGTAAGGACACTCTTCCAAAAGGTAAAAACGCACTGCAATGAGACAGAGGGACGTGTACGAGAACTTCGGCATCTTCGGGACCAACTGGCAAGGAAAGGATACTCGCACAGCTTCATCAGCCGCTGCCTCCGCAACCACCCAGAGCGTACAAAGGGAGGAGAACCGCCAACACTCTGGCGCCCTCTACCATATATAAGGAACGTGTCCGAAGCGATGGAACGTATCGCTGAAGAGCTCGGCGTGGGCATCGCACACCGTCCGACAGCGACCATGTGCACCAAAATCATGCGAGTAAAGGATCGTCTAGACGTGGGAGAATAATCGGATGTCGTTTATGAGATCCCATGTCGGGACTGCCCTCGCCACTACACAGGACAGACCGAACGACGGCTTAGTTCACGAATGACGGAGCATAAACGGGCGGCCCGGAGAGGTGAGCCGTTGTCTCAGGTCGCCACTCACACCCTGGACGAAGGCCATAGAGCAGGCGCAACGACGGACCACAAAACTGGTGGACGGTCTCAGGACTCTGTCCTACCCAGAACTTGCTCAACTGTTTGGAACGTTGGACTCGGTCAGTTGATGAAGGCAATGCACTGCATGTCGTCTATATCGACTTTAAAAAGGCATTTGATAGTGTCCCACATCAGCGACTCCTGCACAAACTGAGCCGAACAGGCGTTAGGGGTAACCTCTTAAAATGGATTCAAAGCTTCCTATTAGACCGTTGTCAAACTGTCCATGTCGGTGGCCAGAAGTCGACGGAGGTTGCCGTTGAAAGCGGTGTTCCCCAAGGCTTAGTTCTTGGTCTTACTTTGTTCATCATTTACGTCAACGATTGCGTTAGTGGACTGGATTGTGGTGTTGCCATGTTTGCGGATGACATTAAGCTCTGGAGCGTCATTCGAACTGCAGATGACGAAGAGCATCTGCAGGCGAACCTAAACCGACTCCAACAGTGGTCAAAGGCCTGGCTTCTGCCGTTCAACGAGAAAAAGTGCAATATTCTACGAGTCGGCAGAGCTCGCTCTCCGAACCATATGGCCTACTGCCTAAACGGTATACCACTGTAAGAAGTGGATTCGCAGAAGGACTTGGGAGTATGGATTACGACCTCGCCCAAACCCTCGCTGCACTGCACGAAGATAGCCAAGTCTGCAATGGCAGTCCTCTACCTTGTCAAGCGGGCTTTCTCTGCCTTTGATGAAGACTGCTTCGCTAAAGTCTTTCGAACTTTTGTGCGTCCGCAACTAGAATTTGCTATCCAAGCTTGGAGACCCTGGACCGCGAAGGACCTCAGCATCCTTGAAAGGGTTCAAAGGCATGCAACGAAACTTGTGGCAGGACAGGGTTCACTACCATATGCAACGCGGTTAGCTAACCTTGATCTTTTTCCCTTGAGTTACAGGCAGTTACGGGGTGACCTGATACAAGCCTTCCGTATCATACGCGGTCAGGACTGCAGCCTCGTACCGGGGGACTTCTTCGAGTTAGCAACCACTACAAATCTACGAGGCCATCCATTCAAACTACGTGTGACAGGGGCCAGACTGGACACACGAAAGTTATTCTTCTCCAACTGAATGCTAGAAGCCTGGAATGCCCTACCTGTGGATGTCGTTATGTCTGCTTCCATCGAGGTCTTTAAGAGGAAGCTGGATTTGTGTAGCAGTGTCCACTAAATTACCACCCCGATCTTTGTAACTTCGACAAATTCCGTTATTATAATACTACTTGCTATATTTCAGTAACATTTTAAATTGAATGTATTATTGTGCCAACTCATCGCCTACGCTTGCTGACATGCACATATGCTAATTTTGTCACCGGATATATTATTTATTTCGCTGCACTCGAAACGACAGCTTTACAACTGCTCGTACCACTAAAATTCGAGACAGTTTGTTTGTCTGTACAGACCTGACGCTTTTCCGATTATTTGTTCCTTTATGATACCTTTTCGAGTTTTTGAGATTTTGCAGTTGTTTGTAAACAAATAGGGAGTTCAAAGGTGAAGACCTACATTTCCCTCAATAAACTGAACTGAACTGAACTGAACCCCGTTTCGCTTTCGGCAAAACTGCTCATAATGCGAAGGTTGTTTTGTTGCAACATACTTTCTTTAGCATTTATTCTTCCGGTTTACCTCTTTCTTTATATCCCGCGTTAACCAGACAGGACGGTTTGTCTTTTGGACTCTCTTTGTCGGGCAGTTTTGATGCATGACGTCGGTTACAACTCCTTTGAGAGTGTTCCAATCAACATCTGGTTGTCCGGTAAGAACGTCTAGCCAGTTTGCTATCGATAATTCACATCTCAGGACAGCAAAATTACCTCGTCAGAAATTCAGTCTAGGCTCAGAGGTATTCCCGAAAGAGCATGACATGGTCACCTTTACTGAGCGGCGCTATAGACCTAATTCCGCCAGCACTAATAGGGTCTTTTGTTAGGACGGGTTCTAGACAATTTGCCCTTTGGGCTTTTCTGATTCTGGTTGGGAGCGTGACATTCTGTACCAGAAAGTGATTAACCGTTAGTTTAAAGAGCCTGGAATCAAAGAAATTTGGGAAACATTTACCAATAAACTGTTCTAATCGACCATCGGTGCGTCGAAGTCGCCGGTTATCAGTGCCACTTGGTCTAGCGTCACCTCATTAATTAACCTGTGGCGATCAAGGATGTGAGATCAACTTAAACCACGCACAATAAGTTCGTTTTGTCTATTATCAGAAGTCAGGGAGTTGTGAGGAATAGTTTATTCTGTACACATGGCAGGTTGCCATAAGTTGGCTGTTTGCTTGCAACAGAGATAAGCGTCCGTTCACGATGAGCTTCAGTTGCGGTGTGAAGTTTACATGGGGGTGAAAGTTTGTGTCAGTAGGTGAGGGTGACTGGCTGAGTGCTGATCATGGGATTGGACGGATTAGGGGGACGCATAATCACAGGGGCTCGCGGGTATCAAGCCAGGTCGCCCGACGCGTGTGAGCTGATAATAGTTTGTGAGGGCAGCCAGGAGTCACTGCAGCTGGACATGAGGGGCCCCAGTTCTAGCCGGCGGGGTGGGTCGTGTCAGCGGCCTGGCAACGATTGTCGCGGCCACGACCGACAAAACGGAGCCGGAGAAAAGGGGGACTGGAGCGGCTGCTACAAACCCAAACATCGCTTCGTCAACCTCAGAAGTCTACTTTGGCGGCCTGTAGACGGTCAGGAAGGTCAGAATAGGTGCGCAACGCCTCCTTGGTTTTAACCATATTGTTTCGCAGTCACGGGAGCAATCAGTTTTGTGTTTTGGCGTGATGATTTCTCTCTTGACGTAGATCGCTAGTCCCCCTCCTATTTTATCCAGCCTGTCTCGACGAAAAAGTTGAGATTCCTTGAGTACAATTTCGGCATCCAAGACTTCAGCATGGGACCAAGTCTCGGTGATGGAAATGACATCCGGTTGTGTGTCTGATATCCACACTTTTAGCTGATCTAGATTCTGGAACAAACTCTGAGCATTTGCATAAAGAAAGCGGAGCTTAGCCCGGGCAGATTCCCGAACGATTTTTGGGGCTAACGTTGCTAGATATTTCATGTGAGTTTCCAGGTCCATCGTCCCCTTTCGAGTCTACTTTTGTTTGATCGAACTGGACGTCAGTGTGTTGGTCGTCATTTTCTCTGGTCGGTTTGGCAGATAGGAGAGTTCTTTTTTATAATCTGGTTGTTCACCATGCTCACTGTTATTGTCTGTCTCGAGAGGCATAAGCTCCGATTTTTGCATTTAATATTCTTTCGTTTTTCTCACCGGAATTGCATCTTCTGTGGAATTCGGCCTTGAATTCCAACCATTTCTCCCGTTCGGCTGGCCAGAAATCCCGCTGAAAAAATCGTTGGATGGGCGTCCCGGAGTGCTGGTTTCCTGTTCAGCAGTAGTACAGCTTGTTCCTAATTTTGGAGAACGATTTTCAATGGTCTGTGATGACTCGATTCGCTCTTCGAATCCTTAATCTAACCCATTCTGAGAGCTTTCAAGACAGTGATGTTCTCATTCTCTTGTAATAGGGATTTGAGTTATTGCTAGAATAATTATATATCGTAGTTTATTCTGTTCTTCGGAATGTCCGAAGTAGACTCAGAAATATCCTTCACGACGATGCATTTACTGCGATCAAGTAGAGGGCCTTGTCGTTTATTCTTATACGCAGAATCTGCATCGCGTCAGTTTCCATTGTCATTATTGTGCAGTTCAGGGACAGTTGACATGATATAGCTACCGCAGGGCTCCTCGTCTATCGGAGTCTCTTGGTCATAAGGTACCCCTTTTGGCAGCGAGACATTTGCTCGCATTGTTTGCGGACTCTGCCGTTTCATTCTGACATTCTGATCTACTATGTCTTCTCGGGAAGCTTCGCGACGTTTCGTCGTTTCCTAATATCCCTTTTGGTCGTTCTTGTCCCACACATGAGACCGGTTCTCGATTGTGATTAGGTCCGTAGACAGGCTGTCTTCTTTCTCAGGGGTTAATGCAGTTACGGAAGTTGTATTGGCAGTGTTTTCAGTTATCTTCTGAATTTCCGGCATCGTCGACTTTCTCCTTTCGGGGAAGCTCCATCAAATTCTCCAAATCAACTCTTAGATTTTTATCTCTTTCCAACTCCGAGGATTTCCGAAGGAGTCTAAAACATGCCGTACAAGTTTCGTTTTCGTATTCGATAATCGATAAAGTTATTAAACTCCGTGAGTGTTTGGTGGGAGGTGATTTGGCAGCAGGAGACTTAGCTCAGTGGTCGTTTATGCAGTGTCTAACGCTTAGTCTGTCATTTTTTTCGAATAGTCTGTTGTGTATAATTGGTCCGGTGGTACCGCCCTTTTCACTGTCACTCTTGCGTCCAGGATCGAGCCCGGATCGAGGTGGATCTTTTGCAAAATGTCAAGAGGGCGCTTGATTGACTACCATTATTAGGTAAATGAACTTGAAACGCTCTTGACGACGGAAAATTGTTTAAGCCACACAAACTGTATGAAGTACAATAGCAAACGACTCGGCCGTTCTTGGATTTGGAGAATCTCGCGGCGTTGTTGTCAAAGACTTGGTCTGAATGAGATAGGTCATTCTAACGAAAGTCCTCTGGGAATCTAGGTATTGGTCAGAAGAATCGATTTCTTGGTTTCAACGGGCCATCAAGGCGTCCAGTAGACAGGAGTCTCGAAGAAGGTGAATTCCTCGGTGGTCGAAAATTTTAAACTGAGTTCGAAAGTTGAGCCGGCTGAATGAATATCTGCGGACAAATAACTAAAATCCGGCGCATGCAGGTCCGTTTAAGGGTATCCAAGATCAGGATTCACCGCATATCATTTGCGAATATTAGCACTCTCAATGGTATGGCGAAAGCGGACATTCGAGATAGCATGGACCTCTTCGGACTGGTGATAAATACGGATATGACAGTGGTCCCATATCAACCAGTCCCAATTGCGGAATTCAATGAGCCCACTGTCAATTTAAACTGAACGAATGCCCAACAGCCGTTGTCCACTAATGGACAAACTCGCTCACTTAGACAGTGTAGTTCTAAGAAACCCGAAAACGGAATACGAAGTCCCACACCGGACCCATAAAATCATTTGTGTCTACGGCGGACAGCAGAAATCAGTTTGGAATCGTCACGGCCTCAGACTCGGCACGAAGCTGAGAATGTACAGAGCCGTCCCTACCCTCCCCCGACAGCTCTTCTGAGGAGGGCAGAAATATGAAAAAAATACCACAACTAAGCAAGGAAACTCGACCATTTTTACTTCAACGCCTTCGGAGAATACTTAAGCTGAGATGACAAGACGGGATAGCGGATGTGGGAGCCCTAGACGACACAAATCCTCAGTATGTATGCCTTGTTAAAACAGATATAATTCCGATGGAGAGGCCATGTCTCAAAGATGGATGACGAGCTACTTTCCCTGTACGGTCTCGTGAATTGCGACCGGACATATCCGGCCGCATTCATTTACCATTAATTTAAGCGGACAGCTTTTTGCGGATACGTTGCGGGAAAAAACAAATTTTCAGCCTATGTCACGTCACCTGTGCCGTCAGTCCGATTGAGAGGGCTGTATACATGTGACGGAAGTGCTAGTTTTCCAAGTCAATTTATATTTCCTGGGGTCTCCATAGTATCAGTACTGGTGTGAAGCAACAGAAGGAGACTTCTTTTGATAGACACAGTAGAGGAGCAATAAAAGAGGTGGTCTGATTGCAGGACAGCGACTAATTTCCACATATAGACTAAAGCTTACCGGCCTAGTGGTATTTACTAACTGCTGCCGCTTACAATTTTTTCACCAAAAGAATATTTTTTGTACGACTATTATATGAGTGTCATTAACCTTCATGAGCGAAAAACAGGTAGAGATAATTGAATAGTTTTAGCGTACGTAATCCAGAAACCAGAAATACCAATAAGTTAGTGGAACAGAGACACAAACGACCTGGACAAAACGTTTACCTGGCTCTAAAAAACCAAGTATAAAACCGGCAGATTTGATTTCGTGTGTGTTAAGATTCTAAGCGCGCATCTGGGGAGAGACTGTTTCATCGTATTTTCACAGAAAGCGCTGCACATAGTGATCCACACCCCATACCACCGACAAGAGAATTCACTAGCTGACCCGCGTAACTATAATATTTTCTCCAAATCCGTCCACTTTTAATCAACACTGAAAACTTGACTGAAGTATCCGTGTGAGATCTAAGTTAATTATATCGCATACTAATTGCGGCAGATAAGACACGCTAACTTTCGATGTCATCATGCTGATAGATTTAGCAAAGGTATTTAAAAAAGTGCACCCCAAGTCCTGCGATAGGGATATTTTTACAGCTGTTTTGTTGGGACTGCTAGACTTGCGCTCACGAAGTAAGTTACCGTCCAGCAAGAATATAGCAGACAAATGAAAGCAGCTCATAGGGTTTCATATATCCCTGACCTTTTTGCTGATATCTCAGGCCAGAAACTAGAATCCACGAGTCATTCATTAATAAACATAAGATCATGATTGCTTTATATAGATGACATGCGTCGCTTTCTTAAAAGTGCCTGTGGGGGGAGCAGTATTTTTGGGGACTGCATTTATGCAGTAATACAGTTTCCACCCCTGTAGTAGATGAATTATCCTATGAAATGTATACCAAAATTTCGGAATGTATATTCGATTAAAATGGATAACTTAAGTAGGGTTATAGTACAAATTATCATGGAACATAAACTGAAGACATTCCAGTCAAGCAAGGGTGCTGGCTTTTGAATGGCCTCTTTTCCGATCCCCTAGAAGAACTGCAATAAGTTAAACATTTCTGGCTAATTATTATAATCCTTCCTTATTGATTTTAAACGAAGGAAACATCCGACAGTTCGACCGTCGATTCCGACGATATCCACGGTGTACTACACAGCAAGGTGCAGCAGGCACGGTGACTTGCGCGTGAAGTATTTTAAAATGACAGTAGAATTGCGCAGCATCTACCGCACTCTCACTTCTCCACGCCCAACCTGGTGTCAAGACAGAGCGAAGAAGATTGGAAGTGAGGGAAGAGAGCAGGCGTGTCACCACACCTTGTCTCCATCCCTCTCTCAACGTACACTTGAGAAGGATTTTTCACCAACAACAGCAACAACCCAACAGGGGTCAGAAGGACGAGGATGTTGACTGGGCAGCCATGCCCACCACCTGTATACTCAGCGCGAGCGCAAGCGCATCTACCGGCAGGGAACCAGGTGTCAGGGAACTGCAAGCGCATACCAGGCTGTGAAGGCGATGGTCTTTCTGATACTGGCATAGCACACGCCTACAGAGCTTTTGACCTAGAAGGGCGACACTTGGTCCTGCATTTAACCTAGGCCGTTACCCTCCGAGGTTGGGTAACCAAACAATCGTCGACTGAGAGGCACTACCCATAACGTACACACACCCTCTCATCCCATGCACGAGAGTGTCACAAATCGCTTGAGAAGGGGCCGTTGCAGCCGGACTCTCAGCCCACCAGTTCGCTACTCGACACAGCACATACGATAACTGGGCAGACTGCGTGGACTGAGTTGGGGCGTCAGTCGGCTGCCTCGGTCACTCGCCTGCTCCCCAGATCTGTTTCTTCAAGGTGATTTAGTAATACTACCCCCCCCCCCCGTCTAATATCCAAGATGAGACTGAGATTAGACTGTGTGCCTCCATGAGTTTTCCTCCACGTTCCAGCTGTATGCGGATGCTGAAAAATGGCCAGCAGAACCCTGACAGAATCTAGGTTGGATCACAGAATAGCCTTACTGGTCTCGGTTCCCTGAATGGGAATGTTACACCTGCCTGCAACCCCGTATACCTGTAGTTAGACATAAGAAGCCCAAGCAGCTGCGCGGTCCCATTTATGCAGTTTGCTGATACTGGCATTGCGCACGCTTTCAAAACTTTTGACTAAAAAGCATCCACAAAGCTATTTATTCTCATGTCTCTTTATTGGAAGCTTACGTCGTCTTCAAACTGCGTTCTTGAAAAAAAAGTAATTGTAGCTTTCAAACTTTCGGTTCCCGAATAATTTCGTGCTCGGCCTACGTTTTCAGTTCCGCATAGGGCTTCCAGTCTGCATACTGCATACCTCCAATTAAGGAAGATCATAAAGTTTCACTAAGCTAATAAACGTAACGTGAAGTTCGCAGAAACTTTTAATTTTAACCTTCATAGGCCACGCTACTAAATGAACAGATATGATGTTCCATGAATGGACATTTTACATCCTTAATATCACAAAGTTCAAAAATTTGTAAAATTAAAAGATACAGTTCCTTTCAACAAATAATGCCAAAAGGACGCATTTTGCTACACAGGAATAAATTAATGGGTATGGTTGTGAATTATTTCTTCAAAGTAGTGTGAACCCAAAAATGCAGTTAATTTGACTAAACGACTGCCATTAATCAGCATTTACTTTTCTATCGAGCGTCGTTTTTCAAATCGGTCTGAAAGGAGCACATCTATAAGATGACATCCCTACGTGACAGAAATTTATTAAAATGACGATCAATGCTACAACCCACCTAAGTAATCGTTTCCAACTGAGCACACATTCCAGAATTTCGGTTACCATTTCATGAGATAGGCCCCGCACCGTGAAAATCTGCCATAACAAAAAAATCCATTTTTCGAAAATAAGTCCATCTGAAGATCCTTATGTATTATACGAGTACCTCCAAGTACCTACGTAATTGGGCAAAACCCTGCAAATTTAACAATTGACATTTTCGCACACGATGCGTGCCTCATTCAGCTACGTCGGACTTTCACTTCCTGAATAGAAGTCAGCTAATTTTTATTGTCTTCCTTGAAAAGCCTTTAATAAATCATATCTCCTGGCATGAATGTCCTTCTGGGAGATTATCGCAAAAGTATTTTAACGAATCGATGCAAAATCCATTCAACTGACGGCACACCTGTACATTTCATAAATCTTCCCCTGTAGGAACGATATTCTTAGCCTTTTACGTAGCTGACGCCTCGGCAACAATTTCTGCATTCAAAGAGTAACCTCTCAGTTACATACGCATTGCATTTAGCCGACAAATTTTTGAGTGGACTGGTGGCTAGGCGCGTCATGGTTTTATAACTTCAGGCTGAGAGGTCTACTGCTTTAGCAGGAAACGTTTGCAGTCCCTTACCGAGTTGGGGGTTTTTAGGGAAAGAAAACAACCTAGTGAAACTAAAAAACCTATTTGGATGAGGATGACCGGACAGGCAGCGAAGGCTGAGTTTATAGACGATACGTGGTCGCCTAGCCATTGTATCCTATATATTGTGCTCCTTATGCGTCTATTCCTTATATTTGCAACTGGCTTTGACAATGCATTTGAGCAAGAATCCGAAAGTCATGTAAGTAAACGTCTTGTCAAGGAGATCACACCTATGTTTCTCCTACACTTCTTCTTCCTCCGAATTGCTTACCAGGACTCACCCGTTCGCTTTGGTAGCCAACTCATCGTTAGTTGATAAACTGTTTTAGTTTGTAACATGCTCAAGGGCCGTTTTGAAAGTTTCACGATTTGGACATAAAAAGGAAAAAATCCAAAAATCTTGGGTATTTTCGGTATCGTCGAATGATGTTGAGGGTTGATCTGTTGTAGGTTTTTTGTCAGAAAACAGGTTAGAATATGGAGATCTGTTTGTATTAGTGTCTGAATGTTATCCCTAATAGCAAGATAACAATGTCTAAGCCAAATATCAAAGCAAAAAGGTCTACTTGATAAGAAGAAGAAGAAGAAGCGATCGCTGGAACAAGGGCTTTATTCGCCTAACATTTCGGATTCTCCCTTGAACTCGTCATCAGAGACATTGGCAGAACCGGGTGACTATGCATAGGAATTTGGCGTATTTATAGGATGCAGCCGCAATGCTACCGTATACCTATATAAATTAACCGCGTTCCCCTTCATCAAGAATTGTTGCCCGCTAGTGCGCTAATTGCTTTATGGCCGGCATGTAAGTTGTTAATTGCTGAAATCTCATCACTCGTGTTGGATGCTGGCACGATGATTGTTCTTCCATCTAGCTCTGTGGCCTGCGCGCTCCCGAGTTATCAATTACTTTGACCAACCTATGCGTCAGCAGGGAATATGGAGTTGGGATGTCGTTGCACCTGTTGATAGAATGAGGTCCCGTGAACCACGACTCAAGCAACTCGCGGTTCACGCGATTATTCCCTCTCGCAAGAATTTCGGCCTCATCGAACTTGAATGTGTGGCCGGGTCTCGTCGAATGGGCCGCGACCTGAGAGTTGGCGTCATTTATCCGTACAGCTGCCACGTGTTCGGTGATTCGCGTCCGGAGCAGTCTTCCAGTTTCTCCGACGTAGTTGGTTTGTCCGAAACTGCACCAGATCCAGTCCCAGTGTCATCAGATAACAGCCGTCGCTAAGACTGTTCTTACCTTCCAAGTAACTTACATCCTGGCAGTGTGCGCTGGAAGTGAAATCAGACCCTTTTCAGGAGCCTCAATGGGCGAGCGCAAGAAACACCTTGGCTACGGGACGAATTCAGACATAAAGCTCATTCAAAGTTTTCGTAGACGAGTGCACCTATATATTCGCTTGTAAAAATTCCCAATCAACTGCAAAACAAGAATGTGACATACTATTTCCAACACCAAAAAGAGTTTCAGGGTAATCTATTATACTTTTTGACTTGGGTGCTTTCTGTGCAAACGTATTCCGCTATGATTTCAGTGTTAGAATAAGACCCATTTTCGCAAGGCATACATAACCCAACTGGCCGAGACACCAAACAGTTGATTATAGGTTAGTTTAGAAGAGACGGTATTTCTGGATCTCCTTCTGTGCGCACTTATTGTAACTGATCAGTTTTAAAATATCACCACTCGTCTTCAGAATACTCCTCCACTATGAATTTGTTGAAATGAGTGGGGGGGAGGCATTGCTCCACGTAAAACGCTGGCGATTTGGCGTAGCTTTATAAATCTGCAAATGTTTGACCCGCTTTATCATTTTGTCGAGTTTCTGTTCAAAGCCCTCGCTTCAGTGCACTCATTGCCCTCCTTTCTGTCTTCGGCCAAGCAGACGGTGGCTAACTCACTTTCCCACTTTTCACAGAGGAGAGCAAACTAAATTGACTGTTCGCCTTCGCTAAACGGTAAGTTGAGTCGGCCTTGCCATGACTCCAGTCCTTGGTCTGTCGGATACGGGTAGTTACATACCAACGAACTTCGAAAATGTAGGGGACAGAGGAGGATTGCCCATCGTAATTCACTTGGCCATCCAGCCGCACCACACAAATGGACCAGCTCCCTTCTGGTAGAAAAAAAACCAACAACTAACCATGCCTTCGGTCATTTAGACGATGTCTCCTTACGAAAATAATGTAGCTGCATGGGAGTCCAAAAGCGTTTCCGACGATGTCCACAATGTGCGCCTCAGTAGGGCTGACGCAGGGACGGTGACGTCCGCGTAAACTGGGTAAAGTAGCAACAGACGTGCGCAGCATCTACCGCACTCTCTCCTTCTCTCCCACCCGGGTCCGGTGTCATGACAGAGTTAGGGTTACCGGAGGCGGAGAGGGTGAAAATGGTCGGTACGGCGAAAAGTCGCACCTAGGCGTGCTATTACACCCCTGGCCCACAGCGTACAATGACCAAGATTTTACACGAAAAGGGGTAGGGCCTGCCTACTGGTTATAATATCGTCGCAAAACAAAAAGACTGATGCATAAAGAAGGTTGAATTGAAGATCAGTTATAAAATTTCGCGCAGAAATCATGTAACTGTCTGGTAAATGTGTGCATGATTTGGCAAAATTATGAGTGTATCTGAATGCCCTGCTAGATTGTGTCAAGTAGTATGGAAACAAACGAATAAAAGTTGGTCGGAATTTACAGGACCGTACCATCATTTGGCGAGGTACTTAACGAAACAACCTTTAAGTATTGTTACTGAGTACTATGCACAACGACGGGAACAAAACTCGCATCGATGACGTTCGACCTTTGCAGGAAGACACAACGCCCCTCCAAATAACGTACAGGGATGGGCCAAGCTACAGTCGGCAAAGGGGTTGGATGCCGCGTAAAAAATATCGAAGAATTGCAGGAGGCCGCTGCACACACCGACCGCTTACCGATATAAAAGTCAGAAAACCAATGACTTACAAACACGTATAAAGCTAAGTGCCCCGACAAAGACCAGAGAATCTGAGATGATCATTTCTGCTTCCTAGCCGTCATCAGTCATCCTTAATCAACCCGCGGTTTTGGCAAGACCTGTGGCTTGAACCCGGGTTCTTCCTGGTTTTTGACTATCAGCCACTCTTATTTATGTTAGTGTCACGAGCAGTGGGATTGTCCGAAGCATTTGCAGTAACAGACGGAATGAAGCAGGGCTGCGTAATTTCTTCCACCCTCTTCAGTCTCATGTTCTCTGGTGGAGGCTTACCGTGATGAGCGTCACGGGATCCGCATCGCCTAGAGAACCGACGGGCATCTTTTCAATAGCTGACGCACACAGGCCTCAACACGTCACTCCGTCATTTAAACCGAAATAAGCAATCCTCGAATCGACCTGAACGACAGCCAACCTCAATCCGTGGACCACTTCACCTACTTAGAAAGCACAATGTTCCGCAGCATATAAATCGACGACGAGATTGTCCATCCGGTCTCCAAACCAATCCAGGCATTCGGCCGGCTGCAAGCCTCCGTGTGGAATCCCCACGGTCTTTGACTGAAGCTAGAGATGAAAAGGTCGTCGTATTGACGACACTTCTGTACGGAGCAAAGACGTAGACTTCTTCGTTTATCAAGTCAGGAAGCTGAAAAACCTACGCCTCAGCTGCCCGTGCAGAGTACTGAATCTGAGATGGCAGGACAGGATCCCCGGCACGGCAGTCCTGGAACGGACAGGAATCCTCAGCATTCACACCATACCGAGGCAACAACAACTTCGATGAAGCGGCCACTTGGTGAGGATAGGCAATGAGTAATTACGCATACGACTAACTCATACATAATTTCTTTGAGTATAAAATTTGAATAATACGTGATTTACTTCCAAGGTAGTGCAAGAAAGCATATGTTTGACGGTACTTTCATAGAGTGTATTCGATTTTATAAGACTATCGAACAACGGATGGAAAAAACGCATCACACGAATTTTGTAGAAGACCGAAAATAGCTGTATTCGAAATCTAGCGTCCTGAAGTAATTGAAATATCTTAGTCTTATCCTTCACAATGATACATTTTACAATTCCACCTGAACATGGGACTGATTACTGACTGTATGGAATGGTTTTGTAGCCTACCAACCGAAGCGGACTTTATGCCAAAAATATGAACCTTAATACTCCCTGGTTACCGTCAGACGTATAGCAAAGTGCAAAATGTTAGCTTTTGAAACGTGCGCAAACCTCAGTACTCGGCAGGTTTTGTGCCAACAAGCCGTCAGTTTATGCCACATATTCGCTCTCATTGGTTGCAGTCTCTTTTAATTCTTCATGTGATTTTGTCCGCTTTATTCACGCGAACGCCCCAATTGATATCTGAATCATCTGAGTCCCTGTCATCTGGATATTATCGATCTTCGATAGGTAGCTGCAAGTGAAAAATGCAGCGTCAAACATATGAGACAACACTTTATGTACCAGTTCGCCTGTAAATAAGACAGAAAGCTTCTGGCCACGATTGTGATATGCGGACACTGGAGATGATTTCTGCAGAAAAGAACTCGGCAAGTGTATGGTTTATGGCCGGGCTTACTTACCCCGGGAGCACTTGTGCTGAGCAGAGGGGCTGAATATCTGAAGACTTTTTAGTATCACAAATTTTAATCCCCGTATTGCCACCGAGTAAAAGGGGACAGCACTCTTGTCATTTAATGATAAAAACAAATAAATGTAACGCCTAATTGCAGGCGTTGTTAAAAAGGTATTACAATGTCGTATTTTTACTCCGGTGACTACCTTAAAGCATCTTGGACACCCTCACGCAACAGCTACTGCGAGATCTTTTTATTTCTTTTCTTGAGACATAAAAATAAATTTTGCCAGTTTTTTTCTTTTAGCATAATTGCTGTCCGAAATAAGTAGCCCCAGCCGTAAACCATAGCTAAACCTGAAGGTAAAAATCAGGGTAAATTAACTCACTTTTTCTGAACAGAACCGACGACATAGATTGCTGGTGAGAAGATGTGAAGGGTTAATTACTTCTCGTTGTCTTATATTCTGTGAGCAATACCATACCTAGAAGGTATGCATTTTTAAGGCTGCAGGATAAACTGTCCCAAAACACAATGATGAAATATAGGATTCAAATGGAGTTTTCATTATTTGAGTTTTTATTGACGTCTTTCTCCTGGACTATCTGCGATTAAGAAATTCTGCAGCCAGTTTTCATTTTGCTGTGGTATCATTCTAAACATCAGTGTCCAACGAACAATACAGAACTTCTACTTGCGTTTTAAAATCTTTAGTCGTCGGGCAGAATCGGCGGAAAAAAGGGATACGATAATGTCTACGGGACAAAAGAAATCTGGCTAGCATCAGCAACGCTTAAGCGGTTATTTTTACTTTCGACGTTTAATTCCTAGGGATCCTCAAGTATGACGGTTTTGGAGGACTTGTTAGCTGTGCCTCAGAGTGGCGAGAAATTATGTCACATCCATGCATGTGAATAGCAGATATCCAAAAGTATCATTCGAAAGAACCAAGATGAAATAGGGGCATGTGTGAAAAATCAAAAGTTCATGGATAGTTGGCGCAACGCTGGTTATATAACTTCGAAGCAGAAGGATGCTTAAAGATAGTCGCTGTGAAATGTTATTTTCGGCTGACATCTGACTACCAAATGATGTTTAGAAATGGGATAGATGTCTGATGCTGTAAGAAGCTAGACCGATGGAGTTCTGGGCTTTTCGGTAGAATGTCGGGCTAATTAACTAGAATCAGAGCAAGAGAAACATCGTTACGAGTCTAGAAGTAAACATTATCCTTAAAGCCTAGCAGAATAAAAAACCGTAGTATCGTTCAATTTAACCTCCTAGGTAAAAGTGCAAGCTGCATTTATGAAAAGAGCAGAAGGGCGAGGGCGTTATTAGCAGCGAATCACTAGTGGCACACCAACACGTCTCCGGCAACAGACCGTGAATTCTCTAACGTCTCCTCAAAGGAGCTGGTTGAGCGCAACTGGCGAGTCGCGGTATTGTAGAGGCATATGTTGATCGGTGTGTGTTAAAAGACATGTCGAATGCTCGCAAATGCTAGACGCAACCGTCGATATACAGTAGGTGGGCTAACCCATGAAATGTCAACGGAAATTTCGAAATGCGTCTTAGTTTCGAAAAGACTAGTTCTATAGGGTTTTAAAACAAATCATAGTGCAGAATAATTCCGTAATATGCCAGTTGCCTCAGGATGTCGGCTTTCGAAAAACCTCTTTCCAGCTGCATCCAAAAACCCTACTCTGTAAAAAAACGACTACTTATATAGTATGCATTTTTCTCATTTATTTTCGAGGTCCTTAAAAATTCAATTATATTTCATGGAAATCATGCATACAAATATTCGTACTCTTGCTCATTCGATAGAAAATGACGTCTTCTTCCAATTTGTTTTGCCCGAAGAAAGACTATAATTCGGCTTTTGAAAACTTTTTCAATTCCCGAATAATTTTAAACCTGACATGCAGTTACACTTGCATTTAAAGTTTACAACCTACTAGCCATATATATTATGCGTATGGAAAATCATACATTTTTCTACAGTATTAAGAGGAGATCAAATGGAGTTATTAAAATTCAGCAGTGGATTTGAGCCATATTGTTGACTTCATAAGCCACATTGGTAAATGCAGAGACATGACATTTTATGAGCGGCCATTTCACGGTATTAAAAAATATCATAATTAGAATCTTTTTGAAAACCGAATTATGCCCTCCAATTGAGTATAACATTGGAAGAAGACCAAATGAGCAGGCGTACGAATATTTGTATGCATGATTTCCATGAAATATAATTGCATTCTTAAGGGCATCGAAAATCAGTGCGAAAAAATGCATGATACATAAGTAGTCATTTTTTACAGAGTATGGTATTTGCATGCAGCTGAAAAGAAGTTTCTTCGAAATCCGACATCCTGAGGTAACTGAAATATTATAGAATTATTCTGCATGACGATGTGTTTTAAAACCCTATATAATTAACCATTTCGAAACTAAGACACATTTTGGAATTTCGGTTGACATTTCGTGAGTTAGCCTTCCCACTGTGGCTGACAATCCTGAATGATTACAAGAAGCCTTACCGCCTTAAACAGGTGCTTTGATGGCCTCGTTATAACAAAACAAGTAAAAAAGTAAATCTGCGCATATCAGATAAACTGAACAACATCATGTTAAAGTCGGAACAATGGGGACGGAAATGATGACATCTTTTTAAATGCAAATCAATGCCACAGGGATTAGCGTTGAAGTATTTTGAATGTGGCTTTTATGCGGAAAGGCCTTAAATGTTGTTTTTGAAATCTATTAAATATCAGACGGCTACGGCCCAATGAGTTGGCATTTTACAACCTGCCAGAAATGATCTAAACCCGCCGCCCACTCATTCCCATCCGGGTACAAATAGATTAAATAAATGTATTTTTAAATATGCCCAATTTTAGCCGTCTTTGCCCGAAGACAAAAAATAAGTCAACAAATCGCTTAATCGAGGCTTTCTCTTAGACAATGAATCAAGAATAACTTGGGCGTAACATAGACAAGTTTTATTGCGGGGACGCATACATTCTTGTTACAAGTCTCATGCCTAACTGATAAGAGTTTACCAGAGTCCCAGTGCACGGAAACTGTAGCAATCATTGACCGCGACTTCCGTGTATTTGGATAAAAACGCCGCCTTTTGGACCAAGAACAAACTTTAGTAGAAAAGAATAGGGAGGAATGCATCCGAAAACAAAACTTACATTTCATATTGGACACTATTTGCGATTTGAAACGTGGTTACGCTCAACCAGTTCCGAGTGGGCCCACGTACAAAGCAGTTGACTGCTTATATTAAGAATGCCCATATTTTGATTATGCAAGTTTCGACGAGCATTACAACGCTGGGTGGCTTTTGTAATAAACAACATGTAGAACGTATCAGGTTGCCGGTAAGAAAAGACGTCGTCGATAGGTAACCCACGCATATTAAAATTATCCCACGCGTAACTAAAGGGAATCAGATGTGCGATGCTTTTTAAAAGGATCACTTGAAACACAAGAGTCTGCCATCCTGACATCCACATATTAAATTAACAGCTTCTATGCTTGCACTACAGCGAGTTAAACAGTAAAAAGCTCGAACTGAAAAGGACTGAGTAATTAATTATTGCAACAATATATTCTGTAAGCGGGAGAAATGTCATATTCGTTAAATAAAATAATAGCTACTGTTGCCTTCGATAGTTGGGTTCTCACATAGCTCACTGTCCGACAGTTCGTGGTCAAACCTAATGCAGCCACTGAAGCTTGATTTATTGATTCATCTTCTTTTTAAGAAAGACCAGTCTAGGCTCAACTTAAACTAGATATTACTTAATTTACCCTGTGCACGTGCTAATGCTTCGATCCGTTTTCGGAATGAAACATCGAGCATATCGGATGAACATGACCAACAGTCAAAAAGAGACATCCGCATCAGCAGAGTAAAGTATATCGTCGAATTTTACACAGCATGTCTGCAAATGCTCCCTAGGGAGTACTGAAGTATTCTTCCTCGCTGGGTGTCGTCCTGCATCGCCTCCTGCTTAGCGAGACGAGTCGTTGACAGACCCGCACGGCCAAATCTCGCAGTGCAGGAATGTAGAACACGATGATGACAGGCAGGGTGCATAGTTGGAGATTTACCAGAAGATGGCCTGCCCTCGACAGGGGAGAGGCTGTCGTTACTTTGCATAACCCCACAGCACACGAGAACTCGTGCCCTGCTTCGTAGATACTAGCGATTAGGAAATTCGCCGAAAGTGGGACAGTACAGAGAGTAGCCGTCATCCAACCCTGGGGTTGACTGAATGCCTCCATCTGCTCCTTAGTGGTGCTGGAGAAAGCCAAGGTGTTCCAGGTGTCAAATAGCTGCTCAGCTGGTGTGGTTCGCACCCAGTAGATAATTTTGTAGCAGGAGATGCTCAAGACAACAACACTGATGACTGCAGTCAAGCCGAAACGAACAAAGACTTCAGTGTAGAGAGACAGAAGGAGTCCATAGCCTGGGTTTGTATCACGACAACCACAATGTTTGCCATCCCAAAGCACCATATAGGCTTGCGGTAGCATCACACTCAAGCTTACTAAAGCCATTCCGGCCACGTAAGAGAGATCGGCAATCAGGGAGGTGGAAAACGAGTGCTGGTATCTGCAGACAATTTGAATTGTTCTGTTTCCCACAATGAAATTCAGGGTCAAGACCCCGAAAGTGAAAGAGGCGATGGAGAGATAATTGCTCATCCATATATGACACAATGCTGGAGCAACTATAGAGTCGGTTGGAAACAGTTTATATGGAATGATGCGATTGCAGATTTCGATAAAACTGTATAAAACGGCAGCTGCAATCAAAGCACGCAGATGGACGAGGAATTGCCTTGCTCTGCCATTTAGAAGAAAGAGAAGGACTAGCAAACCAAGATTGAGTACCAGACTGAAGCCATTGACAATGGAATTGAAGACAAAAAAGGCATCTTTCGGCAGCTCACCATCAGGGCACTTCCAGTAAGCTTTTTCCATTTTGTCATCCTCGTTTTCCAGCCATCTATGCACAAGTACAATACCGGCAGACATTGTTTCGATCGTTCAAGAGAGGCAGTGGTGGTGAGTGGGAATGACCGTTAACCCCCGGTCTCCGTCAGTTTATTTGAAATGGCCCGATTTTTCACATTACTGACCATCATGCAGGGACGTGATGAGCGAGTGAGTTGTAACTTGCCAATCGCGTGTGACTCTCTGTCGTATGCAGGCCCTAAATTGAGGAGGGCTTATTTATCTGTACTACTAGGCTTCAACTCCTCCCTGCCAACCGGCGATACCGCCAATCTCGTTTAACCCAGATGGCGTCCCTCTTCCCTGGCTTTGACTCTCTATCCATGGTGAACACCTTTAATGCCCACCCATCGCAACCGGGACATTAATGTTTGCGTCCTTTTTCAAGCAAACGGGTAAATAAACTGCCCTTTTGCTTTGGTGTCTTTTGCCAGTTTCAGTTGTATTTTGTGGCATGAATCTTCTCTGTGGAACGCTGACCAGCGTCGCCACTGCCATCACAATGCCCGGGACTCTGAGCTATTGTCAAGTGTTCTATCTTTAGGAAGGATGTATGGGCTGTAATGACTACCGTCCAGCTGTCATCGCATAGCTTTATAACCTCAACTAGAGTTTCTGACAACTTTGCACTCAAGAGCGCTCCTTAGGCTTGCTTTGTCGGAAGCCACTTCTGTAAACTTTGTAGTGGGAGTAAGGAGTTATCTTACTTTCAACTATCCGGAAGAGTGTCCAGTTTTGAGATGAGTGCGTGTGCATTCGCGCGCTTCATCACAAAGCCAAGCATGAGGGCATGTTGGGTGAGCCAGTTTATCCGTTTGCAACTTTATAGTGCCATGAGAAATGAGAAATTGCCATCAACAAATACAGTTAATAAGCATTTCTGATATCGAAAAAATCCACTTATAATTTCCTTCCAGACATATTCAATAGCAAAATAGCATTTGATTTCGAACAGGTGAACTGAAAACGGCGCAGGCCTATACTAAAGCTTACGTTGGATGAAAATGTTGTATTACCCTCCTAAAAAATGCAACACAGCTGACTGGACACCACTTGAGCTTGATCCACGAGCCTAAAAAAGCGGCTGCCACCAACATCTCAGGAACTCTCAGGCCTGACTGGACGCAGTCAACACCAGTCCTGGTTTCACAAGTGGCCACTGTCAATTGTCGTGATCAAGCGGTGAGAATGTGGATATTCTGAGTGCCACCATAATCAAGGGAAATCCTATGTTGGAGAGAAAAGGCGGCAGAGACCAAAATGAGGGGTTTATTGTGCACAGAACCCGGAGTTGTCCTCTCAGGCGACAGTGGCCACTGGCGAAGCCGGGGCTGGTGTTGACTGCGTCCAGTCAGGCCTGAGAGTCCCTGAGATGGTAGTGGCAGCCGCTTTTGTAGGCTCGTGGACCAAGCTCAAGTGGTGTCCAGTCAGCGTGGATTGCATTTGCGGAGGGGTGGTGTCGTTCGAGGAATTACAGGCAGTGTGTGCCTGAAGTCTCCTGCAAGCTGTAGCAGTGCATCGGAAATGGTCTGCTGTTTCCTCGTAAATCCTGCAGTCTTCGGTCAAGGGTCTCGAACCCTTTTTTGCGCCATTGTGCATTCATCCCAAGCAATAAGTTTTCATTTTTGCAGTACTTTTCCCATGCCGGATGCCTTGGAAATGTTACACGCGAGAGTTTCAATGAATTGCACTTTCAAAGGCAGTTTCGAAGCTGAATGAACGGTTTGCCTGCCAGGTAGCAGAGTTGCAGCTATTCCGGGGGGATGCAAGTGCTAGGGCCATGTCATTTATTGGATCGAATTGCCGTCAGAATCGGTCGTAGTAGGAACGTTTTGCCAGTCCCTCCTGACGCATCTAGGAAAAAGATTCTTCCAACCCCGTTATTGACATTCCGCATTAATCGGTCGTAAATGCCATTCTCCTCCAGTCTTAGCCTAGGAATGTTTGTTTGCAAGCATGGCAGAAGTTGAGCCGTGTTTTATTTTTGCTCATGGCGCCAATCCACATCTAACGAAGCAGCAGCAGATTCGGGTTTACGGTGACATTCCCAGTTGATTAAAAGGTTTGTTCGCGATTTCTACGTATATGCATGTCTACGCACAAAATAACGTCTCGCAGTAGATTCTTGCTGTGTAAGCCACATTTGAATTTGCCTTACATAGAGACGGAAGTTATCTTTAGCCATGTGCGATTTATATTTCTCCCGTAAAGCTGTTGCCGATGAAGGAGAGAATGCGGTCAATCTGACTGCAAACAATTCATGAATTTAATATGGATGGGACGTGTTGAAGGTGTCATTAATACATACGTCCCACTGTTGATCGTTCCCCAGTAACTGAAGAGCCTGACACGCACTGCTGAAGGTGGCTTGCGTAACGCCGTTGACCGACTTCAATTGCTGGAAAGTCGTTGGACCGGCACATTCACTGACAGCATGCGAAGTAAGATTGGGATGCGCGGTGTGCAGTCTGCCTATCGCAGTTCCCTGAGTATGCCGGGGTGTCCGTTCACTCGCTCTCCTCGTTTGCGTCGTTCGGATGAATTTCTACACACATTCCCTGTGTAGTACGTAGGCACTTCCGAATACGGTAGTGTTTTCGCAAACGCATCAGTTTGGCTGAACGTGGAGAGCGCAGTTAATGTTGCTGCCGGTGGACCTAAAGCAACCTGTTGCATATTTGCAGCTGTAAAGTAAACGCATTGCCCATTCTCTAACGGTACTGCAAGTGAACAACACCTGGACTTCGCTCATGGATGGGGAATGAAAAAATTCGCCACACGGCTTTTGTTGCTGTTGATGCATCTTCCAGCTCAATACTGTGCGATTTCATCGTGTTGTATGCCCGCATCCCTTTCTCTCCTTTCGTGTTTCAGGCCGAAAACGACCATCCGCTGCCTTTATTCACGTACTTACAAATGTACCTAATTCATTTCCCGGAATTGCAGTTCTACACGTTCATCTGAACTTCGTTTTCTTCTAAAGGCAAAGGCAAATACGAAACAACCCAGCAGTTACCGGCTTGTATGTCACCGATTCGCATTCGTACGGTTGCCAACTTACCGACGTGCTCCGCTGATCGTCTTCGGTATAAGGGACTTCCGTCGTTACCGGTACCTGTGAGCATGCCAATGCCCGAGGATATCTCTAAAAGCATTTTCCGTCTGTCATGCCGGGGGTGGGCGGGGGGAGGAGAATTGGGATTCAGTGCGCCTCAAGGTCCATGTATCATATTTTTCTCCACAACTTGAAGCAAATCATTGTCGACGTCGACGTCAGGTAATTCAGCGCATACGGCATCGTCGATTTCGTTGGAAGTGATCTTGTTATAGAGCCATATAAATACATGTGCATGGGGCAGTCCCCTCTTTTGCCGTTCCAGCTAATACATCCAGCGGCGCACACACTCAACCACCTCGTGTTTCACCATGAAGTTCATCAGAGATTGCAGTTTCTTCCTGAAAATACGTGCTGTGATGTCATACCTATTAACCGGCAATAGCCCACGAATTAAAAACTGATAATTATCCCGCCCAAGCTGGATTGCATGTGAATGAAATGAGTAGGTCTGAACGCCCGTACTGACAGACGTAAGGAATTGCACCTCGAGCGTACCCGAGCAAATGGCGTGGACTGTCTTTATATGTGCATGACAAAATCGTTAGTCTTGCAACGTTATCTCTATTATCATCGTTTACAACTGCATCATGCAAATGAATATATTCTTCAGAGCGCAGCTTAGTCTGATTCAAGCGAATGAAAAGCGGGCATTCTGTTTCGTTTTTTTGCATACATGTCCACAATGCAGTAGTGAAACAATTGACGGCATTTCAAAAGGGGGATTACTTACACTCTGTCGAATCATAAGTCGGTAGGAGTAGTAGTTCACTGAGCTGCATTTCATGTGTGTTTCCTCGTCACTGAGTGGATTCATCATCCTAACGTTGAAGTGATATCCACCGGCACCGTCCCGAAAAGTAAATGGATGTTGCGTTGAAATCGGTCTCCGACTGCCGTTATATGTTGGATGGCAAAATCGTTAGTCTTAATCGAACATATGGCTTGGACTCACTGTGTATGTGGACGACAAAAGCGTTAGTCTTACAACGTTATCTGTATTACCGTCGTTTACAACTGCAGCATGCAAGGTAATGTATCCTTCAGAGCGCAGCTTGGTCTGATTTAAGCGAATGAAAGCAAGCGTTCAGTTTAGATTTTTGCAGCGATGAAGCAAGTTACGGCATTTCAAAAGGGGATTGCTTTCATTCTGTCGTATAATAAGTTGGTAGTAGTGGTTCATTGCGCTGCATTTCATGTGTGTTACCTCGACACCGGCTGGATTTATCATCTTAACGTTGAAGTGATATCCATCGGTACCATCCTGACAAGTAAATGGATGTTGCGTTGGAATCGGTCTCCGACTACCGGTAGATATGGTATCACCTTACCCTAAAATCATTAGTCTTCCAACGGTTGCTGTCGTACCGTCGTTCACAACAGCATCAGGCTGCGTGAATACTGAGCACGGAGTCGTGCTTGACGCTGGTCTGCTGTTC
Source organism: Spirometra erinaceieuropaei (assembly GCA_902702965.1). Classification (NCBI taxonomy): domain Eukaryota; kingdom Metazoa; phylum Platyhelminthes; class Cestoda; order Diphyllobothriidea; family Diphyllobothriidae; genus Spirometra; species Spirometra erinaceieuropaei. The sequence goes on from CACRXP010000001.1 coordinate 4,691,749, forward strand.
CTCGCTGGCGCCATTCGGCCACTCCCAGCTGGCTGTGTTCATCCTGCTGTGAACGAAGCAGGCCTGAACCTGCAGAACGCGGTCGCCGTGACCGCAAGCGGGCTTCCGCAAGCCGAGCTGCACAATACTGAGCTGACATCGGGCGGCAGCCCCATTATGTGGGTTGTGTGGGGGGAGGGTCTGGTGTTAACTGCATCCAGTCCTCACCCCCGAGAATCCCCGAGGCAGCGGTGACGGCCCTATTATATGGACTGTGGGGCAATTTTGAGTGGCGCCCAAGTACTGCGTGTGTCTTTGCCCCAGGAGTGGTTTGCTGTGGCGGCCCGTATTGCATCGGCCCAGAGAGGGTGGAGGGCCTGCTCAAGTGCCTGCAGGGGTGGGTGGTGGGGTGGGCCCGGCTGTCGGTCGGAGCACGTGCTTTTTGAGCGGGTGTCGGTCAAGTGACCACAGTCTGGGCGCACATGTTTCCGCGCGGATGTAGGTCAAGTGGCCGCAGCAGGTGGCGTTGTTAGGCCGGAAAAAATCCGATTTTTTACCCATCACAGGCATACCATCGTAATAATGATAAAATTGAGCAGACCAAAACCCGGCCCTATGCGTGGGTCGGTTTGTGTCCGAATTTCAGCGCAATCGATGCAGTACTTTCGGAGATTAGATATAACAAAGAAAAAAACCCTTCCATTTATATATATATATATATATATATAGTAGCAAATGGCACTTTGCGTGTTTCAATAGAAGTACTAATGGAAGTCTGCGTGGCCTACCACCCCATCCCACCTGACCTTATTGACAATAAGTCATTCCCTTCAACACCGACATACGGTTCTTCCGCTCATACGTAATCGGATATGCAAAAGTGGACGTAGTAATCGACGTATGTTAAGACTGAAATTCAGTATCTACGATTGGGCGTTTCATAACAGCTGTGCTATCAACAATCCTTCACCCGTTATGTGACCACTCTAAGGGCGAGGACTACTCACAAGGCCACGTGACTGCAGAGCATCTTTTACCACCAGAACAGGCCATGCGGGAGTTGCGTTCCCATTGATTCACTACGGCGAATATTACCGAGTTAGACCTATCTATATTCCATTGAGATTGAGGCTGTACGCGCGTACATCAATGGCATCTGTCTGCTATTTATTGTAAACGAGTCTACAAAATTTATTTGTAAATTTATCCTGCCCTTGTAGGTCGCGCGCAAACCAACCTCCGACCGTATGAACACAGTTGAGTTTCTTGCGAATTGACATAAGCCAAACCTGCAGTCGAAACCCGAGCATAACGTGAATTCTATTTGCGATATTGAAGTATTCGAGGTTGTTGGACCTTCGTAGAACGCATATAAATCAGACTTCGAAAAGGCTATTTTCTAGAATTAAACATGCCAATAGGAGCCCTTATTAAACTCATTAGCAGGAGATGGTTGCATGTGGGCTCGGGTGTGCTAGACTTAAGAGCGAAGTCCGTAGAAACAACTGGCCTTTTTACAAAATTCCTGAAGGCCAGAAGAGTGACTTTGAGCTCGCTAGAACATGGCTGACCGTGAAAAGATAGACAATATTTGAAAAATAATCAATGACAGCCAAAAGGTAGACAGTAAAGGCCACTTTCGTTTTGATGCCATCTTGTTGAGTTTAGGGACAGGGGAATATAAAGAAAACTTCTCCCGGTGAACGTCTCCTCATTTTTGATTATATTCCTTCCACTCAGGGGATGACAATTTCGGCCCCCGCAGCAGAACAGGGAGAAGGCCGATGCTACACGACTATCGGTCTCCGTCTTTCGTGTTGATTCTCATAGCATCTTCAACCTAATCCGGAATTAGTTCCTGCCGCAAAGCCTTTACCCAAGCATGTTTCTAATCGTTCTGTTAGCTCTCACAGTACTCCTTACTGGCTGACGAGACAGTTCCAGGAAAGGCAAAACCGTCTAAGCGTCTTTGTCTCTTATAACACACACAGGTAAATATGGGCAATTTAAAGAGTAATGACTTAATTTTTATCGATTGTGCCCCCACATGCATATAAAGTCGTATTTCTGCAGATGAATTTGTTGTACAGACATCCACTGCATTGAATCGCGTCCGCAACCAACATCGTTAGAATAAATTAAAATCGCGAGCTGTATTTTCATAGATGATGCCTCGTGGCAAAAGCGGTAGCAAATTGTTTCACTACCTCTTAGTAAAACTTTTGGGAAGTCCCATTCCAAAACTGATGCACAGCCAAGTATTTTCACAGGGAAAAGCAAACATTTCACTGTAAAGAACGACCGGGGGTGGGTTCTCTAGAGTCGGCCTCAGTCTCTTTTGCCTTATCCTTGCACCAGCCAGTTGCCCGAGCCGGTCAGCTCACTGGTGCCAAGGCTGGGCTCGGCGACTGACAAGGCTAGAACAGCCCATCTAAGCCTGCAACACACCACCTGCCCCGCGCAACACGCCGGCTCTTTCGCGTAGTGGGGATGGGCGACACGGATCAAATTTTTGTTATAATGCCATGGAGGCTACATGGAGAAGGCGCTGCGAACACGCTTCCCACTTACGTATGAGGCGTTGTCGAGGTAGTCATGGTTTCATGTTTATTTCAGTTCGCGCTCTGAAGATCTGCCACTCAGAATATCCTTTCCTGCTACACTTGAGGTCTTTCTACTTGATCGACTGAACCTAGCAGACAGTTTTATAAGATACGAATAACATTCAGGATCCAGTTGGGTGTATTATTCCGCGACAGTTCACGCTTGTAGAGATCTCTAGATCCATTTACCGTTTCGGCATTAGAAACAAGAATCATTTTCGTCGGAGACAAATCCCAGCGACATTTTCATCCACATGTAAGCGGGAAGTAGAAAACATTTTAACCGATTACTGTACGTTTTAAAACAGAGGCTTTACGCTACTAGACATAAACAACATCTAACTCCCGATCAATCTTAGAAAGAGCCGCAATGGAATAAGAGAGTTGTACTGTGACAGTTACCTTGCCACGAATTCAGCAAATCGGTATGAATGGGCTACAGGAATAAGGAGAGCGAAAACTATGTAGACGGTCGCTAAAGCGCCGGCCTCCGTGGGAAGTGCGTATAGCTTCGTTAACGCTAACACCAACAATTTCTTGAAGGTGCACAACGACGAGCTACAAAGGTTGCTCCTGAATTCAGCAACTAAACTTACGATCAGCGCCTGGCCGCCTTAAGACCCTACTCCCTTCACTATATACAGGACAATTTTGGCCTTATAATGACGTCACAGTTGTTAAGGGGACGTAATCTTGACGTGGACGGGGAAAATCTTTTCGAAATGACACCGAAGACGAGTTTAAGACGATGCGATTGCCAGACTGTGTCTCAGCAATCAACATTTCTCATTTTTCTTACAGAAAGTCTTTCGTCAGTTGAATTCTATACCGCCACATGTCGTGCATTCGTCCACAGTAAGCGTGTTTAAGAGGGCTCGGGATACTAACCTTTAGGCCAGAACTCCCAAACCCGATCCAGCGAGACATTTCAAATGTCAACACGCTACTACCTTGATTTCAGTAGCGCGTTTTTTTATAGTTTTTCTGATTTTGCCGAACATACTGCCTAATGCAGAAATGTGTTATTCTCTGTTATTTCACAAGCGTTCCGTCTATTTAACAGTTATGTTTTACTATTGGTCTTACGCATTTAGCATACAAAAATTTCCTTTTATTATCGGTAACAGTTGCTTTTTAAATGGAATTTAGATGGAGTTTCGAGTGCCTGTTATTTAATCCAAATAGGCTGATGATCACTGGCTAATGGGTTTCTCATTGTGCGTTAGAGAATCCGTAAACTCGGTTTCCCTGCTGTTGGGATTTCGATTATCTGAAATCGGATAGGACAGCTGACTTCAGAAGTTGATCTTGGACGGATGAGATAATATCGCGTATAGGTCTTAATGAAAACTGATATAAAGAGCTGACACAAGACTTGATGAAATCCTTCAGACACGCCGAAGCTTTGTCTGTTTTTGACAAGATAGCTGCAGCTGCAGGGAAATCTAGGGGCAAAATCGAAAAGAGCGCTTTCTCTCGTAGCGCTATAATAGTGCAACATATGGAGGTCATGCTTATGCTGATGAGCCAGCAGCAAGTGTATTTTACAGATCTTGTCATTTTTGCATTGATGATAGTGTGCACGTTCACTTCACGCACATGCACTTCAGCAGCTCACAGGACTGTTCGGCCTTCGGCAAAAAATCCGACGAGCTTATCAATTCCCGATTCGTTGGCAGAACTGACCCTGAAGACTTTGGAAAATGCTCCCTTCGTGCAGCAGGAGCCAAACTTTTACCGTTTTTACTTAGCCGACGCTTTTAGTATTGTGAAGAATGTTCTTCAGACGGGTCCTGACTCACGTCGCCAATCCGTAAGAAAAATCTCGCGGGGTCCGATATGTACGGGACCAGTTTATGTGCGATTTCCATCCGAAGGCGTTTTAAACCCGATGCTTATGTATTCTCATTCGGAGGACCCAATCGGAAACACCACTGATAATATGGCTTGTTTTGTCATGCAGTCAGGACCTTTCAGATACCATCGAGTTTGTTTTTGCGGGACTAGATGTGCAGCAATGTCATGAAAATCAAGGATGAATCACAGGGGCCGTTAAGTGTAGTATTTGGTATCCCACGCACAATATGTCCCTGCATTTACACAGGTCACGATGAACCCCTATTCGGACACTGTGTACAGGAATATTAGCTGGCTGTGCGATGAGGTGACGAAGTATTTCAAGTGGCTGGCAACGTCCTTTCAACGAGCCACGAGTTTAAGTTCGCAGCCAACATGATAATTGCTCGCTCATTAAGCAAGACAAGTGGAGAAATGACTTAAACCGGAGCTTCTACTGAGGACTCAGTTAATTGATGCAGCGAGCTGGCGTCGACATACAGAGGCCTGCGCAACTACTTCTGGACCCGTTGTGCAGGTAATTAATAAACAGGCACTCCCTATAACTATAGCCTATGTTGATGACACTTTCGTGTTCGTGCACGAGTTTGGAATTTCAGAAAAATAATGTGCGCGGTGCTGGAAATCAGAACTTTCTTTCTCATGCTTACGCCTGAAATTCAAGCTTTTTTTCTTTTCAAATGTCTAATGGTTGTGTTCCAAAATTGCTTGTCGGAGTGTGTGCACTCTGAGAACGGTGAGCAAGGTAACTGACGGGTATTAACCTCTTCGACATCTTTGATAAGGTGCCCATAAATTAGTCTATAGTTTTGGCAGGTCCGCGCGGTATTTGTCGCACTCACTAGTCCCTCATCCTCAAGGGCCCCCTGCTAAGACGAAGTCAAGACCACTGGGGTGATGCTATCTTCAAACGCAAATTAGAAGCAGTCTAAACTGCTGAAACATTTCAACAACCGATGTGCTGGTGTTGAAGGCGCGGTGATTGAGGGCGCGGATGACGACTGTCCTTGCAGCCTTGAGGAGATAGATGTTTTGGTGATTGTTATGAAGTCGATGGTTGCCACTAGATTTGTTGATGTGTGCTGCGGTGACATCCTTAAAGAAGTGAGGGACGGGTCTTTGCGCCACATCTGCTGGAACAGCAATGTGAAATTGTACATGGGCTGAGGAATGCCATGCTTTTACGACTTCGGCCGGACTTGCCTCGGATTTTGGTGCTTTCATTCTATCGAGCTGTTATGCGACTCTTGCTGTTTTTTGAGGACAAAGAGCGGGCGGGATTTTGATCGAAATTCTGAAATGAATTTCTGATTAGAAGGGATGACTTAGATGGAGTAGTAATATTAATTATCACGCGACATAATCCCATGATATTTCGGATTCAGCAGGATGTTGACCGTTAAAAGCACTTCTTTTCGACCTCCTGCAAAAACCATGCCCGGCACAAAATGACTGCCTAACTGGTATTCATTTTTAATAACAATTTTCGATAGCCTTACAAATTCAAATATATTATTTACGAAACATGCATGAAGACCTGCTTTCTTTTAATCATTCAATAGGAAATCAGGTCATCTCCATCTTTCAAAGAGTGAAGCGACAAATGAGCATGCCACCACTCCCCAATCTTAACATTTTTATGAGTACGCATTCCGAATAACGCCTGTCGGACTCCCACCTAGCCCCCGTGTTCGTCAAGCGTGTCTACCACGTGGCCTGTTTTAAGGGCACAAGATAAATCTACTTACAGACACACACGAAAAGATCTACGGATAGGTCGCAAATGAAGCAAGACTGACGATAAGGCCGAAATTAAATTTGGTTTAATTGAGTACCCCGGACATGAAACAGCAATGAAATTGTCCATATTTGCTAGCGACGTCGTTTCTTCTGTCTAGTTTTGAAATCCTGATGACAAATAAGAGGCCGAATAGTCATAGAGATTAAGCCGCGATTTAATGGGGGCTTCTTATGTTACAGTCACCTCCACACTCATTTCGTTGAATAAATGACTCATAGAAGGCCTGGACAGAATTAAATATCTTCTACCCTCAAATCGGATTTTCTCGAGAAAGCACCCTTATATAGGCCTTATTAAAATGTGTTCCAGCTCTCTATTAAACATACAACTGAAGACGTTTAGGTAGAATATCCTTTCTTCTGAAAGTCTGTCTAAAGGTGAAGCTTATTCTAAAATAAAAGTGAGATATCAAGGCCACTCTAGTTACAGTTATGAAGCATAGGTTGACTAGCTAGAAATTGATGAACCAACGGTTCACAGGAAAATATCGGTTTTATTGTTTCCTCTGCGTAGAGTATTCGCATTGTCAGATGCCTTCAAATCTTTACCTCATCCAACAAAAATATATGCAGTATTTGATCGCGGAAAAATTGTCCCAACTCGACTTGTTCGGTGAAAATAATCATGGCTAAGTCCCGGTCCGCATTTCTGAACGAGATGGCCAAGCTTACCAACCGCGCGTTACACCCCACAAATCGATGCTGGCAGAACACTTGCCTCTGAGGAAAGAAATTGTCCTTTACACTGTACTGACAATAGTTCGACCGCACATTTGTAAATATTTGCGAATACAAGTAAATGTGTGTCTTAACCGTTTAAACAATCCACTTTGTCAAACTTACAATCGAGAGGGCGTGATGTGAAAGGAAAATGGTAAGGCCCAAGAGCTGGAGTGAGAGAGGGTGATAAAGTTGTACGTCATCTGCTTTCTAAACAATGTGTCCATATCTGTGAGACAATTCATAGCCTAGACTTACAGTACAAGTTTCATCAACCTCTAATTTCGACCCGAACACTTTTCTCGGAGATAATGCTACTCAAATGAATTAAGTACTGTTTTAATAGCGAATATTTTCATTGTTCGTGTACAGTTATTTCTAACTAGCTGACATGCATTCAATAGGGTTTTCAAAGGCTCTGTCTATTACCCTTACCAAATAAAAGAAATAAACGGAAAAATCTGTTAAACAAGGGACGCAACTGCTGCAACGTCTGAATGATTGCTATAAACAATCCGACGCGGTTTAATATATCACGTGGGACTAAAAATCGTGGTCTCCAAGGCTAGCATTTGACGGTATAACCCGATCCTGTCAGGGTGTTGAGACAGGCCCTTATGTTCCCTTCCCAGTGTGGACTCTGTGGCACTTCCACTTAAATGGGATTGGCGCTACCTCTTTGAAACGAAATCTTGAGCGGCACGCGTGGATAGGCTGTTTAACTTTGTCAGACGCTGTCGTCAAACCCGCCTATGATCCTCGTGATTCTGCTCTGCCAACGGACTTGGGTGAATAAAGTGGAGATAGGGCAGCAGTTGCAGCGCAAGCCACCCTCCTGCAGCCATTACACTGTCGGTCATAGGATATACATCTTCTTATGCGGCTGTATAACACTCATGCTCAATATTAGGGTACTAGAAGATGGAAGTGAATGGGATGATAGTGTCTAGGACAACCATATCAGTAAATCTCAAAAGCGCGGCTGAGTAGGCAACCATAACTACCGTAGGTGTACTAACTCATGAAATGTCAACCGAAATTCGTTTCGAAAAGATTACTTAAGTGGGGTGGTAAAGCTGGTCGGCTTGCGACATAATTCTGTGATATTTCACTTACCTCAGGATGCCGGCTTTTGAACGAACTCCTTTGCGGCCGCCTGCAAAAACTACACTCTGTAAAAATTACTACTCAAGAAGCATGAATTTTTCTTGTTGATTTTCGATGCCTCTTAAAGTCTAATTATATTTCATTGAAAACATGCATACAAATATTCATTTTTTTTCTCATACGGTAGATTGTCTTGTCTTCTTTTAATTTTATACTCCAAGGGGGAGTATAATTCGGTTTTAAAAAAGTTTACAATCGTGAGACTTTTTAATACCGTGAAACGACCATTCATAAATCATCATGTCTCCACATTGACCAATGTGGCTCGTAAAGTTAGCAATATGGATCAAATCCATTGCTTAATTTTACGAACCCTATATGTCCCTCCCCTTAGTACCTTAGGGAAATGTGTGGTTTTTCTTACGCGGAAAATATACGACTTGTATTTTGGAAACCCCGAATCCAAGTGTAACAGTAAAGCGGATTCAAAATTATTCGGGAATTGGAAGCGGTTTTGAAAAAGGAATTATACTCTTTTGAGTAAAAACCTAGAAAAAGACGTAATTGTCTACATAATGAGCAAAATAATGAATATTTTTATAACTTTTTCCATGAACTATAATTGGACATTTAGGAGCATCGAAAATCAATGAGAAAAAATCATGCTACATAATAAGTCATTTTTTTAAAGAATGTAGTTTTTGCATGCAACCGGAAAGAAGTCCATTCGAAAGCCAGCATTCTAAGGTAACCGAAATATTATAGAATTGTGTGGCAGGCTGAATAGTTTTACAACCCTACTTACTTAATCTTTTCGAAACGAAGACGCATTTCTGAATTTCGGTTGACATTTTATGAGTTAACCCACATACTTTACACTATGTAACCTAATGCACTGTGCCTGGATAACTTTACGAAACATCTCTCATCACTGGTAAACTAGCCCAACATCAAGTAAAACGAAAAGTCAAAGTTAATATAAAAAGTAGCACTACGGTGCTAAAAAGTAAAGAATTAGAAACCTTAATTGATCAAACTCTGAAATTTTAGGAGCACATTGGGCGTAGCTATAAACAATTAAGCAAATGAAACAGTATTTGAAGAAAAACGCTTGATAAGAGGGGTCTTTGGATTGTGTACCTAAGTATCTCTCAAGATTTGAAGGTAAATTTCAAAATATTTTCAAGACTTCTGCCTAAACCTTTTTCGTGGGTACAGTATCTGATGTGCAATGCGCACAGGCAGATGGGAATTAGCTTGCCCGTACCGACAGGGACTTCAAAGGAATACAATTTTGGCCAAGATTACATGTGGACAGGATGGTTAGTAAGTACTAAATTTTAATAGAAATAGCACATTCAGTTATATGCATGCCATTTTGTACGTATCAAGAAAACGCCTTCACCGCAAGCTGTCTACGTTGTTTTAAATTACAGTGGCTTCCGTTAAGGTTCAGGGTGTTTTTGAAAGGACGGTAAAAACTTAACGAATTTCAATGTTTCAAATCAGCTGCCTACTATGATGAGGTCTGTTTTATGCGCTTATTGAGACTTTCAGAACAAGACATATATTGAAACCATTCAGTGAAGCGGCAAGCTTCTGAATATTCTTTTTGATCCAAATGATCGCTTTGGTCATGGATATTTGTATGCTCATCCATACATAGAACTGCATTGTCGAGAAAAAAGAACATTCACAATGAAATCCGGCCAGAAAATTGCTCTGGATCTTCATTAAACATTTTTATTGGCAATTTATTCTAAAAAGGGCATTAGTAAGATATTCTACTGCTGGACATCATAAGCTTGGCGTTTTTCTGAGGAAAAGTAAAGGAATCAACCTAACCACTTGACTGGCTTTTTGTTTCCCTGGAAAACATTGATAATTTTTTTGTTGCAAAAGAACGAACTTGTTTTTTTGTTCATACTGGGACCATTCTACTTACCTACGCTTACTGTTAAGCTTTGTTCTGTAATATTAAATGCTAAACAGTTGTCATCTTAATGCCGATATATTGCTTTGATAATTATCGGTCATTTTGCTTCTACGTTACCACCTAAAAGAAAATAGACCATACATAAATTTTGTATGGTGTGCAAAAAAGTCAACATGGCCATTTTTATGGACCTCTTCACAACACCCTATAAAATGTCAGGAAGGTGCACGTACGTCTGAAAAAATTATTACCTCTGAGCATACTTAGTGTATTTAAAACAGAAAATCATGCAGACTGGCAGTTAGACTATTTTAAAATCGACCAAACATCTAATTTCCCAAACATTTCCGGTCTGTTTGCATCCCGTTTAACCTGATTTGTGGCGACTAAAAATGTAACTTTTGGAGTGCGGCACGTATTTCGATAAAACTCTTGAATCCAGGTTAGTCTCTTCTAAAATGAAAAACGCATGGATGGCCAAACTTGGTGCAGGACAGCGAGCAAAATAGGAAATTGTCTAGATATGAGTTAGCATCTATCTCCGTTTAAATAGGACAAAAGTTGCCTCAGAAAATTACTTATCAACATAGCATATATAAAAAAAGAACGATTTCCTGATCGGAGTTGGCAAATGCGCGACGTTTGAGGCCCACCGAATTAATTACCTGTGTACCTATCATTCAGTCTCATGGGTTAGTTCACATACCGTAAATGATTAAGAACTAAAGCTTATGGATATAACTGATGGACACATTACGGACATTCCCATTCGATCTGCCCCGCCGATCAATGACGTTTATTTGAGTTCGACTGCCTTACTAGGAACGGCTTTGTGGAGTCGAATGGGATATATGAATGGCAGGACGGGGCGAAGCTGCAGTATCCATAATATTCCCCGGTGCCTCACGCGGGAATCATCAGTGCTTAAACGATTTTAATAACACTGTAGCCGAACATTCCCTAGATGATAGACGGGTCGGATCTCGTTTTGTAGCCGTACCAGCAGTTGACACGGCCCAGCCTAACCCCAACCCCTAGCTCCAACCCTAATCCTCAACCCCTACGCCTAACCACAACCTCTCACTCCTAACGCCAACCCCTAACCTTGACCCCTAACCCGGACCCCTGACCCCAAGCTCTAACCCCAACCCCTAACCTTAACCCCTAATCCTAACCCCTTACAGGTAGGCTACGGAGTAAGATCTTGCAGGCATTTCTTATTGCAAACCTGGCAGTTGTGCGTCTATCGGCTAGATCGCAGTTGGTAGCCAGGCCCGTATTACAGGTGGCGGGAGGGGAATTCTTTACTGGGGCTATTTTGTGAGGTTCCATAAACACATCTGCCCCATTTGGCTTCCGTTTTAGGTTCGAGGTTAGGATTAGGGTACCGGTTAATAGTTTCCGATTTTCGGGTTAGGGTTAAGCCTTCAGGCTTGGGTTTTCAGTTTACGGTTAGGGTTTGAGTGTACGATTAGGCTTCAGTACAACGGTTAGGTTTTTCAGTTACGACTATCTCTAAGGGCTACGGTAACATTTACGATTTCGGTTAGGGTTAGGGTTATCGTTAGGGTTAACGGTTGACGTTTAAGGTTGAGGTTAGAGTTAGGGTTAGGGTTAAATTTAGGATTAGGGTTAAGGTCGCCGCCTGCTACCTGGCTACCAACTGCGATCTAGCTGCTTTAAAAAATGGCCACGTCTCACACCTCATCTATTACAGCAACGATACACAGTAGGAAGCCAGAATCATAGGCAGTTATTTGACAGCGGAAACCAATGCAATAATTATAGCCTTGATCAATCCATTATTTTTCTTAAATAAAACTAACTTGTGCTGATTATAAAATCATGGAGGTCACCACGTTCTGTAGTTCGGCCTGCAAAAGAGTTAATGTCTTGTTGGCATATTTCGTATGTCAATTTTAATGAACTATAGCGAAAAATGGGTAGTTATTTACGATGGAATGTTGAAAGATGACGTTTATTCTGCAAATGATTTCTAGGAAATTCTGAAGCCAAGTTCCTCGGTAGGAGCAGTCCTGCAGTGCTTTTTGATCAGCCAAATGGTTCTTTGACAGAGCCGCACGGGTAGATCCCGCAGTGCCGGAATGAAAATGATGATGATGATAGGCAGTATGAGTAGATGGATATCTACCAGAAGGTTGCCTACCCTGAATAACAGAGAGTAGCGAATCAATTTACACACTCCCGAAGCACATAAAAATTCATGGCCTGATTTGAAAATAATGGGTATTATGTAGGCCACCGAAAGGGGCAAAGTGCACATGGACGCAGTCATCCAACCCTGGGGTCGACTGAATGTCTCAATCTGCTCCTTAGTAGTGCAGGAGAAAGCCAGATTGTTCCAGGTATCGGAGAGCTGGTCGGCTGGTGTGTTACGCACCCAGGTGATAATTTTGTGACAGGATTTGCCGAGGATAATGGCACTGATTACTACAGACAGGCCAAAATGAACGAAGGTCTCCGTGTAAAGAGACACCAGGAGTCCATAGGCCAGGTTGGTGTCACGACAGCGGCAACGTTTGCCATCCCAGTACACTATGAGAGCTTGTGGCAGCATCACGGTTATGCTGAGAAGACCCATGCCGACCACATAGGCGAGATTGGTAAGGAGGGATGTGGAAAACGAGTACTGGTATCTGCAAGCAATTTGGATGGCTCTGTTTCCAACAATAAAATTTAGAACCAAGGCCATGAAGGCCAAACAGACCATCGGGAGGTAATTGCTCACCCAAAGATGGCACAGTGTCGGGGCAAACAAAGAGTCGGTGAGAAAAAGGCGGCGGGGCATCAGGTAATTGCAAACATCGATGAAACTATGGAGGACGGCACCAGCAATTAGGGCACGCAGGTGCACAAGGAACATCATTGCTTTGCCCCTTAGAAGAAGGAGGAGAACGAACAAACCAAGATTGAACAACAGGCTGAAGCACGCCACGAGGACGCTAACGACATAAAGGACATCTTTCGGCGGCACGCTAGTCGGACACTCCCAGTACGCACTGTCCATTATTTTGTCTGTGATTTGCGTGGTCCTCTTGATTACTTGACTATTTTCGATTGTGCAACAGATGCGGTGATGAGAGACGGATGTTCGAGACTCCTGTACGGTGTCCGTGTAAGCACCTAGTCTTGGTTTGCTTATTTAAAGTGACTCGATTGTCCATATTGCTGACCTTCACCCTCCCACCCAATCGGTGCACGAGCTATGTTTTCATTTGTGTAGCGCTTCTTTCTGAAGTACTTATATTTTGTGCATAGGCACCATTGCAGACTTGTCTATCCATTTTAAATTTTAACAGTCAAATCCTCCCCACCAACCGGCGATGAAGTCGGATGTGCCAAACTCGTTAGGCACCCCCCCTGTCCTTTTGACTGACTATCATGTGTCCGCCCATCGTATCCCTATCCACGAAAATGCCGTCCGCGTTAATGCCCACCAGCAAAATAAACCATCCTATGGGTATCTTCTTGGCCTACCAATAGTGGATTAAAGCGAACATAGTGGAAGTCTTTCGTTGAACATTCAACAGTGTCTGCCGATGTTAAAACAATATTTAGGGCTCTAAGCCGATGTCACGAGCGCAATCTTTAGGAAGAGTGTAGTTGTCGTGCTATATTTCTGCTGACATCAGATAGTTGCATAAGTTTAACTGCATTTTTTGTTAAATAGGCATAAAAGGGCGTTTCTTGCGCTCGTTTCGTCGGAAGCAACGTCCCTAATTCTAGAACTTGAAGGAAGGAGCAAGGTCGCTTTCGAAAATTCGGAAGCATGTCAGGGTTTAAGACGACCGTCTGTGAATTCTTGCACACTTATTACAAAACCGAACAAGAGAATAAGTGGGCTGATTTAGAGTTTCCTGTTGCTAACATCATAAAACGTGAATTGAAGAGAGATATCAAGGAAAATCTCCAAATAAACTTCCCTTCGAGATGGCATTAACTGCAGTCTCAATAGCCGATTTGCCTCCGCTTTCATCCTGCGAATCTCAAGACGACGCACATTTGCGCAAAAGCCCTCTTTAGGCAAGCGTATGGTTTATCGCTCCTAATAAAGGAAACTCCGCGCTATACACGTCGCCAGATTAACAGACGACTGGAGTAAACAGTGTTATCCTAAAATAGGGCTATCGAGTCATTCCAAGAGCCTGCCGAATTCCACTATGGGTCCCAGCTGCTCATTTGGATTGTAAGTGATTCTTTCAGGAAGAAGCATTTGTTTAAGGGTGGAAAGGGGGGATGAGGATTATTTCAGGGACTGCCGGATGTCAAGTCGCATAAACATCGGGCAGCGTTTGATTTAGCCTGTCGGTCAGGTAGGTCTGTTTGGGTGTTGCCGTCATGCTGGGTAGAACCTTGCGGGGTCACGCATGAGAGCTGTGCGGATGGACGCAGCAAAGTAGAAGTGTTCATTGAGTTTACCGATTCTTTTGGTGGTTTGGTTAGTGTATTGCTCAGAAGACATTGTTCACTTCCTGGCTGTCTCTGCGCTAACAGTTTCAGGTGGCGTCACCTATGCTACATTTAGAAGAGTGCTAATTGTTGGCAGTATAACAGCAGGAAAGTATTCTCCTTATTAAAAAGTCAAGCAACGTTCTTCCAGTGCCCTGACGTACCTACGGCAAACGCACAAATGAATTCCATGTTCCAGCCTACAGCACACCGTGCACCATTTTATAAAATATATTGTGATAGCAAAGAAAGTAAGATCTATTGCTAGTCGTCGCGAGTCAAAAAAATCCTGGGACACCAGTAAAATAAAACTTTATGCAATGTCTTTTCTGTAGGGTGTGTAATTTTACCTGTCCACTGGAGTGTATTGGTATAAGATGCGATGGGCAGCTTACTGCGAACATATCGCAAACTATCAGCAATCCAGTATATGCTTCTTCTTCTACAGACCTCTTAACAAGGCGACTGCGAGATTTAAAATCACCTTTACAGGTATATGAACTCGACAATTAGTCTGGAAGCCCGAGACATCGAACCTACTAAATGAGCATCAAAAGGGCTTGAGGATGAATAGGAGCAGCGATGTAATTGAGCGGTACGGTCAATTCAATAGGAAATATACGAAGTTTGTCAATGTTACATGAGTCACAGATATTGGTCATTAATCTACCATTAGACTAACTTGACGGGAAATTATAAACGAATAGGAGACTTCTGGGAACATTTAGTTTGTGGGAGATGGCGAATTGTTCTCGTAACGAATCTCGCATAATTTGCCTTGCAGCATATCGATGTAAGTAATTTTCCGTCAGCGTTATGTTGCATTAGAAAATCTAGAAATGGGTATTTATTGTCAACTTTCCTTAAGGGCATAAATTTGATTCGCAAGATTATTAAGTCGGCAACGCTGAAGAGCATTCCTGGGTGGTCCATGTAACAAAGAGTGTGTTGTCTGCATACTGCAGCAAGCATTAAGTGATAATCAACTCAAGTGCCATGGCCTCTGGTTTCTATATTGCGATTTCAACAAAAAAGGTACAGATTCCTCACGTCAGATCTGTTTGATTATACAGTTCGTCGAAAGAAGACCTTGTCATAAGTTCAAGTAAAGCAGTTTCGGCCAAATCTGTGTTGTAGGACCTCAGGTGTTCTTCCGTGCGTTGTTTTTCGAAATTTATTCGCATGGAATTTAAGAAAGAGATGACACCAAAGAAGACCATTATGCCATCAGTAAAATTTATGCTAGGTCACCTAACTGACTAAATATGCCGAAACATAGGAATGATTGCGAATCATTTGCGCGCATCCAATAGATGCGTATGTATATATATGGTAAAGGTATTATACCGTATTCTGCCTCTGCGTGACACCGATGCGTGGGATTTGGCACCTCAATGAGTCCCCTCAGCGCTCTGTATAAGGTTTTCGGTATATGAACTCCAGAAAATAATCAAGCAAATAATTCCAGAAATTATTAAGTGTGGAAATTTCAGGTCTGACCCTAAAACGTCATGTCCCGGAGACCTAACTCTACGTCCTGCATTGAATAATTTCTGAAATTGTTTGCTTGTACAAGTATTGATAAAAAACAACTTAAAGGGAATCGAAAATATAAAAGAAATGCCAAAGGCATCATAATGATATGTAGAAATTCCAATTTTTTCAGTAATGCGGAAAATTGCGAGAATGCCAAAAACGGTAAAGATTTAGAAAACCTTGGTTTCGATGTTCAGGAAGTCTGTCCATGCAAATAACTGAAAATGCACGACTGCAGAAATAGATTAATTTTCGACGGTAGTCCTTTAGCGGATTTTACATCTACATATACTTGACGAATTAACCTAATACCAGATATGGCGGCTTGTTAACAGCATAACTTCAGAGTAAAAATTATACAACAGTTTTTAGAGCCTTCGTTTTTTCAGCGTTTTACATTGGATTAGATGCGGCTCAACTTAACAACCAAGGTTTTGCTTAAGTTTGTCTATGGGGACGTTGTAGGAATCAAAGTTTTCATATGGTTACATGTTTTCAGGCCGGTTGACGACTAAAAATTGAAATTGATTTGCCTACATATTCGTAGGCATACCATTCCATGTGTATAAGAAGAAATTTTCCCCCATAAAATTAGTCTGCACTTATTGTTTGTTGTAGCTTACGCTGAATTTCGAGTTGACCTTAAAATATCGCTAAACACTTTATAAATTTCAGTGTTTTTGAAAGATTACTTACAACGACAGATGCTGCATTATGCGTTCATAAAAACCTTGGAAATAAAATACTTCTTAAAGGCATTTACGGAAGTGGTCAGTCTCTGGGCGTTCATTTTCACATAGAGGATCGTTTGTGTCGTACGTCAGGTCTTACCCAAATAAAAAACTCTGTGTCGAAAAAAATTAACTTCCACAATGAATGTCAACAACTAATATGCTTTCGATTAATCAGAAAACCTTTTATGAAGTTCCTTTGTTAAGGTGAGCTTTAATACAACATTCCATGTGTGGACGCCTGCGTACTTTTCATTTCTACACGGTAAAGCCAAAAATTAAAGTATATTCAGCCGTTTTCTTCGCGTTGCAAAAAAATAATGATATATTTCTATCATGAAGGGAAGAGCATGCCTTTTAATTTATATCGCGACCATATGCTTTATCAGTGTTCACTTTTATGCTCTGTTCTACGTTACTGAATTCATGATAGAAGGAGAATTCATGAATAGAAATGGAGATATTTTTAGGTTTTTAATTTTTGCTCGTTCCATTTCTAGATGGTTTATACGCAAAAACTAGACCGCAATAAAGGTAGCGTTCCTTTTTATTCAAAACTGACAGTCGTTTTGATGTCACTGCATTATACGTTCCGATTAGCAAAGTAATTGTGGCTCATTTGAACAAAGAGATGGCTGTTTGCGTTTTTCCAGCATTTTAGAGCATAAAATCACACAGAGCTAACTTTTAGAAATCGAAAACGCTTGGTTTACTAAACATAAAATGTGTTAACCAACTGATTTACACGGGTAGAGTCAGACAAAAAATCAGTTTTCACGTACAACAAACTCTGCCTCGTAAAATTATCGAGGGTACACTACACTCCTGTCACTGAAAAACACACTCAACTATCCAAGGAAATCCCAGGCAGGTATTGGCGTAGGCAATTGCCCGAAAGTATCGCAAAGTTCACTTTAGTTAGAATTTATGAGCACTTTTGATTGTCAAAATTGTGTGGACACATTTTCTGCACAAGAAAAATAACAATTACTTAAAGGGACTAGACGAATTACCAAAATTCGTAATGCCTAGGTGTCTGAATATTCCTATATCAAGAAGACGAACATCCGATCTCCGGGCAAGTTGATGTATTAGTCTGAGCTTTCGGTCTCGCATAGGAGGTCATCGTCAGAGACTGTGAGAATGCGGCTTCAAATGAGCGGTTTTTGTTGCCAGACCATAAAGAGGAGATAAGAGTGCAGGGGGTGGTATTCGCGGTAGACTGAATCCCACGCTGTCTCACGTCAAAGTGTCTGCGTGCACCCTTAGCTGGGAATTGGGTCTAGCTTCTTGGCCGCGGAAACGGAGCGCGTGATAGCAGGGAGGTATATCAACATGTCTGTTGATAGAATTGGTGTCATACACCCAGGCCTCCAGCAGTTCTCGTCCTGTCTTATTGCTGCCCACGCCACTATCCTCGTGTTCGTGGAGTTGAATCCGTGGGCTTCCTCCAGGGTGTGAGCGGCAACCTGTGGCAACGGGTTGCCTCTTCGGACTGTCTGTGTTTCAGTGCTCGAGGTTTTGGTTTCCCAAGGAGTCAGTCTGCTCAACTGTCATGTGTCTTCTGTTTGCAAGCCCCAGCTACATTTAATATCTTTAACGTTTAGTCGTCTTCATAGAACCCAAACTCAGTGACCCGTCTAACAAACGTCCCCATCAGGAATGGGCGCACACCGATCTATTGGCTTCACAAAGCAAACAAGCTCCGTATGTGTGGCAAAGGTCACGAACAGGCAACCAATTACCAGGCCGAAGTCGGCCAAGTCATAATAGCAGCGAGGAGGGACGACAGAGAATGCGGGTAGATTGATACAGCACTGTTTCGGGCTTATTCTGCCTTCATTCAGCCAATCATAACCCTGACCACCAGCAGCTGGGACCAGAAACACAAACATGCGCACAGACGCACCTGGCGCAGTCGGTCCACCACTGAGGCCTACCAGATGGGTCATAAGCACTTCATCGAACCGAAGTTCATCAGTGCCTCGCCACCTGTCATTCTCTGTCGCTGCAGATCGGGTATTTATCAATCAGGAATGGGCGCACACCGATCTATTGGCTTCACAAAGCAAACAAGCTCCGTATGTGTGGCAAAGGTCACGAACAGGCAACCAATTACCAGGCCGAAGTCGGCCAAGTCATAATAGCAGCGAGGAGGGACGACAGAGAATGCGGGTAGATTGATACAGCACTGTTTCGGGCTTATTCTGCCTTCATTCAGCCAATCATAACCCTGACCACCAGCAGCTG